>JAYEVJ010000147.1:0-476785 GCA_036346265.1 Melocanna baccifera
AATTTATTTAAAGAGACTGTCATTTCATGTGAAATAGTTGATCCCACCTAAAGTTATACTAAGCCAGGTTAAGCAATTCTATAAAATTTTCTAGTTAATACTAAGGTACTAACTAGTTTTCAGCTAGGGTGACAAGGTGTATAAATTGAAGATTCAAATTGACTATAATCAAAGGATTGTGGGTTTAACTAACATTTCAATCCAATTTAAATTACGTTTGAATAAAGTACGCATGCATATACAGTAAAATAATACAAATACATTCGAAATAATAGGGTCAACATGGTCAAAGATGTAACTTGCCTTGCTCGAAGTCCTGCTGTGAATCGTCGAAGTCGAACTCTCCCGAATCGTCAAAATCTAACGTAAAGAACCAATTCAAAAGAAATTTAAAAACAAAATTCAAATAAATTCAGAAATTCAAAACAATTGCAGAAATGAAAATTTCATGATTTTAGAAAAATTTAGAAATTTGAACGGGTCGATTTGGAGTTAAAATGAAGAAGTTATAGTCTTCTAAAGTTTTAATACAATTAAAAAGAAAATACCCAATTTCTGGAATTATTTTTAAACCGAAATACATTTATGACGTCAGCCTGAATTATTTTTCTAAAGGAAATTAGCAATTATGACGTCAGCACAGATTTTCGGATTTAATAAAATTAAGATAGGGCTGACGTGACCTCTACGTGGCTGCCACTTGGCACCACGTGGCTGCCTCCTGGCTGCCACATCATGGCAATAAGCCGACGTGGCTGCGCACGGCGAGGTAGCGCTCGGGGGCCAACGTGGCTGGCCGTGGTTTCGATCGGCGACCACTAGGTCGCCACACGGCCGCCGCTCGGCCGGTGGTGACGTGGCCCTTGGTGGTGGAGGTGGCGCCACGGGCCCGATGGCCACCGGTGCTCCGGCGAGCGGCGGCACTGGCCGAGGTGCGGGAAAGATGGAAGGGAAAGAGGGGAGTCCATTGGAACCTGGCGCTGATCCCGAGGATGGCCGGAGAGCACTAGCGGCGGAGAGGGGCGGCGGTCGGAGGGGGCTTTTCACGGCGGCGGGGTCCTTCGGTGGCGCAAATGCCCGACGGAGGGGTGGATGAAGATCGCCGGGGCACGAACAAGGTCGAAGCAATGTTGGTGGGGCGCGGGGAGGCCTGAGGCGGCGGCGATTCCTTGCCGGAGTAGGTGAAGCCAGCGGAGGGGAAAATTGGCCTCGGGGAGGCTCTGGTGCTCGAATGCTCCGATTGAGAGGTGAGGGAGAGGCGGTGTGAGTAGAGGGTGCCCGGGGTGTGTCTTTTATAGGCGGGGAGGGGAGGTAACGGCCGCACATCGCACGTCGGAGTTGAAACGGGCGGGGAGGTAATTACGACGGTGTAAACGGGCGCAATTGGGGTCAATTATGTCTGAAACGGACGCGGTGCAAGCGGGGGAATAAATGGGTGTCGGCGCGAGAGAGCAATCGGGAAGGAAACCGAAGCTTTAAATGGCGGTAGCGCTGGGGATCGCGCGGAGAAGAAAGGAAATGGGGCGAGGACGACGCTCCTGACAAGCGGGGCCCACCGATCGGCGAGAGAGAGGAAAAGGAAAGAGGCGAGGGGGACGGTTGGATCTGCGACATGCGGTAGGAGAGCGAGGGCGAGGCCGTTGGATCAGGACAAACCGGTAAGTGTGCGAGGACAGGTGAGATTCAATCCGACAACAGAGTGTAAATCTGAGCCGATCGAGTGAGGCGAAGGGGGCAGGCAGTGGATGAGATCTGGTACGGCAACGGGGAATGGCGCGAATTAGGCCACCTGTCGGGCGGAGGGGAGAGGGAAACGGCGAAGCGGTAAGTGGCTGCGGACGGTTGAGATTGAATCGGGCGGAGAGGTGGGTGGTCGGATGCGTGACACTTGGCGGCCAGAGAGAGGGAAGGCAGGGTGAAGGGATAAGTGAGACCGGACGGCTCGGATTAAACCCGGCGGCGTGGGTTGGCCCGATGAGCGAGACTTTTTAGCCCAGAGTGGGATTTGAGATTTAAAATCCTTTTTGATTTTCAAAAATGATTAAGAGGCTTTAAAAAGCTCAGAAAAATACCAATTAAATTTTAAAAATTCCAGAAAAATTCAGAAAACCTTCTGGAACTATTTTAGACTTGATAAAAATATTTTCAACCCATTTTGATATTTAAGTTTTGCAAAAACACAAATTGACTTAGAAGGGAGAGTTTTAAATCTTTATAAATTCCTGAAAATTATTATAATTATATATTTGACTTAGCAAAGTAAAATGCATTTAATTTGACCTTTATAACATGAAATAACTTTATTTTGGTTTTTATGATATGAACATTTTAACTTCTCTCATTTCATGACTTGGAAATAAAATCCAGGAAAATCCAATAAATTCCAGAAAACACTTTAACAAGAAAATAAAATTTTTAGGATGTTACACATTTTTAGATATAAATTCTTCACAACTTAACCCTCATAGCCAAAACATGATTCAGACAATATAAATACACTGTTCTAGGTCTAAGAAATCCAAACGACAACTATATTCCCAAAAATCAAATTTTCAGCCGAAAAACACACCTTGGCCAGTCAGATCACTGAGCCTAACCAGTTTGACCACTAAGGCACAGCCGGTCTGATTGGTAACGGGTCTAACTGTCAAGTCTAAACTAAAAAACAGACTTCGCAAAATTCAAACTTGCAACTCCATGGACTTCTCATGTTTCCTATGACGCTGCAGTTAAGTCCGGCTGGGTTTAGATCACATCCTGCACACATGTTGCAACTCCGAGTCTACTCTTTTAGACTACAGTTTATGATTTTTTGCTATAACTTATTAGTATAATAAATAATAATTGCTAAAAAAAACTTGCCCTGAGCACAGTTATCCCCACCACTGCGGAGAGAGCAAGGAGAAAAGCAGAAGAGGGATAGGGGCTAACAAGTGGAACCCACCATCTTTTTAAAATTTATTTGCTACTTCGGCTGAGTAGATTACCATGTTCAACTGAAAACATGTTATGTGTACACCACCATGACAAAACCACCGATCAAACCAGTCTTAGGGAGTGAAAAGTGAACGGTTTTAAAAGTTTGTGTTGAATGTCTAGTTTTACACTTAAAAGGTTAAAATCTAAACGGCCAATGGAGTTTAAGGGCGAAAAATAGACTCATTCCTAAGTAATAGCCCAACAATCACGGTCTCGATACAGCATGTCAATGATCTACACACCTCACATAATTACTACACAAGATAACAGAATAGAAACCTAATAAGGAAAACACATGGTTTACAAAAGTTTGGTGGGCACCTAGGTACAATCATCTACAACGCCTAGACATTTAAAACAGACGGTTAAACAGCAAACGAAGATCACCGCTCCGCATGGTCTCAGCGTCCTCCTGGTAACGGGGCTACCCCCTGCGTCCCCTCATCAGTTGAATTTGATTCGAGTCTGGATGTCGTCGTGTGGAACGACGAGCAGAGCTAGTGCATCCCCTCAGCTATTGCCTCCTGAAGTTACATGCTGTGGTTAGGAAACGGGAAGACAAGAGCAGTATCCTAGATGCTCCTGCAACTTTGTCAGGGCATCCTAATAAACTGGTAAAAGCGAAATCCTGAACTATACCTGATGCCCTAGGAGCTCCTTTCAGACCACTTGTTCCCTGTTGAGAAACCTTCAGCGATCTTAGCTTGGATGCAGAAGACCTTAACGTGTTGATCAAAGGCTGATCAGCATCATTGTCTTCATCATCTTCGCCATGTCCCCGTTGGTCAGAGTCACTAACAGACTCTTCGTCATTAGAGTGGTGCCCATCAAAAAGGTTCCTCGCGGGTACATCTCTAACCTTCCTCGGGCGGCCCCTGCGCCTTACAGGTTTTTCCTCTTTTTCCTCTGGATTGGAAACAAGAGAATCAGACACAATTTCTAGAAGAGAGCTTTGCACAGTTTTGGAGCAAAACAAGGCACAGTTCAGTGAGGGTCAGAGGGAGTTCAACGCACCCTGCAAAACCTCGTTCTTTGCATGCTTCTCGCGTAGGTGTTCTACAAACGTAAAGTATGGGCGCCAAGCAGTTGGATCTTCATTCATATCAGTATGTTGAGTCCTCTTTTGTACATCTGTCAGGCTGCATGCAGAGAAGATTAACTCAAAATCAAGCATAAAATCAAGGGAAGCACCAAAATGAGAGTTCATAACATACATGTCAGGTACATCTGACGAGGGAAGTTTAGAAACAAATGGCATAAGAGCAGCCTCCAGGAAAGACAGTTGCTTTGGAAGGTCCACAAAGGCAAACAGAATGCCATCTTGGATAATCTTCAAGATCTCAGACTTGTTTTTACTACGAGCAGCACCAACATAGGACCCCGCGAGCCGATTAGCTAGATCTTGACATTCCGAATAAGACTTGCCTATCTGGGTTTGGTTTTCTCCATCGTGTACATAAGCCATATACCGTTCATATGCCTAATTGGATGGAGAACAAAGAATGATTTGCACAAGAAAGATCACACTTCATAAACATCAAGTTAAAAGCAGATAAATTAACTAATTCAAATGCAAAAATGAGCTAAAGTAAACCAGTGCACTTGTGAAAGTAATTTTCTTAAATTCCTGCCAGCAAATACTTCCAAGATAAAATACATGGTTGGAAAAGTTTCTTTAAAACATTGCAAATATGAAACAAGTGCAAAAAAATACAGCGACAATAACAAACCAAAGAATGCACAAGTAAATATCTAACAGGCAATGAACGTAGTAATTTAAGTGAAAGCTCAACTGGTCCCCTGTTTTCCTGGTTTATGATCAGTTAATTTCCAATCACCAATGTACATCCCATAGTTTCCTGGTTTACGATCAGTTAATTTTCAATCACTAATGACATCCTGACAATACAGGATGGGCCTAATTTTCCGATACAGTTATTAGTTAATATTTCCTTGGAGATGGGTTGTTAGCTAATAATAATACAAGAGAACACTATGGATGTTTATGCAGAGAAGAGACCCTATCACATTATTAATATCACGCTTTGCGGACTCATGAATAAATATTATGTGCATCCAAAGATAGAACAAAATATCTACCCTTCTCAATGCCTCAAAAAATAGAGCAGCCATGTCGATGTTTGCATTTTTCCTTAGTGTGGTAATTAGATGCTTGATGATCTCTGTAGTACTTGCTCCATGAGATACATAGTGAGAAACAATCTCTGGGCCAAGGTAATCCTGCAGACAAAAATAAATCTCTGGGTCAATAGGATGCTCTCCAAGTGACAAAATTTTGGTGCAATAGGAGACAGTCACCGACAATATATCTGGAAGAACATTGGCTCATTTGCTATCACAGGCATAAAATGCAGCACAAACCTTTGAAACTGTATCAGCAAGGACTAGCTTTGCAGCTGCAATCATGACAGCATCCCTGTTTGTGTCTTCAATATATTCTTCGTTTGCATCTTCATCTTCTGTTTCATCTGAGGATAAACACTTGATCAATTCCCATTATTAGCAAGAAGCCAGAAAACAGAATTTATTATTACACTGACATAATAAGAAAGCTTCATATAAGAATTTGATATTTATAATTAATAATACATTTAAAGTAAAAAAAGTGTGTGCGCAACAAAACCTGATATATTGAGCTGTTGTTCGCACAGTTTCCAGAACTTCTGAACAACATCTACTTGTGGGAGATAACCCAGACTTTCTAGCCTCGTTGAAGAATATTTTGACTTCTTAAACAAGCACCACATCTCTGCAGTAATGATGCAGACCTAAAAACAAAACAAGGTGCTAACAAAGTCAATGGGTTAAATATAACCAAGATATACTTACAGGGAGGCATATCAACATTACACAAATAATGTATTCCTCTCTTTCTTAGTGTTTAATACAAAAGACTTACTCTGCAGGAAAGTACAGTGGTGCTCCTTCCCTCTTTCTGATAAGTTGGCAGAACCACCAAGAAATAATAGAGTTGTTCAAAAAGATAGCTTTGCTTGGATAAAAGTTCATCAATAGATGTTTCAGATGGATTTTCACCATCAATTGCATGCAGACACCATGCTACTTGAAGGTACATATTGACAAGGAGGAAGCTCTTTACCTAAAAAAGCATGAAAGTATTAGCTCAATATGTTACCAACAGTTGATCCCACAAGGAAATTAAGGTGTTAATATCTCACAAATTAAAGGGTTCATACCTCATTATCCATATCTCTTAGATGACTGAGGATTCGATACATATCCTCAAATAAACCATCATTTTTAACAGGTTTTGACAGCTGAAGTTCATAAAGTCGTTTCAAATTAACCAAGAGGGAGTATTCATCATCACCTGCCTGCAAGGCCGATTGTACCATATTATCTTCATGGCTTCAGAACAGATACAGACAGCATGAATAAGACATACCTCTACTTCCTTGATCGCAGTTTTGACTTTCAAAACCAAGTCATCTTCAAGATTCTTACGTTTATTTTCAGCATAATCTGGAAGATCAGCCTGACACTCAGTACAGCAGAAAGTAATTGCCTTGATGCAAGATCTCAAGGTATCCTTGTCACCATGTTTGAAGAAGGCATCAATGATGAGATCTATGGCAGCCTTGAAATTCTGAACCAAAATGTACATGAAATTGTTAGCAAATTAAGCAGAAAGTATATGAGAAGAACAAGTGATAGCTTTTGCAACTGACCTGCTCTTGCCTTTTTAGTGAGTACATCTCAAGTTTCAAAAGCATCATCATATCAACTAGAGGTGATATCTTAGCTTTGTCAGATATGTATTTTCTTAAAAGCTGTGGATACCTCTTCAGCAAAGCATTAGTTATTTCACGCCTGCTATTTTCCAATATTTCCTGTAAAATTCCTATGCTTTAGTAATAACACTAGAAGCAATTGAACAAAGTTAAAATGTCAATCTTACAAGAAAAAACAAGCATAAATAAGCAGACATGAGAAATAGATAATCTAGAGTTAATCAGGAAGAATTTGAACATCAGCACAGAGCTCTATACAAGCTCAACTAGTCAAAAGAAAAAGGGCATAAACCAAGAAATCTAAGGTGAATGTGTAGGGTCGAGATGCTTATAATAGGTAACTCAAAAGATGGAAACATCTCAGTGATAAAAAAAGGTAAGTTCACAATCAACAAATTAGGTAATGTGTTTAACAGTGAGTAATCTGATTCAATCAGTATTACTTTTATTTTAGAAAACTTTCGCAAACTTGGCTAATTTAACTATTTTAGATAGTTTACGTTCTTTTTAGGTACGGGTGGACAGCTGGTGTTTGTGGTAACAAAAGTAGCATCAGCATGTAGAGCCAAGGAACCAATGAGCTAATGTCCAGCAGTTCAGAAAAACTGATTCAGTAATGCAATTTACATAACTAGAGATTATTTGGGGCACATGTATTAAGGGTTTAACTGATCAGATGTTAAGCATAACTTTGGTAGGAAATCAGCAATATGTTACTCTGGAACCAATCGTAGGACATTGGTAGTATCCAATGAAACAAAACCTACTTTCTGCATGTAGTACTTAGGAGTCCTATCATCCGCCAAACTGGAACCAAGGAAAATAACTAGTCCAACAGCATCACTAATTAGGCAAGGTGACAAATGTTAATGATCAAGAGCAAAAACTATCAATCAGATGACCCATCATCGACAGTTCGACACTTTGCACCAACAATATGTGATACCACAGAAATCGCATTGACACCTTTTGGGCTTTATTATAGTACAGCTTTCTATTGTCCATTGCAGGAACTATCCTTTCCCCAACAGCCTTCTTTGCAGAGGCTCGCAGCATCCGAACTAGATTAGTTCCATCTATGTCAGTAAGCTCGGTCGATGGATTTTCATCCAGAAGCATGGAGATTATACACCTCCAGTCCTACAGAATAGAATATTGTAGTTGTAGCAATAATGTCACACTGATAACAATGTATAATAAATCTATCACAAATAAAGTTACACTAATTTGAGGAGCATACTTTCATGGCCTTCATGTCATCCCAAATATCATCAATGACATAAGAACTCAGGACTGGGTCATCCGAAAATTCCCTTAGAATTTGCAGCATTCGACCAATATGAACCTCAGAGGATTCATTGTCCCCATCTGGAATTAGCTAGTATAATCAATGAATGAACTAATAGAGTAGTTCGATAACAAAATAAGGTAGCATAAAAGTAGAACCCTTCCAGAGGCAAGTACCTCTAGCTCCGAATGAGAGGTCTTGATGTTTTGTGCTATCAGGTGATCATAAACTAACTCCCCTATGGCACGCCTAATCATTGGAGGCTCGTCAATAAGCAAATCATATAGTGGACCCAAATCATCATCGCTCAGAAGTTGGTGCCTGCAAAAGAAACAAATAGTAAATTTCATTTGTTTTGCTGCAGTAAAACACAAAAAGCCCATGTGGTTCTCTTGCTCACTTCGGCAAGACAATTACTAGGCTTTTTTGGCAAATAGTAAGCGCGTGTTACATGCGTGGTACTTAGCGCTGCACTGTTCATCCAAGGGTGGTACTGTTTATCACTGTTACAGTAGCTTCACACATATTATGTTCGGTTTGTTATTTGGAAATCTATCTATTAAGCATTTGGTATTATTAGTTAGGTAAGTTATTGTTATATTGGATTGTTACATAAGTTTCTTTATAGATTATTTCTTACATGTCAAGTCGGGTCGTCCCTATAAAAGAGATAGCATGTATCCATTATGAATCAAGCAATGAATAATGAAGAAGTATTCATAAGTCCCTGATTTCTAGCTCTGGTCTCTCCCTAGACCGGCCACTTTAAATCTATTCCTCCCCTAATCGGTGCGCTCTTTCGTCTAACGCCGTTCTACCTTAAGTCGTCGTTGCTCGACCTCCCTCCGACGGATGTTTATCCTATTATGAACTAAGGTTCGTGACAGCATGATTGTTTGGTAAGACCCGAAAAAAGAAAAGGAATCTTTGCTAGGTAAAGTAGCTTTAACAAGCCAAATAAAAATCTTGTCCAGACAGGTACGGCACACATGCACAGAGAAAACTTGTTGTGTAGTCATCACTCCCCTCCTTACTCTCACACCCAAACACATCAATACCCCCAACAATATCTACTCTCAGATGTAGGCTTTAGTCCCAACCATATCCTCTAAACTAGCACAACCTTGTCCAGTGTCCCGTCACTCTTTCTAATCTTCTCTACAGCATTTATTGGTCTCCAAACAAAAATTTATGTGGAATTTCCAATTCTGTTGAATTGCTACCTACGATTATTGGCAATAATTGCTAAACATAGCTAGCAAAGTTTTCTCTGTATGTGAGTTATTCTAAAAGCCTAAATCTCAGTTAAAACTTCTACTTCTACAAATAAAATTTGTGTTGAGATGAACTTGAATGTACTGTTTTGTATAAGAATCACATTGTTGTTCATTTGTAATAACTGTTTGCACATATTCGCTAACATTTGAACTCCAAGGAGAAAAGGGTTTACTTCAACAATGTTCCAATAAAATGTTATGATGAGAAGGAATTCATTTTCCCAGGAAAAAAACATGCCACAGGGAAGAGATGGGTAGCATTCAACCTTCTGCGTCATGATTGCTAGCTCTTGCTAACTCTTTTTTGTGATGACTGACTATTTCTTTTCTGTGGTTTTAGGACGAGACATCAAGAAATGATCCTTCCTGTAAACGCGACATATGAACTACTTGCAATGTAGTGCCTAATTACCGTATTGATAATATTATGCCTCTTGGCTATGTATCACCTGACAGCAGTACATCAAGTATTATGGTTAGTGGCCATGTATTGTACAGTAACAGTGCAATAAATATTTGGAATTGTATTATGAATTTTCTAGTAGCCTTTCACATGTCATTTTTCAGCTCTGAACATGTAACTCCTACATATGCTGTTGTGAATTACAATTATGTTTAAGTTTTTGTTGTTACAAGTCAGCTTTGAACCAATTGCCATTCAGACATGGAAGGATTGTACCAGTGGTGTCAAAATCTTAAAGCTTCATATATGTCCATGTTGAAAATATTTCTACAACGGTGCACGATGAAAATATTTCTAAATGGTAAGTGTTCAAAATATTTATAGCAGTGTGTAACATTAAGTCCTAAAGCCCTATTTCAGAAATGGAATTATCAACTCTTTCTATATAACATTTGATGATAGGTAAATTTACTTATTACACTGGTTTCTGGCTATAATCCATTATGCCAGAAATCCAAAAAGTGACTAAGCAAAACTTCCCACTTGAAATTTGGTTTTCTCAGGAATCAGGACATACAAAGACCTCGTTAACAAGCCTTACCATCAAAGGCATAATCTCAAAACACTTAGCCCATCTTAGGAAGGCTCTGGCAAAATAAGTAAGAATGCCCAGTAGCGATCTACACTAGAAAGGCAAAAGATCTTGCCCAAGCTCACCTCAGTAATTGCTTGATGAGTCCTATAGCTGACACAGCTACTGAAATATCAATATCATCAGCAAGCTGGATCATCCTGCTGTAAAACCTCTCAGTAAAGAGACCAAGAGATGGTATGTTGTCATCCACTTCATACAGGCTTTGCAAGGCAAGAATAGAAGTTCTTCTAACCCCAGCATTCTACAAAAAAAAATGCACAAAATAAAGACTGCAAATCTCGTTGATCACAGAAGAAGGTATCAATAAGCAAAAAAAAAGCAATTAACTTAGTCTGTTACCTTGTCATTCAGTGTCCACCCAAGATACTTTAGATATATATCTTGTAAGAAAAGTGATGGATAAGAGACAACCCAAATACCAAGAGATTTGATGCATGACATCCTGATCTCAGGGTCAACATCACGATAACGGTGCATGAATAACCTACATGTAGTAAAAATAAATTTAGTGACATACTAGACCAAGACAAATGTACACTAGACAGCAAGTGCAAGTAAGTTTCTCTGGATACCCATGCATGAATTACCTCTGAATGGCATAAACTAATTCAAAACATACTATAAAAATCATTAATTATACTAAAATGCAAGTCCAAGTGATTTGTAATAGAAAGTCTCACCCACTGAATATTTTCCGCATCAATTCCTCTAAGTATGTAATGTTTTCATGAGTAAGAGCTAGCCTTTTGTTGAGAGATTCAACAAGTGGTCCATCACTCTGTTTCTTCTTCTCTGCATTCAACTGCCTTTGAGTGGTCTCACGTTGTCCACTGAGAGTCTTAGCAACAGATATGAAGGATGTCACAAGCTGGAGCCCAATCAATGAAGCTACTTGACGATAAACCCTTGGAGGGGTACTGAAAACACCAAATCAACAGCACATTAAATGCATGCATACAACACAAAGAAAAAAAGCAAGGATGGTGAGACTAAATTACCATGACAAAGCAACCACATAGTCCTTGATTTTTTGGAATAAGATATCATCAAACAATGGGCCATTCTGACACTCAAGTACCAAGTTATCCCAAAAAGAAACAAGATTTTCTTTGAAGTTCTTAAGGTCCTTCTGTTTTGAGCTGTAATTATCTTCCACCAGACCCTATTTTCAAGTTAAGGTTAAAGAAACCCACACAAAAGAGAGCACATATAGCAGTTCGAGATTAGAATAACCTATAGGATAAAAAAGTTGTGCATATTAGGTAATCTACAAGGCTAAAAATAATGATTATCCATTCACTCTCCGGAACAGATCACAACAGGATACTTTTCTTGCTAGCTCAACAAGGGAGAACACAACGTCATCCACATCTGCCTCATCAAGGTAGTCTGCATAGATTTCATGCCTGGCACCACAAGCCTGTTATCATAAGATTCGCAAGTTTATCAAATAACATTGCAGGAACAAAAAGAATAACTATATTAAGAGGCTAGTATTACCTCAAATAGCATTGCTAATATCTGAAACATGACAGATTTTGGCTTTGATTCATAATCCTCAACCAATTTTTTGACAGCATGACTGATCAGCCTGCCATTATGTTTGATAATATCTGCATGTTGCAAGTTTATAAACAAGTGCCCACAAAAGAAAAATGATATATTTGCTTAAATAAAGTCATAGATTTCAAGCTAGGCATGTTTCAGTACGATATTTTAAATGCTCAAATGGTAACCAGCTGAAGCCTTGTACCTACATGCCTGAGATGAGCAATGGTGGAACTAGGGCAAGGACCGCCCTGGACGAGATCGCCAACCTCTTTACAAATCATAACTGCCATGCAGTTACATTGTGTTAAGGAAACCTCCCTATCATTTTTCCTACCACATGTTCTTATGGGTTACATATTCACGCCACTTGTCACCAATTTCTAATCTTGCTACTGGAGGTGAGTAAAGGGACATGACAGTACAGAGCTAACTAAAAGTTGTACTGAAATCAAAGGGGCAAAAATTAATCATTTTTCAGCTGACAATGTAACACTGCCTAGCAAATGAACCCCACAGACCTAATAAATTTCTAAAAACCAGCTAGAAATCACACAATCATAGTGTTTACCAAACTAAACTAACCCAACCGCAGGCCAAGCACAGGAGCCACGAATTCACCATGCAGAGAAGCAATCAGACTAATCCATCAAGGGCACGACAGAAGCAGCGCCCCGGTCCAGAAATCCCCACTAAATCACAGCAACAGGACAGCTAGATTTCCTTAACCCAGCAGCTGAACGGCTAAACCCTAGCAGCAGGTTCCCAACCACGGCACCCACCCCCACTTCAGCAAATCTATGGCGACAAACGCCAAAAAAAAAGACAAAGGCGAGATGTCGCGTACCGATGAGGGGCTGGTCCTCCAGCGCCGCCGCCGCCGTGGCGGAGGCCGCGCGCTTGCGCTTGGACTGGGGCGGCGCGAGCCCCTCGGCCTCCGCGTGGCCCTCCTCCTCGAACTCCTCGCCAGCCGCATGGTCATCCTCCCGCGGCCGCGGCGGGCGGCCACGCTTCTGCAGGTAAAGAAAAGGCACCCCAAAAATCAGCAAAAATTCGCAGAATTCAGGAGCTCAGGGACTGGGTGGAGAGACTAGGGTTACCAGGCGGCGAATGGAGGCTAGTGTCTCGTCCATTTGGGGGTATCTAGTGGTGCGAGGAGAGCAAACCCTAGAGATTTTGGGGTCTGCGCGTGTGTGTGGGAGGGAAATGAAATCGGAAGAGGACGAGTCGGGAGGGAAGAGAAGGGAGAAGGCGTAAAATGCCCAAACCCGCCTTGAGCTCTTTTACGGGAAAAACCTATTCCGAAATTCGAATAACAAATGTGGGGAGGTGGGTCCCGTGATTGGATGGGCCTTAGGTGGCCCATATACACCCCCAATTAATCCACCAGGCCATGAGCGAAACATGTTAGAGGCGAGATGTCAGCCCGCCATGCGTGCATCTCGCCATGATTTATGATTTTCGAATTTTAACTGTTCTTAAGATAAAATATAAAAAGAGAAATATTTATATATATAATTTTAATGATACAAATAAATTTAATATAATATTTATTATAATCAATTTGTAGACCCTATCTTGAAATAAAGTTCATATAACACTAATTATAATGGCTTAAGCTAAAAGAATGAATCCATATCATCAGTCGCAGCTTATACACCAACAGAGATGCAAGCAGAACAAATAAGTGCAACACACGCACAAAGAGATTATACGTGGGTATGTGAGACAGAAGAACAACAAAACAAAAACCCAAACGGATCATCACCGGTGTTGTTAAACCCAAACGGAACAAAGCGACCGTTGTTTTACTTCAACCAATGCGAGGCGGGGAATGTGGTGTATGAATGATACCTTGCTTCTTTAGATGCAGCATCCATGACCAGTATACTACATACTCCACGCACGTATAATATTGAGATGCCCGCGATAAACAAAACAAAAGAAAAAGCAAAGAGCAAAAGCACCAAAAGCCACTAATGATGACAACGCTCGATAAACGCAAACATGATAGTTTATCTTGTTAATTTTTTTCTCTAAACGTACGCTACGAATAAATTAAGCGTTTTTTCTCTCTCCTACGTTGCAAGAAAGTACAGAGAAGATACCCAACGTAAAATGTAAAATGCTTGCAGCTTTTCAGAGAATCAGTCACACTTTCAGTACAGAGAAAGAAGATACCCAACGCAGGATAAGATCACATGAAAAGAAAACTTCTGTCTTCAGCCCATCGCCTTTAATTCAGAGCCAAGATACGTGCGCATATGCATATCCTTTATCCTCCGGAGCAACCTCTATTACTAAGTTTCAGTTAACAGGGACAGGGAAACGCGATATGACAAGAGCATGGTAACTGGAGCACAAGAAGAAAGTATGATGTTTCAATGAAGGCACCATTCTTTTTAGTTTTTTTTTGTGATTTTAGCTTCGACTTATCTGAAAACTGAAACAAATAAAACAGTTTTTCTAAACAACTTCTCAAGCCCAAAATCATATGCGTCATCTGCTACTGTTTTGAAAAGCTCGAACAAAAACCATCAGCAACAGCCCAAAAAAATAGAACCGAATACTCATGCAAAAGTGTGCACTGTAGCAAAAACAACAAATCGACACCTACAAAATGTCATCAGTTATATGAGTTGAGGTTATCAATAGATTAGATCTCCATTTCGGCCATCATGATATGTCGTTGATACCGAGGGCCTAACTTTAGATTATTCAAACTCTTTTCCTGAAGGTGAGCTTGCTTCCAATCTCCCTAGAATTGTTCGTGACGTACAATTACCTTAGCCATTTTTGTTGAGCACTTGATCCAGGTTGGCAATCCACCTCTGTTGCCGCTGATGCTCAGTCTCTGTAGAAAACTTCGGAGATGAGAATCCAGTAACTTGTCTCGATCGATGGAAGCGACGATAAACAAGTTCGGACAGTAACACCTTCTACTGAGGAAATTAAATTTGTTTGGGATGTTAAGTGTCAATTTTAGGCAAACAGATACGGGAAAAAAATGTAAGACACACATACAACAAATACTTTTTTGAATACTGGGTATTACATCACTTATATTAAATCACACATGGCATGATCAATAATCAACATCACCCAACCAAAGCATACCTCGCACACAGTCCAATACAGATTTGTAACAGGGATCTTATACCTAGTGCTCCATGAAAACATGGCAGTCCAGAGGGAGTGTAAAGTCCTAGGGTCTAAACCGATTTAAGTTTAATCTCATTATAGATAAGCCACACACATAACAACTTGCTTACGCTTTCGTCCTCACTTCGCGCAAAACGATTAACCGAAGGTTATTATCAATGGTGTTTATGGGTTTATATATTAATGCTTCTCATGTTAACCTAGCAATATGTGACTAATCTATATCCTCATGTGCACACATACATAGACCATTATGGACCGAGATGTTACAGGTAGAAACACAAATCTAATTCCTGAGCGTCTGCGTATTCGTAGCCATATGACAAGAAGACTCCATGCACAAAGAGAGATGCAGGCAGAACAAATAAGTGCAACACATGCACAAAGAGATCATATGTGTGTACGTGAGACAGAGACAACAAAACAAAAGGCCATAAATCTATGGCATCATTTGTGAAGCAAAGACAAATCATCACTTGTGTTTTTCTCTGGACTTATGCTGTTTAACCCAAACGAACAAACCGACCGTGGTTTTACTTGAACCTATGCAAGGCGGGGAATGTGGTATCATACCATATACAAAGTTGGGGGATTCCTACCCCCCCCCCCACCGTGCCCACGTGGCATTCTATACGAAAAAACCCCCTGAGTTTTCATAATTACGTACATATCCTCAGTTTTTTCAAAAAGGCTCTTGGTTTTTTTGCGAAAAAGCCCCTACATTCTTCTTTTACTGGATAACAACCCGCGGTTTTTTTAAACGGGTTCTTGGTTTTTGCAGAGAGGCCCCTGGCACATCATTTCTTCCCCAAAAACCCCTCCATTTCTCCGAAATTGTGTACGGGTCCTCCGGATTTTCATGGAGTCCCTTCTTTTTCTCATAGCGCATCGCGGTTTTTCGTGAAAATACTTACTTTTTTTGAAATATGGTCAAGCCCTCGCCTTTTCATATAATCGCCTTATACAGATTTTCGTCTATTTTACTTTGGTCCACATAGTAGCTAGCGTGGCGTGGCGCTGTGTCTGTGTGGCTAATATATATGATACCTTGCTTCTTTAGATGCAGCAGCCATCACCAGTATACTACATACTCCATGCAAATATAATATTGAGATGCCCGCGATAAACTAAACAAAAGAAAAAGCAGAGAGCAAAAGCACCAAAAGCCACTAATGACAACGCTCGTTAAGCACAAACAATGATAGTTTATCTTGTTAATTTTTTTTCTCTAAACGTACGTTACGAATAAATTAAGCGTTTTTTTCTCTCTCCTACGTTGCACGCAATGCAACCAATCACGGAAAATTAATGCTAGCTAGGTTGTGTATGAGAACCCTTGGCTTCATGTACCCCTCTCCGTCAAAAAAAAACTGACGCCAAAGAATTCTTAGCGTACCCCAAATATGTATAAGGTCCCTGCACAGTAGCCCACCCCAAATACGTCCTTTACCGAATATTGGTCATTTTATGTTCCAGAAACATCATTTAACTGTTTAATATATGAAGCTTCAAATTCTTTTTATTTTGTTAAGAAATCAAATAAATTTGTATAAAATTCAAATTAACTTCATGTGATTTTAAATAGTCAACATGTCATGAAAGCATCGTAAACTTCTGTCTTTTTAGTTACATGATGCTCGTTTTGTTATAAATTTTTTATTTTTTCAAGAAACAGAATATAACTTTTCATATTCTAGTATTGTTTTAGAGTACAAGATAGACAAACATACTTAACACACACCACACTCATACACATGTGCGTGTTCTTTACACACACACTAGGAATTTATCCAAGGCCTCATGCATAGTTCCCACCGAATATGCACGTATGTGTGTACTCCTATATTTAGTAGACACCATAGTTGAGTTGAGACTTGAATGTTGGTGGGTTGGGTGTATACCAACATATCTAGCCATCTGGCCACATTCCAGCTTCCATATCCTAGTGTTATTTTTACATAATATGGAAATCAAAATCAATAAAATAATCAACTTTTCAATAAAATCACGACGTACGATACCGGATGATGGCTTTCACTATTTGGGATAGCTTTTTTTTTACCCGAGCCATCACGACAGTCGCGATTTAAAGCATTGGTTATTTATTTAATCCAAAAGAATAAAGCTATCGTTGTTTTTCAATTCAACATGTATGTGGTTTGTTTTGATACCTTGCTTCTTTGCATGCAGCATCGATCTATATATGGCTAGAGATACACGTATATACCGTGGCGGATCAACTCATAAGCTGTGGGGTTATTGTGAAACACTCTTATGCCATGTAATTTTTTCTTTATCACGATTAATTTCAGCTAAATGAACCAACTAATATTGTGTTAAGCTAAAATTGGCCTCACAGGTGTAAATTTTTGGCTCCACCACTGCGTATATATAATGTTGAGATGACTGCACGTTAAACAAGACGAAACACGTTAGTACCAAAAAAAGAAAAGAAAAAGAGCACCTAAAGCCACTAATGACAACGTTCGTTAAGCAAACAAGGATAGTTTATTGTTAATCTCTTCTCTAAACGTACGAAACGAATAAAGTGGTTTTGTTTCGCCTACACGTTGTACGCAACTACGCACGCATGACGAAGAAACTGAGATGCTAGCTATAGGTTACTGGGGCGGATCTAGTATACAAGGATTGAGATCATAAGATCGTAATAAAATTTTCTAAATTCTATAAAAAATTATTGTTTATTACTGTTTATCAGTAGAGATGACCTCATAGTGTAATATAAGTGACACCAATGATTTTCTCGCCTGAATCCGCCTCTGATAGGTTATGTTGGCGTACATATTGCCTGCCTACCGGCCTGCATGCAATACTACTTCATGTTCGTTCCTACCAAATTAAGGGAGCGTTCGGAATAGTGATGGTTTCTGATTTTTGGTTGAAATTTCACTGTAGCTGGCTGATTTTTTTACTATAGCTGAGTTGATTTTTTGAACATAATTAAATTTAAAAAATATAAAAATAAAAATAGTACGTTAACTTATCACGGACAATACAAAGAAATATGAGAAAAAATAAAACATAAAAATACTAAAAAATAGAAAAAAACAAAATCACAGTAAAAAAAAAGCAAAACGTTGAACGCCAGCGCCCAGCGTCGAAACGCTGAGCGAGGCCTAATAGTACTACTTCTGGTAAAAAAAATATAAGGCATCATTCGATGACCATCCAAATTTTCAGCGTAGAACTTGATTGAACTCGACAGAAATGAATAACTAATAAGCAACAAATTGGAATGGTGACAGATAGTTGAATTAAAACCACTGCTTACGGTGAATTTTTGTGCTTTTAATCTTGTAAAAGTAGTCGAGTTTGATCAAGGAATTTTTAACAGGTTACATAACTTGCATCTTTTCCGCCGTATTAATCTTTGTTTTGAGAATTATTTTTTGATATGTTTCGAGAATTCCTGCCAACAGAAAGGTTAGCCCGGTGTTATCATCAGCTGATAATATTCCCTGCTGTAGCCTGTAACAACAATTAATTAAACATGTGAAAATTTACCCATGAAAAAGTTATCGTTAGTATGTATGCGGAGACTCTGTACTATTGTTGGGATTTCGCTTAGTTTACGGTTAGTTGATAGTTGATGAAGTGGCCTCCTTGTACGTACGAACGTACACCCGATGCATGTGCTTCATGTGTACGTACGAACGTATGCATGTTAACTTTTGTATTGAGAATTTCCTGGTAACACATGGTTAACACGAGTTTATACCAAGATGCATAGGTTAATTAGCACCTGATAATATTCCCTGCTGTAAGTAAAAGTTTACCCAGGAAAGAGTTATTCATATAGTAGCTAGTATGAATGCAAAGACTAGACTCTGTGCTAATGTTGGGATTTGATGATGACCTCCTTGTACCACGTACGTACGTGCATCCGGTGCATGTTTCATGCGTACGTACATCCATTCCCTTCTTGGTGTAAGTAGGTAAAGACAGATTGAGATGCCTATTTGAGGAAATGAAGGAAAAAAAGGATTTATGTCCCCACTTGAGGGACAAAGATGATACATCTGTTCTTTAAAAGCGTACACACTATGTTGTAGTGATTATTAACGGAAGAGGGAAGGCTTTAGGTCTGTTCTTTTTGGCTGTGGTTGATGGTTTTTTGGCTGTTTGCGATAGAGATCGTGGAAAGAGAGATACTTGTTTGTGATTTTTGATAGTACAGATATTAGGTTTTTAACGTGTACTACAATTAACTTGTAAACTCCATCTTAAAAAATATTCCGTTTAAAAGTTAGTTACTGTAGTAAAAATCAAAAACGATTTTTAGAAGCTGCACAGAACAGGGCCTTTATTCCCTTTATCTATTCCGTACCTTCCGCCTGCTTGCGGTTTCTGTCACAGGTGAACCAAGGTGAATATATAGCTACAGCCATATGAATGCAGAATTTTGCTTGAATATCTATCTGTTATACACTAAAAACCAACAATTAGGTGTTCACACATGGCAATCAGAAAAAATATAAACTGTTATGACTTTCCCAAAAAAAAAACAAGAGAAAATGTCCTGCCCTCATGATCAATTTACTATCTAAACTTAAAAGGATAAGGAAGAATATTTACTCAAGGAAAAGATATAATCAATCTAATTCAAATACAGCTCTAGTAGAATAGAATAATGTCAAACCACTACTGCAAAAAAGCTTATATTAAACGCCTCATCACAGACGATTCATAAAAATCGCCTATGTTAAATGCAATTACAGACGGTTCTTGGTAAGAACCGTACCATCTGTGATATTTTGCATATTACAGATGGTTCAGTAAAACAGGCATAACTTTTGCATATGATGTCCGTTTTTGACATTTTTGTACTCGTTGGAAAGCTAACGACGAGCCCGATAAAAAAATGACTGGCTTGTGCTCATCGCCCTCGAAGACCCCCAAAATCGGCCATCTTTAATCTCAAATTTGCATCGCAAGTTTTTGATTTCTGTTTTTGCCAAAAAGTTTCGATCTTTCCTTCGAAATTTGGGGTTCGTCTCAACTGCAAAGTTGTAAATCTCGTCGAAACCTTTCAAATGAGTATATATAAACCATATAGAACTTTGCTATTTCATATTTTGAGACTAATTGTTTATATTGTATTGATATATAAAAAGTTTTTATCACAGACGGTTTGTGGTTCAAACCGTCTGTGATAATTACAGACGGTTTGAACCTCAAACCGTCTGTGATAATTTGGTCTCTGACCACTAGACCAATCAATCCTCCCTAACCCAAGTCCAGCCAATAGAAACTGACCAACCCACACCCCACGGATCGACCTCTCCCTCCTCTATAAATACTCATCCGAACCCTACATCCCCTACCCTTCATACGCTCAAAATCTCTCCAGGTTTCCTCACTGTCCTTCTCCTCGACCTCTTTGTGCAGATAATTTGAAGGTCGTATACCAAGTCAGCCAGCACCTCTTTGTGTTTGATCAAATGCATTTTAAGCTTCCTATCTCTTACTTCTATTGTTTCTTCTAGTATTTGATTCTATAACTTTGTGGGGTTTAGGATTGCCCAGGAGCTTACGGTGAGGCAGCCGCCAAGAAGGCATACCCGAGCTGCCAGACTGTGCCATGCGAGTACTTCATGTGCCGTGTAATGGAAATGGAATATTATCTGCTATGTTTTCTTGTGATATTGTAATGGTCGATTGTAATCTTTTGATATTGTAATGGTGAATTGTAATGGAAATAGAATGTTCTCTGCTATGTTTGCTATTGTATTTGCTTATTTTCAAAAGGCATAGTGTAGGACCGAATATGGCAACAGAGGGGGAGTGAATTGTGCCAACTCTGATTTTCTCCCTAGTATTCAAGATTATATACTCAAACACCTACAGAGGTGTAGAACATAGAATCTCCACCCAAAAATCACTTCAATTGGCCCAAATCAACAAAACTTGAAACCAAACCCTTTCCGATGGTTTGACCGGCGTTCAAGAGGCGGTCTAACGCTCGAAGCGATCGGACTGCCTTATAACGCGATCGACCGCGCTCTGAGAAAATCGGGGATGAATAGTGTTTTCAGCCCGATTTCAAATCCGAAAATCGAGAGAACTTTTGATCCATAGATCCAAATGATATAAAATTTTGTATGTATATTTTCTAGGTTATTGTGAACCTATTCCAACAAACGATCATGAAAAATATGGTCAAAGATGAGACTTTTTTCAGTTTGTTGGAAGGTTGCACCAAAACCAAGCCAAAACCCCAATTTGTGAAAACAACTTGCTCGTGGGTAGATGATGCCTGAGATGATTCTAGATGTATTCCCACATGTCACAACAAGTTAGAACACTAAGGATCACTATCCAAAAAACCCTTAAAATAAGAGGTCACTTGATGAGATCAAAATCAACAAAAATCGGATTTTCTCATGAATCTTACCATCAAAGTGCCCAGATGGATGGAGATGGATTCCTGAGATTTATCTCCACTTCTTACACGTTTTTGGCACAGCAAGATCACAAGAAAAGAAAGAAAGGATCAAAACCAACCAAATCAAGGGTAAATCAAGCAAAAACGCACAATAGACAAAGAGATCGACGAATGATTACTTGAAGAGGAAGGTTTTACAGTCACTCCACCTAGGAGGACAAAAAGCACACAAGGCACTCACTCTCTAACCCTAACCCTAGACTTGAGAGCACATGAGAGATGGATTAGGTGATAACATAAGTCTCCATCACAATCCTTTATATAGGAGACCCAACCAGCCATTCTTAGCCCTAATGGATATAATCCACTTAGCACAATGGGGGAAACCCGTTAACCCCAACCACATAGATTTTAACTCACACAAGACATTTATGCACGCTTTTCAAAGCGTATAAGCCTGAATCCGTTAAGCCTTTTCCGCTTGATCCAACTAGGCAACTAGCTCCACCTTGACCTCAACCGCTCTCCAACACGTCACCCACGCGTCGCAGTTTTGATCCAAGGTGGTTTCCGGTATTTTGGTCAAACTACGAAAATACCCCTCGTTAACCTGATCATCACCATCCATAGCACGCAATCGCCATGCTCGCCACGTGTAGGTGCACCATTAGCTCGCCATGCACCACCAAGTCTCTCCCGTCATGGTTCCATCGAACCATAGCTCACTTGGACCGTCCAAGTCTCATGGTGCAATCCCGCCGTTTGAACTCGACTTCAACATTTTTCGCCTTTCTCGTGCCATGCTTGAGCTCACCATCTCACCTGGCATCCTCGATCGTTCTGGGCCTCAACTCCTCCATGAGTCTAGTCCCGATCCTCGCCGTTGATCACGGTTGACTCTAAGCGACCCTGCACATTAAAAGACAAAGAAATCGTTTTCGGACACAAGTTCTTCACAACCTGACCCACGTTAGCTGAGACATGCATCATGCAACCTCAATATAATGAATCAGGTCATCCCAACTCAATTTATGACTCAAATACCAAAATCCTTAATTTCTGCCAAAAACTATACTTCCAACGAGCGATCTTTGCAAAGTCAAATAACCACTTCACAAACATTGCAATGGTTCATTACAACATTAAACATGACTTTCTCACATGGTCCTTCACATAGCTAACATTTTCCTGAGGCTAACTGAAAAATAAAAAATAGGTATAGAATGAACTATCACAGACGATTTTGTAGTATAAACTGTCTGAAGAACAATATCACAGACGGCTCGAAACAAAAACTATCTGTGATACTCACACATCACAGACGGTTCGTAAATAGAACCGTCTGTGATACATGCCCATTACAGAAGGTTCGTAAATAGAACCGTCTGTGATAGTATTTTTCACAGACAATTCTAGTTACAAACTATCTGTATTGCATTTATCACAGACGACTCACAAACCGTCTGTGATAACCTTCGATTATTACTGACCCATAAATTTAGACGATTCAAAAAATCGTCTGTGATAATGTTTTTGAACTGTCTGTGATGATGATTTTCTGTAGTAGTGAACTTTCAAACTGACAATTAGTAATTTTAAACTTTTAAACTATGTAATCCATGAAAACAAATACTCTTATTATGGTAAAGGGCATATATATAATACAATTCGTTAGCTAAATGCAATTAATCATACTGGTTTGATTACCAAATTAATGTGAAAATTCACAAAATTTTGAAAAGATAGCGTATGGAGTGTTGTATCACATTTTAAACAAGTCAAGTTTAAACACACAGCCAGCTAGAAGAAATGAGAAGGAGAAGTTTGCTTGAATAGTAAATTTTGTGTTGTCATTTTTTTCATTCTTTTCATTAACTTATAACTTGTCAAGAAATTCTTTGTTTTGTTAATCCCAAACAAATTGAATTTGAACTTGAATTCTTAAATTATGGTATGCTAAATTAAGCTACATTCTAAAAAGTATTGGGAATCTTTCATGCTAACTTGGTGGTCAAACCAAAGTAGTTTGTATAATTTGACTAACTGATAGCTACTTAGCTAGTTTGCACTAAGATATGTCCCACATGAAGACTTAATATATAGTCTTCAAAAATAAAAGACTTAATATATAATATAAATAAGTCAAGTTAAAGTTATGAAACACAAGGGACTATGTAGTACTACTCTATCTGTTTCACAATATTAGTCCAAACCCACTATGCATATAGACAAGGAAACACAAAATCAAGAGAGAATTTAATAGAGATGAATCGAGGAAAATTGCCCCTATTGAAAAACCCTTAAATAAAATACTCAGTTAACATATATTCTCTCTCAGCGTTAAGACCACAGGTAGGACATGGCAAAAACATAAAACCTGTTAACCAGGTGCCATTTTTCCTTCCAAAAGTCGCATATAATTAAGTGAGATGTGCAGAATAGCCTACACCTTGTACGTATTACATGTTTATTCAGTACATCAAAGCCTTGCTTTGCATGCGTAATGCGGCATGCAAATGCATGGAACCTGGAATTACATAGATAAATAAAACGAATAAAGTCATATGTTTGAACAATTGCACCAAGATCAGAATCGGATAGATACATATGTCAAAGCTCATCTAAAGGCTAGAAAAATCGATTGGAGTCGACAAAAAAAAAAGAATCTCGGACAACATACAAGTAGCAAAACTGTAACAAAAGATTAAGGGTGCTCCTTCCAAAGAGAAAATAAAGTGAGAAATCAAAGGCTGCCCTCCCTAACCTTATTTTATTGGAGACTGCATATGGTTATTTAGCCTCAGTCTGGTTTACTACTTTGTTTAGGAAAGTGGTTCCTCATCACGGCGCTACAGGCAAGTAAAGAAAGGGAAGGAAAAGAAAAGAATAGACCGAACTGAAAGCTAGCTACTACGTACTTGCCTTCACGGCTCCTCTTACGTGGGTTCTCCACGTCCGTGAAGAAGAATCCATTTGCCAGTTACCCACGCATGCATGCACAATGCATTCGCATTCTTGTTCCCGCGCGCTAAACTAATCTAGCTAGACACCGGCCGGCGGAGGGCGACAGCTGAGCGTCAGCGATGGCGGAGCTCGCCTCGGGAGCCGTCCGCTCGCTTTTGGGCGTCCTGAGCGACGAGGCGCGGCTGCTGGGCCGCGTCAAGGGCAACTTGAAGTTCATCCAGGAGGAGATGGAGAGCATGAACAGCTTCCTCCAGCACCTCGACAGGACGACGCCCCCCGGGGATCACGACGAGCAGGTCCGCACGTGGATGAAGCAGGTCCGGGACCTCGCCTACGATTGCAGCAACTGCATCGACCTCTACCTGCTGCGCGGCGATCCGGCGGTCTACCGCTCCACGGGCCCCGTGGAACGTTACTTGTGGTGGGTTCCTTGGTACCTGCAGAAGCTGTACGCACAGCACCGTGCGGCCATCCAGTTACGCGAGCTCAAAGACCGGGCGCGCGACGTCGGCAAGCGGCGACTCAGGTACGACGTCAAGATCCCGGAGAAGTCGGGCGACAAGCAGAAGACGACGTCGCTGGCTCCCATTACCGGAGCAGCTTCATCGAGTCAAGCCGCAGGCGTAGGTGACACTGAAGAAGAAGAAGAAGATGATGATCCTGAAAGAAGGGCGCTAGCCTTTTCTGAGCCTCTCATTCTGGAGGACTGCACCCAAGAGCTAGTCGGTTTTCTATCCCGTAATTGGTTCAACGGCAACGAAGAAGACAGATTCCCGTCCATCGCCATTGCAGCACCGGATGAAAAGGATGGAGCTGACGTTGCACGTGAAGCGTTGGCTCATCCCTCCGTGGCGACCAAGTTCGACCACATGTTCTGGATCATCTTCCCAGGGTTTGTGCCAGCACCCCCCTTGTTCACTCTCGACGCCATCTTAATGAAGATGGAGCCCGAGTCCTCAGAAGAAGACAAACGGGCCAGGATCGATGAACTCCAAAGTAAGATTGTTGCAATTGTGAAGAAGATTAAACAGCATCTGGAAGCTGGTACAAAAAGGTCCCGGGCTGTTCCGTTGGAACCCCTGGACATACTCCATGACACCTTGCAAGATAAATCAGGTGAGGATCAAATCGAGAAGAAGATTGAAGAAACGGCGAAGAAGATAAAAGAGCACATGGAAAAGGGATTAAGCGAAAAAATTTCCTGGATTGGTCTCGATCATCCCGAGTATGTAGGCATCCTGTGGGAGCTGCTTCCCAAGCCCCAGCAAGACAAATCGGTGAAGGAAGATGCAGATGGATTGGGCGAGGATCAAGATCAAATCGAGGAGAAGATCAAAGAAACCACGGATATGATTGTAGAAAAGATGCGGCGGAAGCTGCTTCACAATCCCAAGGAAGACACGGATGAACTGTACGAGGATCAGATGGGGAACGAGAAGATCGAAGAAATCACGAGGAAAATTAAAGGAACCCTAGAGAATATTAGAGATCACCTGCTGATTAAAGAAATCATCAAGAAGGTCAAGGATCATCTGAAAGATAAAAGGACCATAATTGTTCTCGAGCGTACCAGTGCATACAAATGGCCGGAGACCAGTGGGGCTTTGAACCAGTTGGGTTGCGCCGCTGGCAGTGCAGTGATAGTGACCACAAAGTACACCCAAGGGTCCGAAGAATTTTGCCATCCAACACGAGAAGCCATAGTCTATTCTCTAGTTCATTTCTACTACAGGAAAGTGCTCCTTTTTACAAGCCGCCGGAAGAAAAAAGATTGGAATGTGTACATTTTGCGTAAAATCTTGCAGCTTTGTGTGCCTCATGAATTATGCATGAAGTTGTTCGTTCGTCTTCTGTATGCTAATCCTGACAAGAGCAAAGAAGAACTGGAGAAGTTGCGTGACACTTTGGTTTTGGGAGGGCCACTGGACATTAATGCTAGGAAGATGCTAATGTTCTCCTACAATGATCTGCCTAGAGATTACAAGACCTGCTTGCTGTATCTAGCAATCTTCCCGCGGGGTCACAAGATCAGGCGGTCAACCTTAGTAGGACGTTGGGTTGCAGAAGGCCTGATAACCAAAGAAGACTGGCCCAGCTCAGTGCATCTTGCCGAGCGATGTTTTGACGAGCTCGTCAACCGGTGGCTTGTTTATCCTGGTGACAGTGGCGCTGCAGGAAAGGTCAAGAGCTGTATAGTACATGATATAGTTCATGAATTCATTACCAAGATTGCCAAGAAAGAGCACTTTGTGGACACACGCCTGTCACATCACTTGGCTCGCCACTTCTCCGTTCTCAGTGATGTACGACTCCGTACCTCACAAGACATGCCCAAGTTTTTGCGAAAACTCCATACATCACCTCAGTATCCTCTGGTCAAGGTGCTAGATCTAGAAGGCTGTAAATACTTCAAGAAGAACCAGAACTACCTCAAGAACATCTGCAAAAAGATGTTACTGTTGAAATATCTGAGCCTAAGGAATACGGATATTACCAAGCTGCCGAAGGAAATTAACAACCTCCATCAACTGGAGGTATTGGACATTCAGCAAACCAAGGTGCGTGCGAACGCAACAAAAGATGTTCTGCTCTTGAAGTTGAAGCGTTTGCTGGCTGGTCCCATTGATACTGGCACAGTCAAGGCCGAGGAATCATTCTCCAGTGTCCAGATTCCCGGCAGAATAGAGGAAATGACAAACATGGAGGTACTATCCCATGTTAAGGCTTCACGGGCTGGTCGTGAGTTGAAAGACATTGGCAAGCTATGGCAGCTAAGGAAGCTCGGTGTGGTTATCGAAGACAAAAATGTTCACCTCCAGAAATTGCTTCGAGCGATCAGTGATCTGAATGAGTGCCTCCAGTCTCTGTCTATCACTCTACCCAGAAGCGAGGGTGCTCCTTCCAGTGGAGACTTACCAACAGATATTCGTGACCGCTTAAGAAAACCTCCCAATCTTCTTCAGAGCCTAAGCATCAGCGGAATCACACATAGTGGGCAGCTTCTTCCATTGTTGGCCAACGGTCGTGGTAAACTTACCAAATTAACTCTGAGTTGTACCTATCTGAACCAGTATCATCTGAAAGACCTCGGCCAGCTGCCCAAGTTGCGATGTGTCAGGCTCCGGCACGTGTCATACACCGCGAGCAAACTCACCTTCGAGAGTGGAGAGTTCCGAAATCTCAAATACTTTCTTGTCGAGGGCTCCAGCATGACCGAAATCAGCTTTGAAGATGGAGCAGCTCCTGAGCTTGAGAAGATCGTCCTGTCCTCCACCAACATAAAGTCTCTTTATGGAGTCGACAACCTTCGAGAATTGGAGGAGGTCGAATTGAACAGCAACATGTCACCTCTTCCATTATTTGACAATGCCAATGGAATTGCCAAGGTGATTCTTCGTGATACCATGCTGAAGGAAGGTGATCTACAAATCCTCGCCAGGAAACCAAACATGCGCTGCCTTATGCTCCTGGACAAGTCATGTGACGAAAGCCAGCTTACCTTCAACAAAGATGAGCTCCCAAAGCTCACACTTCTTGTTGTCGCGTGCGCTGGCATCACCAACATCAGCTTCAGCGACAAAGCAGCTCCTAAGCTTGAGAAGATCGTCTGGTCCTTCACCAGCATGGAGTCTCTCTCTGGCATCGACAACCTTCCAAGATTGAAGGTGCTCGAGTTCAACGGCGAAAATGTCCCAGATCAGGTGATAAAAGCCATTGAAGCACATCCAAAGAGCCCTATTTTAAAGCACAACATACCGCAGAATGAATACCAAGAAACAAGGAGCGCAGCAGAAACGGAGGACACAGCATGTTTTCCATTCTTCTGGAAGAACAAGGATCGATGCTCAAGGGAAGCCTCTTCTTCATCCATTATTATCGAGCGAATCCCATGATTGTGTGCGTGTGCTCGATCGTGTGGTTTTTCATTCGTTCTACCTGTGTCAGCTGTGTGCGCGTTTATATTCTACATTGTGTGTCCAGACTGAGCGTGTGCGTGTGCGCTCATATATTCCACGCGCAGGTACGTGTGTCTGAGTGCGCGGCGTGTGTGGTTGTTTTTCCTACATGTGTGGCTTGTGAGTGTGCTTGAGAGAGCATATGGTTGTGTCTATAGTGCCTCTCGGAGTTGGATTTGTGTGGCTTTGGTTCCTATGGAGTCTGGACCATCATGCGTGCATGGTTTCTTCATGTAATAAGTGCGATGCTTGCGCGCACATTTCACTTGTTAATGTATTGTACGTGTGCTATATATGTGTGTGTGCTACCGGTTACTAGTATTTCCTTTGGCTTAATTAATAGCTGTTGGTTGCATTCGTGCCTAGATATATACTTGAAGCGAATTAAGTTTTGTGCAGATCAGAAGTGTCCAAGAAGTCGAAGCAAAATATCTGAAGCTAGCTTACTTGCCTTCTCCCTTGCCGGAGCGCCTGAAGCTTTGCATATGGTTTACTTTCATGTCAATTTGAGTAGAACTATACATGATCGATGCAAGACGTGTATGTCCACCTCCGTGACCATTGCTAGTTCCTGTGCTGTGCTGCAGGGTGTGGATGCTCTGATCCGGTTGCTAATCGCGCATGGTCGGCCTGGGACTGCTCTGCATCTGCCTAGTACAGAACGTACAGAACGATCTCCTGAAGCAGTGTCGCCGTTTGCTGGTGTAGCTGCATCCTCTGTTGGCAAGGCACGCATGCGCTTGCTTGTAGACAAGTTTTTCTCTTTTTTTTAAAGAGGCCAACTGATATAATACATCAAGAAGATCTCTCTGGACAATTCGTGGGCTAATGATGTGCCCAATTAGCAACTGGGCCGTGTCGTGTTCCTATTTCTCCCTCGCTGCTTGACGGCTTGCATCCCGCTCCCCTTCTTCCATCACCCCCCCACCCACTACGACGCGGCGGAAGCAGCCACCGCGTCCTCCTCGCAGTCTTCTCCCGTCCTAGGTTTTCACCGCCTCATCGCCGCTCTGCCAGCGCGAGAGGGCGGAGGGCCCGCGAGGCGTCCGCGGCGCGCAGCAGGTATGCCCTATGATCCTCCGCGGTGTCACGTTCGCCGCCTCCGTCCCGGTCCTCGGCGCCCTAATCTAATCGCCCTCCTACTGGCTCGAGTCTCGCAGGGCGTTCGAAGGCGATGAGAGGCGGGTGTTGGCCGGCCGATTCTTCGGTCGTCGCCGCTGAGCTGGTACCCCGGACGAGAGCCTTCTTCGCTCTCTACGAGGTCGGCGAAATTCCTGGTGCGCTGTTTGAATTCTGTTGATCCAGGGCAGGTTTTAAATTTTTTGGGTGGGTTTCGTTCTTTGGGTAGGAAATAATGCCGTTTTGTGTGGTGAACCAGGCGGAATTGATCTCTAGGGTTAGATGTGGTGCTACACAGATGAGCTTAATCTCCAGCGAAATTACGTGCTTTTGATTTGCGGCCATGCATATCTTGGGCTAGATTTAGATAAACTTAATCACGCGTTTTGTGATTTGTGGTCGTGGCGTCGTGCAGAGCTTGGGCTCGATTTACACGGGCTCTGTTTTGGTAGGGTAGAAATGCTATTTTTGTGTGCTGTGTGGTGATTGTGCGTTACAATTATTACAATTACTTTAACTCTTGTGCAAGTTGTTTAGTACTTTAGTAGCAAAAAAGTATATTTTTGGGCTCTTAATTTTTGCCCTATTTTAATTTTCGTCTCTTATTTAAAAAGCCGGAGAAAAAAAAGCACGTTCTCTGGATTTCGAAACCATGCAAATCTTAGGTGTTTTTTTTCAGCGCCAGCTGCCGCTAATCACTTGACCCCACATGTCAGCCACAGAGCATCCACATCATCGATCTCTTCCTCCTCTCACCCCCTTCTCTCCCTTCTCTTACCCCTTCCCTACACAGCACCAGACCACCCTCCTGCTCGCCATGGCCTCCACGGCCTTTGCCACTGGTGCTAGCTCTTGCTGGCACGGCACTTTTCAACGCCACTAGTGATTCGAATCGGCTACCCCGTGTTGCTTCTGCCCCTCGTCACACGGAAGCAATCTAAGAACACTACCTGTACTTTGATTCGGAGATGTTGTGGGAGCTCTTGTTCCAACGATTTTCGTTGGATTGGATGAATGCAATGATTGGGGATGCTGCTGTTTGTGAGGATTGGGGATGAATGGCGCATCAGATTAAGACACGACGATCATGGCGTCGATGGCGCAGAGCATGGTGGTGACGTTGCAGTGGAAGGAAGAGAGGAGGCCGAGGCCATGGCGATGGCCGAGCTCGAGGCCATCGCACGCGCCCTGGCCGCGGACGAGCTCCCGTCCATCGTTTCCACACTTTCCAACCCCGCTTTACCACCACGCGCTCCGCCTCCTCGCGCTCATCGCAGTCCAACCCGCACGACGCTAGCGCAACCCTCGTCCGGCGCACCCTCGCGAAGGCTAGGACCAGGACTCTTTCGTGCGCACCACACGCTCGTCGACACCGCCCGCACGGTGGCGGCTGCATCCGCCTCCATGTCGGCTGCTCTGCCCCCCTCATAGACAGGCTCTTCCGTGAGCACGACCAGGGTGCGCGCGCGTTGGAGTCAGCGGGGTGGCGACGCTGGCATCAAGGAGGAGGATTAGCGGTAGGAGTAGGTGGGGGTGGAGCCGCCATGGGCTCGTGGGGATGAGATCTGAGGGAGAAGGACAGAGGAGCAGCGCAAGGCCTTTTTTTTTGGGGGAGGGGGGGGGGGACAGGAGCAAGGGCAAAGGCGGCACCAAGCATGGGGTGGTGGTGGTGGTGCGGCAAGTAGAGGGGACGGTGGCAGAGCAAACCGGGGATGCTAGAGGCGGGAGTGAGTGGAGGGAGGAGGGGACTGACTAGAGGTGGGCATTGGACCGTGTCGTGCTGGCACGGCCCAAGTCTATTGTGCTTCGTGCCGTGTTGACTCGGTCCAATCATTTTGTTGTGTCATGCCGTGTCAGTCCGCTTCGTCTTTGGCCAGATCTAGGCATGGCCCAAAGCTCACCATGCCAGCGTTCATGCCGTACGAGCCTAAGCCCAGTCCAAGTAACTATATATGACGAAGGCAGCGGCGATAATGGTGGCTGCGGTCGCCATCTTCATTTCTCTCACACCCGCCTCGTTAAAAATTAGTTAAAATTGAATTAGTTGCGTAAAAACATAGGCACATAAATATTTCGAGGGAAAAGTAACAACATACGTATAATATACTAGTCTTGTGGCATACATATGTGCTTACCAAATGTAGATATATACAGAATGAGACCGTATTATATGTTGTATATTTGTATATATACTAAAAGTTTACTGAGAGAGTATGAAAATGGCAAGTATGCCTTTCTTTGATGTTAGGAAGATCCTGAAGTTTGGAACTGTTATTGTATATGTTAAATCTCAAACCAACAGAGTGGAAGAACAATGAAATCAACAATAGTTGCATGCAAAAACAAAGGTAGTGTCATTCGTCAAGCATCTTGTCTGTGCCCGTCCGTGCTCCCTGTGCTGTGTCGGCCTGAGCACGGCACAATTCGCCGTGCCATGCCGTGCTGCCAAACGGGCCGGTTTTTCAGGTCCAACCCAGCCCACCATGTGCCGTGCTGGGTCGACCGGGCCTCGGGCTGGTCCAGAATAACATGACCCAACTCCCACCTCTAGGACTAACATGTGAGGTCAGATGGATGATGTGCTGGGTGATTTGGTAAAATTGATGGTATAGCAGTCACGTGGCCTAAAATCATCCTCAAAACCGGTATTGGGATGTGATATGTTCTAATTTTGACATTTAGTACCTGGTTTTACAAATGAGACATATAAATTAAGCTAAGGCGAGAGTTGAGAGACCAAAAATATACCTTTTTTAGTGTAGTTGGAAGCAGTAGAATGGATAATTTATACAGGAGATAAATTGGCTGGAACGGCAGTTTTTCATGTGAATATGTATTTATCGTATGTGCCCTTATGTTTTGATGAACTATGCACTTAACCAAGTGTTTAAATAGCAAAATATGCATAGTATATTTCTGCCATAGATTTGTATTGCCTAGTACTTTCAGGATGCTTTGTAACTGTGTCTATTGATATGCGTCACTGCTTTTCTATATGCTAATTGCTAAGCAATAGTGAGTTGAAGGAAACTCCATTCTGAAAGTTAAGAGACCTGGAAGATTTGCAATGCTCTCAATCCTATTGTCGAATAGCTCTGCCCTTTTATTTTTCAGGTTTCTAGGAAATTTCTGTGGAGGAAAACTTGTATGATCAAGTCATATGGAAAAATAACCTTTTGATAGATTTGGCTATGGTCAGACAGGCACATGGGCAGAGGTCAAACATAGACTCTGTAGGGTTTTCGTCCTAAAGAAAAAGGAAGACTAGAGGGTGATTGAAATGCTTGTGTGGTGTCTGGAGGAGGATGTGCTAGAACATAGTCACACATTGATGAATCAGCAAAGTGCCACATAGTCACGGAGAGGAGAGGAATTCGTTTGTAATGGGCTCTAGGCGGGCCAGACATCGTCGTCGTATCCTGCACTGCCTAGGACCCACATGGGCCTGCTGTCAGCCATGGGCTAACCGGTATGTTTTCGGTTGAACGTAGAGCGCTCGTCTAGGCATGCGAAAAACGTAGATTCTAGTTTTTTTTTTTGTAGTAGGATTTTAGGTTTTTTTTTACTTGCATGTGTCACGTTTTCGGTACTCCAGTTTTCGGTTTTGGACGGCTTCTTTGCATTAGTGGGTCTAACTCGGGCTTCATGTGAACGTTGCTTTGTTCGGTTTCCTCGATTCAGCAGTAAGGTGTTTGTCGAAAAAAAAAGCAGTAATGTGCTGGGCTCGATCACTACAATGGTTCGGGAAGGGCCCATCGTTGGGTCCCTTATTAGGCCTACATGGCTTCGAAGGGCCGTTTGAAATGGCCTGGACGTTTCTCATATTTGGGCCGTTTATGGTCTTAAATGGGGTGGCAGCTCAATGTCGGGCATTATACATGGGCCAGTAAGCTATCTTTTGCGCCGAAATCCTCCATACTTCGTGGGGCCCTAGATAAATCCACCGGGCTAGTCGTTCATTGGGCCTGTTAAATTATACGATGACTACCGTCGAGCGTATGTTTCGTGATTGGTGTCTTTATTTTCCGATCTTGCCTTCAGTGCCAACGAGCATGGTTCAATCTCACGTACCCCCAGATATTCCCCTTATATAATTTCCATATTGCTATAATTTCGCGTCAAACAGTAGGTAGCGGAGTGTCGTAGAACCCAAGAGGGTTATCCGAGGCTAGAACTTAAATGAGAGAAGAAGTGTAAAATGAGCACAATGAATTCAACAGGCAATGTCTATTCCCTTGAATGGTTCTCTCCCTCTCTTAGGGTATCCACAGTGTATATATCACAATAGATTTTAAGGTGGGTTTCATCTAATTGTTAATGTTGACTCTGTTATGTTTAAAGTCACCGCTCAGCTTTAAGGATGATCCCACCTAATATCCCTCATGCCATGGTGATTAGCTGGTGGGGGGAGAGAGAACACAGGATTCAAAAGAAAAATTGTATTTTAATGTTTATGGCTTGGTCTTTAACTCGAGGACTGGTGTTAAACCTTTTTTGTTTATGACCTGTTTAAGATCGATTCTGTAATGTATAAGGTCGACCTTAAGGTGACTTAAAATCCTCTATTTTCATACATTATGGATACCCTTATGGTACCTTATGAGCTATATTTATATACATAGATAAGGATATTTATATAAATATCTTTTTTTAGGATCATTGCTAACAGAAATATACCTGTCTTTTCTTTGACATACTCTAAATAGTTCTAAATTTGTTTACATACATACGTGGGCATGGGCCGAAGGGACCATGATGGGACCGCTCCCCAACACATATGATCCATATAGATATAACAGTTGCAAAAGGCCGGCCCTTTCGAATCTCCACGTCGTCTGATTATCATCACGAAGCACAACATGAATCGACCCCCCGTCGGCTCCATCTCTGCACCCCTGCCGAAGTACATGCATATCAGACACGGAGAAAACAGCAGCTGTTGAATCAATGGCATCGGTCGATGGCTGTACAGGTTCAGCACAACCTGAAACCCCTGCTCGGCAAGGCACTGTCGAGCAGCCGCTGCTCCGCAGGTGGCCGGAGCAGGCGGACGGCTGATTGGAGAACCCCAGGTTGCTGTCTTTTGAGGCTGTACCAACTACCAACGGCCAACCACCGCATGATGTCCTAATCAACTGTGTTATCAAAAGAGATGCGCACCAACCACTGCATGATGTCCTAATCAACTGAGTTATCAAAAGAGATACGCTAATTGACTGTTGTTAGAACTATGCTATCAAAAGAACGACCACTACTACATGATGTCCTAATCAACTGAGTTATCAAAAGAGATACGCTAATTAACTATTGTTAATGGCTTATTGGAATAACTTTATTTTGTAGCTACAATGAATATATATAGAACGTGATTTTACATGATCGAAGGGGATGGAGAAAGTAGCTACGCAAAGAATTATATGCTTCAAGTAATTGCTCTTGATCTCGTTTTTTTTCTAGCATGCACACTTGCTGATACAATAAATTTCTCAAGTCGTATATGTCAGGGTTATATCTGAGATCTTGCTATAATCGGTTTTAGCTTGGCAACAATACTTGCATCATGGTCCACGGAGTTTAATCATTTGTATAAATAACATAAGAATTTGTTTCAATTTAAAATTTTAGCATCTATTACACAGACAGCTATCCTATATTACGCAGGCATCTAGATGCTTGCTGATGTCCACTGCATGACATCACAACTCGAGCAGTACGAGGAATGAATACTGTTGTTCTTATAAAAAAAATCTCATTGATGTGCTTGGATCCAACCATAGCCATTAACTCTAACGATAGTTTATTAGCGCATCTCTTCTGATAACACAGTTGATTAGGACATGCAATTGTTGGCGCACCTCTTTTGATAGAATTGTTATGCAGTGGTTTGGCCATCGGTATCGCCTCAAAGGACAGCAACTTGAGGTGCTCCAATGAGTAGTCCACCTGGCCCGGCCACCTGGCGAGCAGCTTTCATTGTGATGACTTCTGAGAACCTCTCGGATGCTCCAAGGGTCAGACTACTGTGCCATAATGATTTACTTACCTGATCATTCTCGTCAGCTAGCTGTGCACGTAGAGCCGTCAGATGGTGGTAGAATTGTTGTTGTTAGATCACACCTAATTAATGTGGACTGTTATAATCTCAATCGACGGTTAGATCTTTTTTTCTATCGATTTATGTGGTAATTTCTACCTTTTGAGAGAGAACATGATAGCTTTATTTTTCTTTATCTTAATAATATAATACATAGATTTTTTCTTTAATTTTTTACTTGCATGTGTCACGTTTTGGGTACTCCTGTTTTCGGTTTTAGACGGCTTCTTTGCACATGGGCCAGTAAGCTATCTTTTGCACCGAAATCCTCCATACTTCGTGGGGCCCTAGATAAATCCACCGGGCTAGTCGTTCGTTGGCCCTGTTAAATTATACGATGACTACCGTCGAGCATATGTTTTGTGCTTCTTGTCTTTATTTTCCGATCTTGTGCCCTCAGTTGGGCTACGGTCTTGCCTTCAGTGCCAACGAGCATGGTTCAGTCTCACGTACCCCCAGATATTCCCCTTATGTAATTTCCATATCGCTACAATTACACATTAAACAATAGATAACAGAGCTTCGTAGGACTCGAATGGGTTAACCGGAGTCTAAAACTTAAATAAAAGAAGAGGTGTAAAATGAGCACAATAAATTCAACAGGCAATGTCTATTCCCTTGAATGGTTCTCTCCCCTCCTATGGTGCCTTATGAGCTATATTTATATATATGAATGAGGATATTTACATATAAATATCTTTCTTAGGATCTTTGCTAATAGAAATATACATGTCTTTTCTTTGATATACTCTAAATAGTTCTAAATTTGTTTACATACATACGTGGGCACGGGCAGAAGGGACCATGATGGGACCGCTCCCCAACACATATGATCCATATAGATAACAGTTGCAAAAGGCCGGCCCTTTCAAATCTCCACGTCGTCTGATTATCATCGTGAAGCAGAACATGAATCGACCCCCGTCGGCTCCATCTCTGCAACCCTGCCGAAGTACACGCATATCAGACACGGAGAAAACAACAGCTGTTGAAAGCACTAATTTTGTTTCAGAGACGTTCCTGAGAAATTTGATTACTCCACGCATACATAGCAAAGGGGCTGGAAATCCAAATTTCATGGGTAACCCAAGGGCTAAGGACTCTGGAAAGAGAACAATACCAAGAATGATATTAGCACAACAAAGGGCCCAAAAAATGCATCTCAACTGGACTTGAGAAATTGCAGAAGTTGTATTATTAAATTTAGCTCATGTTTCTTGCAAATCTTTACTTCAAAAGATCAGTAGAGTCTCTTCTCTGTAAAGTCTTCCCACTAATTATGCGGCTAGCTATTACAGTACCTAAAAATAATATTATATTTGTTATCCAACTCTAATACTTACATATGATTGAAAATACAATTGTATTTTTTATACTACCATAATAGCTCTAGTATATATATGATTAATCTGGATATACCTTAATCGACAGTTAGATTTTTTTTCTTTTTTTCACCAATTAACATGATAATTTTTGATCATTAAGAGGGAATGTGGTGACTTATTTTTCCTCTATCTTAATATTTTTGTGGTTGTGCCATGTTGTTGGGCTTGGGCAGAATTGCTTGGTTTTACACACGCAATTCTTTGGTGATTTCACGGCCGATGAATTTTGTAATTGTGTTGACTTTTCAAAGTTTAGGTTTCAGACCCTATCGAAATGGGCTGTAAATAGTTAAATACTAAAATAGGGTCTATTTGAAGTGACTGTGACTTATGGATTTTGGTCGAAATTTTTGAATTTTAACTGTTTACGATAGAGATTACGAAAAGAGAGATAATCGCTTGCAATTTTGGATGATACAGATGTTTGCCGTTAACATGTACTACAATTAACTTGTAAACCCTATTTAAAAAAATACTTCGTTTAAAAATTAAGTACTGTAGCAAAAGTCAAAAGAGGCTTCAAACAGGCCCATAACATGTTGATGCCGAAATTTACTAAAACCACTCATTTGTTTGTGCCATTGCCTATGATTAGTTTTGGGTTTCAGAGTTTTGGATTGTCTTCTAATGCATAACAGTGGGTCTCTCCATGTACCTGCTCATCATCCCAACAGCATATGATAGATCCGGCCGAGTATTCAGCACATACCTGAGACAACCTATAACAGGACTGTATTCTGTGGCATCAACTGTTGTCCCATCCATATCCTTGTGTAGCTGCATCTTGGGCTCCAATGGGTATCTTGTTGCAGGAAGTTCGCTGCTGGCCTGACGATGCAAGGCAACGTCAGAGCTCGGCCTCCATTTCAATCGAGCGTCCAGCGGCATAGTGAGCTAAGCTTGGGCTCGATGAGCATATACAAGGCACGAAGAACTCATCGAAGTGGTTGGTGAGGCTTGGGCAAGCATGAGGCGGTCTGGCGACGAGGACTCGAGGTGGCGCGGCGGAGGACATCCCGTAAAAGTCCGAAAGGTCTCTCCTTCCAAAGAGACTGCCCTCCCTAACCTCATTTTGTCTGATATGATAAAGATGGAGACTGCTTATACTTATAGTAATTTAGCCTCAGTCTAGTTCTGCCCTGCTGTTCCCTAGCTAGCTACTACTTACGTGGGTTCTCCACGTCTGTGAAGGAAAATCCATTTGCCACACCTGCCAGTTACCCACGCACGCACGCAGCATGCATAATGCATTCGCATTCTTGTTCCTGCGCGCTAAACTAATCTAGCAAGACACTGGTCGGCCGGCCGGCCGGCAAAGGGCGACAGCTGAGCGTCTGTCAGCGATGGCGGAGCTCGCCTCGGGAGCCGTCCACTCGCTGTTGGGCGTCCTCCGCAACGAGGCGCAGCTGCTGGGCCGCGTCGAGGGCGACGTGAAGTTCATCCGGGAGGAGATGGAGAGCATGAACAGCTTCCTCCAGCACCTCGCCAGGACGACGTCCCCTGGCAGGGAGCACGACGAGCAGGTCCGCACGTGGATGAAGCAAGTCCGGGACCTCGCCTACGACTGCAGCAACTGCATCGACCTCTACCTGCTGCGCGGTGATCCGGCGGTCTACCGCGCCACGGGCCCCGTGGGACGTTTCGTGTGGTGGGTTCCTTGGTACCTGCAGAAGCTGTACGCACAGCACCGTGCGGCCATCCAGTTACGCGAGCTCAAAGACCGGGCGCGCGACGTCGGCAATCGGCGACTCAGGTACGACGTCAAGATCCCGCCGATGTCGGGCGACAAGCAGACGACGACGTCGCTAGCTCCCATTACCGGAGCAGCTTCATCGAGTCAAGCCGCAGGCCTAGGTGATACTGAAGAAGAAGAAGATGATGATCCTGAAAGAAGGGCGCTAGCCTTTTCAGAGCCTCTCATTCTGGAGGACTGCACCCAAGAGCTAGTCGGTTTTCTATCCCGTAATTGGTTCAACGGCAACGAAGAAGACAGATTCCCGTCTATCGCCATTTCAGCACCAGATAAAGAGGATGGAAATGACGTTGCAAATGAAGCATTGGCTCATCCCTCCTTGAAGACCAAGTTCGACCACAAGTTCTGGATCAACTTCCCAGGGCTTTTGCCAGCAAGCCCCTTGCTCACTCTCGAGACCATCTTAATGGAGCTGGAGCCCGAGTCCTCAAAAGAAGACAAATCGGTCAGGATCGATGAACTCGAAAGAAAGATTGGAGCAATTGAGAAGAAGATTAAACAGCATCTGGGAGCTGGTACGAAAAGGTCCCGGGCTGTTCCGTTGGAACCCCTGGACATACTCCATGACACCTTGCAAGATAAATCAGGTGAGGATCAAATCGAGAAGAAGATTGAAGAAACAGCGAAGAAGATAAAAGAGCACATGGAAGAGGGATTAAGCGAAAATATTTCCTGGATTGGTCTCGATCATCCCGAGTATGTAGGCATCCTGCGTGAGCTTCTTCCCCAGCCCAAGCAAGACAAACCGGTGAAGGGATTGGCCAAGGATAAATTGGGCGACCATCAGATCGCCAGGAATGTTAAAGAGATACTGCGGGAGCTGCTTCCCAAGCCCCAGCAAGACAAATCGGTCAAGGAAGATGCAGATGGATTGGGCGAGGATCAAGATCAAATCGAGGAGAAGATCAAAGAAACCACGGATAAGATTGTAGAAAAGATGCTGCGGAAGCTGCTTCCCAAGCCCAAGGAAGACACGGATGAACTGTACGAGGATCAGATGTCGTGCGAGAAGATTGAAGAAATCACGAGGAAAATTAAAGGAACCCTAGAGAATATTAGAGATCAACTGCTGATTAAAGAAATCACCAAGAAGGTCAAGGAGCATCTGAAAGATAAAAAGACCATAATTGTTCTCGATGGTATCAATTATGCGTACAAATGGTTGAAGACCAAGAGGGCATTGAACCAGTTGGGTTGTGCCGCCGGCAGTGCAGTGATAGTGATCACCAGATACACCAAAGGGTCCGAAGAATTTTGCCATCCAACACGGGAAGCCATAGTCTATTCTCTAGTTCATTACTACTACAGCAAAGTGCTCAATTTTACAAGCCGCCGGAAGAATAAAGATTGGAATGTGCACATTTTGCGTGAAATCTTGAAGCTTTGTGAGCCGCATGAATTATGCATGAAATTGTTCGCTTATGCTCTGTATGCTAATCCTGACAAGAGCAGAGAAGACCTGGAGAAGTTGAGGGACACCCTTGATTTCGAAGGTTCATTGGACATTAATGCTAAGAAGATGTTGATGTTCTCCTACGGCGATCTGCCTAGAGATTACAAGACCTGCTTGCTGTATCTATCAATCTTCCCTCGGGGTCAAAAGATCAGGCGGTCAACCTTAGTAGGACGTTGGGTTGCAGAAGGCCTGATAACCAAAGAAGACTGGCCCAGCTCAGTGCATCGGGCCGAGCGATGTTTTGACGAGCTGGTTGACCGATGGCTTGTTTATCCTGGTGACATTGGCGCTACAGGAAAGGTCAAGAGTTGTATGGCACATGATATTGTTCATGAATTCATTACCAAGATTGCCAGGAAAGAGCACTTTGTGGACACACGATTGTCACATCAGCATGCTCGCCACTTCTCCGTTCTCAGTGATGTACAACTCAGTAGCTCCGATAGCATGGAAAAGTTTTTGCGAAAACTCTACAGAATACCTCAGTTGCCGCTGGTCAAGGTGCTAGATCTAGAAGGCTGTAAACCCTTCAATATGAATCAGCACTACCTCGAGAACATTTGCAACAAGATGTTACTGCTGAAGTATCTGAGCCTAAGGAATACGGATGTTACCAAGCTGCCCAGGGAAATTAACAACCTCCATCAGCTGGAGGTACTGGACATCCGGCAGACCCATGTGGATGCGTCCGCCACAAGATATCTCATGCTCCCGAAGCTGAAGCGTCTGCTGGCTAGTTGCAATATTGATACAACTAGAACAGACAACATCAACAGGACAAAGAAATCATTCGATGCTGTCGAGCTTCCGCGCGGAATAGAGAAAATGACAAACATAGTGGTACTGTCCCATGTAGAGGTTTCAGAGGGTGGTGCTGACTTGAAATGCATTCGCAAGCTATGGCAGCTGAGGAAGCTTGGTGTGGTTATCGACGACAAGAAAGCTCACCTCGAGAAATTGGTTCGAGTGATCGGTGATCTGAGCGAGACCGTCCGGTCTCTGTCAATCAGCATCAGACCTCTACAAGCCAGCAGTCGCGGTTCTCCTTCCAACGCAGGCATCAGCTTAGAAAACCCTCCCAAGCTTCTTGAGAGCCTAAGCATCAGAGGAACTGCAACATGTCGGCAACTTTTTCCATTGCTGGTCAGACATTGTGATCAACTTGCCAAGGTAACTCTACAAAATACCTCTCTGAATGAGGATCATATGAAAGACCTTGGCGAGCTGCCCAACTTGCGCTGTGTCAGGCTCCAGCACGAGTCGTACACCAAGAGCAATCTCACCTTCAAGAAGGAAGTGTTCCAAAATCTCAAGCACCTTCTTGTCAAGGGCTCCAACATGACCGACATCAGCTTTGAAGACGAAGCAGCTCCTGAGCTCGAGACGATAGTCCTGTCCTCCGCCAACATGAACAACATCAGCTTTGGAAATGGAGTAGCTAAACTCGAGAAGATTGACTTGTCCTACATCAGCATCACCAGCATCACCTTTAGAAATGGAGCAGCTCCTAAGTTGGAGGAGATTGCCTTGTTCCACACCAACATCACCAGAATCACCTTTGAAGATGGAGCTACTCCTAGCCTGAGGAAGATCGTCATGTCCTCCACCAACGTGGAGTCTCTCTCTGGAATCAATTACGTACCAGTATTGATGGAGCTTGAATTGAACGGCAGCGGGATCACAAGTGAGGCTCTTCGTTCACTATTTACCGATGTCAATCAACTTGCCAAGGTGACTCTTCGTGATACCTTGCTAAAGCAAGGTGATCTACAAATCCTCGCCAAACAACCAACAATGCGACACCTCATGCTCCTGGACAATTCATGCGACGAAAGCGAACTTACCTTCAACAAAGATGAGTTCCAAAAGCTCAAGCTTCTTGTTGTTAAGTGCATTCGCATCACCAAGATCAGCTTCGTCGAAGGAGCAGCTCCTAATCTCAAGAGGATCATCTGGTCTTTCACCAACATTGAGTCTCTCTCTGGGATAGGCAATCTTCCAAAATTGAAGGAGCTAGAGTTTAACGGTGACCTTGTCCCTTATCAGGCGAGACAAGCAATTAAAGCGCATCGAAACAACCCTGTTTTCAAACATAACAAACCGCAGAATGAAGACCAAACAAAAGGAAGTATAGAAGAAACAGGTGATGGAGGAAGGTTTGCATTCTTCAGGAAGAAGGATCGATGCTGAAGGAAAGCTTCTCCTTTCATCCATTCATCATCGATCGAATCCTATATATGATTGTGTGTGCTTGTGTGGTTTGTCATCTATTCTACTTGTGTGTTTGTGTCAGCTGCGTGTGCGTTTATATTCTTCATGTGTGTCTAGTGAGTGTGCTTGAGAGAGCATAATGGTTGTGTCTATGCTCACAGATTTGTATTTGTGTGGCTTTCCCCTGGACCATCATGAATGGTCTCTTCATGTAATAAGTGCGACGATGCTTGTGTGCACATTTCACTTGTTAATGTACTGTGTTATAAACATGCGCTTTGATTGGGTACTGCAAGTGCAACGACGAAGTGGTGCATATAATAGCTGTTGGTTGCATTCGTGCCTAGGTACCTGGAGCAAAGTTTTACGGTGTTCTTATCTGAAGCTTATTTGTCTTCTCCCTTACGATCGCCTGAAGCTTTGCACGGTTCCATGTAAGTATATACATGATCGATGTAATACAAGTCCGGCCGTGTGGAAAGTTACATTATTAATTCCTCATTTCATCTGGACAATCATGAACGGTTTCATGTAAGAAATTGCACATATCTCATGGAAGTTCTTCATGTAATAAGCGCGATGCTTGTGTACATTTTCAGGTGTTAATGTACCGTTGCTATATAAGCTTTGGTTGGGTGCTGCAGTGTGATGTGTTTTGTAGAGATTTATGGAGTACTAGTAGTTAGTTTCTGTATTTTGATACATAGCTGCTGGGCCAGCTTATAGTGTACCTACTTTGAAGCAAAGTTTTCTGCAGATCAGGAAGCTTATTCGTCTCTTGTAAAATCGGCCGAGTGCCTGAAGCCTTGCGTGGTTTCATGCATCTAAAGTTTTAAACTGAGGATGTATGAATGATTGTAACACATGTATGCGTGAAGAATTAATATCCCTGCGCCGCACCGCCTGTTTCGGCTGATAAGCACAATCTGAACCTGATGTAAAACACATCTATCTGTCTACTATATATACACTCCAGGCGAAAAGATCTGTTGAAGAACAGAAAAAGTGCGGCCGTTGCCACTTATATATACCTGTCCTCTCCCCTCCCCTTGTTTGTTCGATCAGATCCTCGTCCGATCTGCTGCTGGAGAAGTACAAAAAGCTGATTCTGCTATTTCACCGACGGTAAATGTTTGGGCTTGCTTGCAAAATCTTGCCTTGATGCTGATGTTCAGAGGCATGAATATATATATATATATGCAGTTGCAGATAAGCAGGTTCAGTTCCCCTTAGGATCGATCTAATGAAAGCAAGCAGCAGCTAGCTAGTAGTACCTAATTTAGACGCCCACCCCAACGGCACCGCGCGACTGAGCAGAACTGACAGGGAGAAGCTCCGTGACCTGCGCGCTCGTCCCATACGTCGACGGCGACAACCGTGCGAGAACGACGGTGCCGTTGGCTTTGGGGGGTCGGCGGTGACGTGTGCGCTTCGACTTCGAGCCAAGCTCGGGCGGCCCAACTGGCATGGTCTGCAGCCGTCACGGTGCGGACTGCGGACGGCCCGCCAACGTCCGGACGTAGCTGGCCCAGGGCCCCCGATAGATTAGTACTTTTTCTTCCCCTTCTATTTTCCCTTGCGTAAAATCGATGGAATAGGACGACACGTCGCATGTAAGTTTTTTCTTTGCTATCATCCGGCCTGTCTGGGGCTTAAAAGCCAGCTTGTGCAGCAAAAAAAGCCGGAAGCACGTTCCTTCTATTGACCAAGGAGAACCCTGCTTTTATTTAAAACCATACATCTACCTAGCTATCTATACCTCTATCTACCAATCTATCTATTAATCTATATACCTATACTAATTAAGTACTAGTAAATTTCCACATCAATTGAAAAAAGAATAAAATCTAAACATCTATTTGGCGGACCTAGATTATAATGGCTTAGATTAAAAAAAGTTTATATCAACAAAAATAAAAAAACTAATTACACACTCTAAGAAAATTCCCACATTAATCGATAAAAAAGAGAAAAATATCTAGCCATCCAACTGGTAGATTGAGTTACAACGGCTTAGCGTAAAATAAAGAGTCTATGTCAACTACAATAAAAATTTAAATTTGGAACAAAAATAAAAGAAAGTTTTCCATATGAACTTCAATGTAAAATTCCTAAATATATAAAATTCAGAATAAAATATAAATTAAAATTGTAGTTGGATTTTTATACGAATTCCAATATAAAACTAAAATTTAAAATAAAAATAAAATAAAATTAGTAATTTAATTTACATACCCACTTGTTTGCCTATACTAATTAGGCACTTTGAGTAAATTCTTATATTAAGAAAAAAGATCTAGTTGTCCATCTAGCGGATCCAAATTATAATGGTTTAGATTAAAAAAAAGAGTTCATGTCAAACAATACAAAAAAACTAAAATTTGGAATAAAAATTAAAGAAAAATATGAATTAAGTTTCCATACAAACATCAAAGTAAAATCACTAAAGATCTAAAATTCAGAACAAAATATAAATGAAAATTGGCAGTTGGATTTTTATACTAATTCCAACATAAAACTCAAATTTGGAATAAAAAACAAATTAGTAATTTGATTTCTATATATATTCTAAATTAAAATCCCTAAGTAGCTAAAGTTCAGAATAAAAATTGAATGAAAATTAGCAATTATATTTGTATACAAATTCCAACATAAATCTAAAAAAAGCATCGTATCATATAAAATCCAAAAAATATGCAAATTCAGAATAAAAACCAAAGGAAAATTTGTGATTTAATTTTTATTCAAATTCCAAATACTAAATTCACAGTAAGAACTAAAACAAAATTAGAAGTTTGGTTTTTATTCAGAATTTAAATACAAGATAAAACTTAAAGTAAGATCTGGGTGACACAAGTTATAATGGCTTAAGCTAAAAGAAAGAGCCTATGTCAAGTATAATAGAAAGTAACTACAATTCAAGATAAATAATAACATAAAATTAATCATTTCATATATACGAGTTGAGGTTACCAATAGATTAGATCTCCATTTCAGCCATCCTGATGTGTCGTCGAGGCCGAGGGCCTAACATGAGATTCTTCAACCCCTCCTGAAGATGAGCTTGCTTCCAATCTCCCTAGGATTGTTCGTGACGTACAGTTACCTTAACCATTTTTGTTGAGCACTTGTGGCAACGGGTTTTTTTTTGGTTTTTTTGTTTTTTTTCCTTTTTTTGTCCCCTTATTTTTTGTATTGTCATATTGATATCATGTTATTTTTCTTGGTACATTGATATCTGGTAGCAAAAAAAAAAACTATTAACACTACAGTATAATTTTAGCTAAGCCGTCAACCCGTAGCCACTGGAAGCACCACGCTCCCGGTTGGCAATCCACCTCTGATGCCGCTGATGTTCAGTCTCTGTAGAAACTTCGGAGATGAGAATCCGTTAACTTGACTCGATCGATGGAAGCGACAATAAACAAGTTCGGACAATAACACCTACTACCGAGGAAATTAACTTGGTTTGGGATGTAAAGTGTCATGTTTAGGCAACAGATACGGGGAAAAGGTAAGACGCACATACAGCAAATACTTTTTTAATACTGGGTATTACATCACTTATATTAAATGGCACATGGCATGATCAATAATCAACATCACCCAACCAAAGCATACCTAGCACACAGTCCAATGCATGATTTGTAACAGGGATCTTATACCTAGTACTCCATGAAAACATGGCAGTCCAGAGGGAGAAACACAAATCTAATTCCTGAGCGTCTGCATATTCGTAGCCATATGACAAGCAGACTTCACGCACAAACAGAGATGCAGGCAGAACAAATAAGTGCAACACACGCACAAAGAGATCATATGTGTGTACGTGAGACAGAGAGAAAACAAAACAAAAGGCCATAAATCTATGGCATCATTTGTGAAGTAAAGACAGATCATCACTTGTGTTGTTTAACCCAAACGAACAAACCGACCGTTGTTTTACTTCAACCTATGCGAGGCGGGGCACGTGGTGTAAGTATGATACCTTGCTTCTTTAGATGCAGCATCCATGACCAGTATACTACATACTCCATGCACGTATAATATTGAGATGTCCGCGTTAAACAAAACAAAAGAAAAAGCGAAGACCAAAAGCACCAAAAGCCACTAATGACAACGCTCGTTAAGTGCAAACAATGACAACGCTCGTTAATCTGTTCTCTAGACGTACGCTACGTATAAAGCGGTTTTTTTTTTGTCTCGCCTAGGTTGCATGCACACAATGCAACCAACCACAGAAAACTAATGTTCCCTAGGTTGTGTATGAGAACCCTTGGCTTCATGTACCCTCTCAGTCAAAAAAGAGTGACGCCCAATAATTCTTGCAAGCAAATGATAGCCTTGTCTTGTTTTTGCCACTGGACGCCAGATGGTACGCTAATATGTCCTTTACCGAATATTGATCATTTTATGTTCTAGAAACATACGTTGAATTAACTTTTTTAATATATGAAGCTTCAAATTCTTTTTATTTTGCTAAGAAATCAAATAAATTTTTATAAAATTCAATTTAATTTTATATAATTTTAAATATTGAACATGTCATGAAAACATGTAAATTAACTTGTGTCTTTTTAGTTACACGATGCCCTTTTTCTATAACTTTTTTATTTTTTCAGAACATGACATGACTTTTTTATATTGTAGTATTGTTTTAGAGTACAAGACATACAGACATTCTCAACACACATCATACTTATACACATATGCACATCCTCTATATACACTGGGAATTTATCCAAGGCCTCACATAGCACAGACATGAGCTTTCTCACGAATGCACATGTATATATGTACTTTTAAATTCAGTAGACACTAGAATTGAGTCTGGAACTTGAATGTTGGTGGGTTGGGTGGACGTGTGCACACCTAGCCATTTGGTCACATTCTAGCTTCATAACATATAAATCAAAACAATATAATTAACAAATTTTCAGTAAGATCGCGACGTAGGATACTCCATGATGGCTTCCACCATTTGCGACAGATTTTTTTTTTAGCCATGTCACCACGATAGTCGCGATTTAAAGCATTGGTTATTTATTTAACCCAAACCAATGAAGTTATCGTTGTTTTTCAATTCAACATGTACGTGGTTTGTTTTGATACGTCGCTTCTTTACATGCAGCATCCATGCCAGTTACGTACTACGTACTCTTGTTCTCTATGGCTTTATACACGTATATACAATATTGAGATGCCTGCACGTTAAACGAAACGAAACACGTTAGTACTAAACAAAAGAAAAAAAGTGCTCCGAAGCCACTAATGACAACGTTCGTTAAGCAAACAACGATAGTTTACCGTTAATCTCTTCTCTAAACATACGAAACGAATAAAGTGCTTTTGTTTCGCCTACACGTTGTACGCAACGACTACGCTGCATGAAGATACTGAGATGCTAGCTATATGTTATGTTGGCATACGTATTGCTTGCATGCATGCAATACTAGCTACTTCATGTTCGTTCCCTCCCAATCAATTGTACTACTTCTGGTAAAAAAAATGCAAGGCATCGTTCGACCGTCTATCACATTTTTTTCTGAAGCATATGACACATTTTAATCCATGGAAAGAATTTCTAATTAATCAGGCAGCACACAAGCCTCCATGCAGATCCAACTGTCGCAGAAATCGACTTAGATTTAAGGAGAAAAAAATCGGGCAACTTGATTTCAAATTGCAAAACCGCATCTTAATTTGTTGGGGTTATCTAATGCTCAAGTGAACGAAATTTGTTATGTTTTGGTCACTTTTATTTGCCTTCAGATCTTGATACAACGTCCAGCTTTGTCTTGTAATGTTTCTGTTACAAAGGACACTAATTAAACAAAAAATTAGTCTGACCTTGACAAAATATAAATTTAATTTTGGTACGTGGACCCCTGCGAAAAACAAAGACAAAACAAATCTATTATACAATAAAAGTCCATGTCATGTGATTTATGGTGGCTAAGAAACAAGAAAATATGCTATTCTCAAAAAGAAAGACATTCAACCTTTGATTTAGTGGATCCTAATTATCATTAAATCACAACCACCTATTGTTTCTACGAAACCTGTTAATTAAAATGCAAAGATATGGACATATAAGAATATATGGAAGAAAAATCCTTATCCATGCTAAAAAAACGGCCAAGAAAACAGGATGGCCCCACCCCATACGTTAAAAAAAAGAGTCGCAAGAGTTTGAAGTGGAAATGGACGCCCGGGCCTGAAACAATCCCCGACCAAGAGACGGCCGGATACATGCACGGAAGCCATGCACACGCCCAGGACATAGACACCAACTGACATATGTATACGTGCCGTACCAAAAAAACAATGTGCTAATGGTGTATATATGTGCCGTTAATTTCAATTCTTAAACCATATATTACACAACAGGCACAATTTAGGAATTCAAATATAGAGAAAATTTGAGGACATGACGGCGTATGCTATCCAATCAACCATTGTGGTGTGATCATGCGATCGCTTTCTGTTTATATTATTTTCATGTAGTAGTATACTATGAAAGTATTTTGTAAGACAAACCCAACAACATTATTTTCATATAGTAGTATATATAATCTTTTATATATATATATATGTAATTACACTCATCTCTAATATATCACCTAAACGAATTTGAAATACTCTTTTATCACTTTGGATATACTCATATACTAATTATAAGATACTTCAATGTGAATCACATGAAAAAATTGCAAGGGAGTCCATAGTTTTTAGCGTATTTTATAAATATCTTCGTATACACACATAAAAAGGAGTATGTCAAAAAAAATATACATACTATCTCTGAAAAATTGTTCATACCACCTAGATGATCTTAAATACTCGTATACTATACGTACATACTCTTCGTTACACAAGATACTCCCTACGTTGTGAGAAACGATATAGAGTGTAATTACACCCGGGTGTAGAGAGAGTAAAAGCTTCAAAATTTTGATCGTACGGAACCTAGAGATAACCTATGTCAGGGGACGGAGGGAAGATATATACTCTCCGCCAGATGCATGCCGGACCTGCACAGGAGCCGGCCCATCGATCTTAGGTACGTTCTCTCTTTTCTTGGGGGAGAGGGGTACGTTACGTACGTTCTGTCAGAAAATTGTCGCAACTATGGCAACCAGACACTCACCCTAAGCTTTTGGGAGGTGCATGCAGGCAGCAAGGCAGCAGGCAGAAAGATGAGCAACGCCGTGTACGTTGTACGCGGTGCAATCGACCCGCTGCTGGGCTACCTCTCGTCGGCCATCCGCGACGAGGCGCAGCTGCTGGGCGGCGCCCGCCGCGACGCGCAGTTCATCAAGGACGAGATGGAGAGCATGAACGGCTTCCTCCACTACCTCGCCGAGGCCGGCAAGGACCAGGAGCACGACCACCAGGTCCGCGCGTGGATGAAGCAGGTTCGGAACCTCGCCTACGACACGGAGGACTGCATCCACCTATACATGCGGCGCGTGGGCACGGGCCCCCGCGCGAGGGGCGCCTGGGGCCACGTGCGGCGGGTCCCCTTCTTCCTGCGGACCATCACGGAGCGCCACCGCGTGGCCACGCTGATGCGGGAGCTCAAGGCCCGTGCGCACGACGTCGGCGAGCGCCGGCAGAGGTACGGCGCCATGGTCCCGGCCAAGGCGACCGGTGAGCTCGCTGGCGGATCGGTGGGCGTTGACGAGGAGACGGATGCTTCCAGGCGAGGTTTTGTTGAAGCTGTGACTGACACTCTCAACAAGGATGGAGCGGAAGAGCTGATCCGCTGGCTGAAGAAGGAAGCAGCGCCAGACAGACGACGGGGCAGCAAAGAAGACGACGCCATTGGACGGCCCATAGTCCTCGCTGTTGTAGCACCAGATGGAGAGGACGGCGGCGAGCTCGTGAAGGAATTGTACCAACATCCTTCCTTGGGGAAGCTGTTCGACTGCAAGACTCGTGTAACCATCCAAAGGCCGCCATTTCTCGGGCAGATACTCCACGACATGGTTCTGGAGCTCCTTCGTGCTCAACAAGGCAGATCGGAACAGATCGAAGGAAGGGAAGAGCAGCTGCTCCGGGAGTGCATGAAAGGCAAAAGGTTCCTGGTCGTTGTTGAAGACGTAGAGCATCCATACCCATGGAATGAGATCAAAGGAATTCTGGACTCCTCTGGCTGGTCCCCTGGCAGTGCAATCATAGTGACCACAAAGGATGGTGAGCTGGCCAAGAAGTGCTCTCCGGACAAAACTAAAATCCATTCCGTTGTCCAGTTTTGCTTTGATAAAGCGGTGCAGCTGATTCCCAGAGAAGACGATTATGATTTGAAGAGGGCCCGTTCAAAAAAAAAAGAAGACTATCTTCTGAAGAGGAAGGCCATACATTGCATCTTAAATAAATGCAACCCGGATCTCGTCTGCATGAAGTTGTTGCTCCGTGCCCTTTACGCCGATCCCAACACAAGCAAAAAGGAACTGGAGGACCTGTGCACAAGCCTGCGTGCACAAGATGCCAAGAAGCATATCCGAAGGAAAATGATGAAGTTCGGCTACGACAAGCTGCCTAAGATTTACAAGAGGTGCTTGCTGTACCTGTCCATTTTCCCCCCAAATTTCAAAATAAGAAGGACAAGCTTAGTAAGAAGATGGGTCGCCGAAGGCCATGTAGTCGAAGGAGACGGGCAGAGAGCGTCGGATAGAGCTGAGCGTTGCTTCGACGAGCTCGTTGCTCACGGGTTCGTTACCATTGCCAGGGCCGGCAGTGTAGGCAATGTCATCACCTGCAGGGTACAAGATTTTGTCCGTGACTTCATTACCGAGATAGTCCGAGACGAGAACTTCGGGGACGCGACCCTGCCGCCCAACCTGGCTCGCCGCCTCTCCATTAGCAGCGATATCCAATGGCAACAAGACCCACGCAAGAAGAAGCAACACGGCTGCGGGAGCATCTACAGCTGCTTCTCTCCTGCAGAACGGCAAGGTGCCCGGGATGACATCATACCATTTCTTGAGTCGCTCCCTGCATTCTCACGAGTGGGGCGGGTGAAAGTGATGGATCTAGACTACTGCAAAGACCTGAAGAACCACCATCTGAGGTACATATGCAACAACTTATTCATGCTCAAGTATCTAAGCATTCGGAATACAGAGGTTTCCCGGCTGCCCAGGGAAATCAAGAAGCTCCAACGGTTGGAGACGCTCGACATTCGACAAACCAAGGTGCGTGCATCCGCCACAAAAGACCTCGAGCTCCCGAAGCTGAAGCACCTGCTTGCCGGCCCCAGCGACTATCGGGTGGATGCCTCAATCAAGCCCGAGGAGCCACTTTCCACCGTGCGGATGCCTCGCAAGATCGGGAGAATGCCAAACATGGAGATACTGTGCCATGTCGAAGTTCTTGAAGATGATGCTGAGTTGGAACAAGTCAAGAATTTGAAGTGTCTCAAGGATCTGGGTGTAGTCATTCATGGTAAACAAGATAATGTTGATCGTTTGCTCCGAGTGATCGAGTTAAGCGAGTGCCTCAGCTCATTGTCGGTTTGGATCAGACCACCAGCCAGAGCCAGTAATGGAGGGGCTCTCCACATGGACATACACGGTCACACACTCTCTCCTCCCAAGTTTCTTCGGAGGCTCAGCATCAACGGCATCACCGGGGGATTGCCTAAGTGGATTAATGGGCTCTCATCTCTTGCCGAGATAACTCTGCGTCAGACATTATTGTCGGATACTGCTTCCCTGCGAATCCTGGGAAAGCTTCAAGGCTTGCGCTGCCTCAGGCTCCGGCACAAGTCATACACCGAGGTGAACCTCACCTTCAAGGACAGTGAGTTCAACAAACTCGAGTTTCTTGTCATCCAAGGCTCCGACATCATCAGGATTGCCTTTGAAGCCGGTGCAGCCCCCAAGCTCACGAAGATTGTTTGGACCTTTGACAAGAAGATGGAGACCACGCCGGACACCATTTCCGGAATCGACAATCTTCCAAGCCTGAAAGAATTCGAGCTCAACGGCCACGGCAACCCACATCACGTGGAACAAGCCGTTGCAGCACATCCAAACCTTCCTGTTTTCAGGTACCCGATCTTTCAGGGCCCTGATGCGCGTGCAGATGATGTTCCTATTACAGAGTAAAGCCTACAACTACTACTTCTACTTGTGATTGCACGCGCGCGCGTGCTCTGGGATCGAAGAACTAGCAGGAGAGCTGCATGCTGCAGTCTCATCGTGCTTAATTTGTGTGCTTGTGTGCTTGCCTTGTGTGTGTGCCGTCACTGCATCTATCCTGCCTGCCTATTTGTGCCTTAATCGTTATGTCATGGTTTGCTGTTTGTACGTGTGTGCGCTGTGTCCGAGCGTGTGTGTTAATTGTACCGTGTGTGCTACTGCATTTGTGATGTGATTTAGCGGCGTGTACTGCTACATATTTGTGATGTGAATTTGTGGTTGAGTGGTGTGGAGCATGTATCGTGTGTGTGGTAAATGAACTATTATTGATCAATAAACAAACGTGACTGTTGTAGTGTTGTGTTACATTGTGTGCCACAATCAAATACCACCAGATCAATTTAACATGTCCCCGTCAGAGTGTCACTACTCTGTTAATCTGTCTGTTTGTGGTTAATTTTCTGAATTCTGATCCACCCAATTTAACCACTGTCATCCCGCAGTTCAGTTTTGGCGAGCAGGCCTTTTGAACGGGCATGCACGTACCCAGGGCTGGATATTGAGCTCTTTCAAAATTAACATAAACATAGTTTAACGTAAAATTATTTTATTTACCATTTAAGTAGTTATTTTAAATCCAAGCTAATGAGCTACTATCGCGCTGAGCCGCACTAGCCTTTTTTCCAATCAAAATAGTCTCATTTCAATTTAAAATCCAATAACCAATTTAATCAAAGTAATTTTGATTTGAACCTAACAAGCTTTTTTCTGCCAGCCTTATATGTGCCCTACGCCACGCATGATCAGGCTCCAGCCCACAAACTGGCGGACTTTATTATCGGCCCGTAGCCGGTTGTCCCCCGCGCGCGCTGGCCCATCGGTTGGCCGTAAGGGCCCTGGGTCGTTCCTCTCTCTGGCCCGCGCTCTGCCGCTTAACTACTAGATCGCGGCCGTGCGTTTCCTCTCTTGCATGGGCCCCAAGTGGAGTGGGCATGCAGGAGATCGCCAGAAGAGGCCCGTCTATTTTTTTCTCCTTTCCTTTTCTCGGCCCTCTTCCAGGCCTCTGTTGTGCGTTGGCAGCTGATCGGATGCCCTCGACCATCGAACAAAGCTACAAAAAGGAGCAGTGGGGTTAATAGGCTAACGCAATCACTTTAATGTTAAAAATCCATAAGTTCAAATTCCGGAAATTACCCAGCCCGTAGTTGGTGGAAATACATTAAACTTTAGTCATCAGTTAGAAAGACGAGGGGCGCATTGTTGGGCTAGATGCAAGCAGGTAGTTGGCTTGACATGTTTACATAAAGAACTGCAGGATCGATTCACATTTAAATAGGTAATCAAAGGGGGAGTGAATGATTGCAGAAGCTAAAAATAAATTTTAATGTATTTCTGGATAGAACACTCTGTAACCTCACTAATACTGATCTCAATAAAAAATCGTAACTCCGATTGACTTCAAACTTTGTCGGAATAAACTAGAGAAGGTTATTGAACTAACCCAACTGGAATTACGTCAATCGGAGGTCTAGAGCTCGAGATAAAAAATAAACAAGATCGCTGATGCAGAAGTAACGAAAATTTATTAAACCCTAATTATGCAATTAAGCGAAATCCGTAAGGAATTAATCAACCAAATTTTCAGATCACAAACTTGATGCCCTATCGCTAATATCAATACAAAATCCTAGTAGTATTCCAATATGAAACGAATCCTAATTAGCATTAATCTTAATTATCTCTAATCACTCTTGCCTCCTCAAAGGTCACGACAAGGAATATCCATACATACAAATCAACTCTATTTTGCAACCTGCACCTTCATGCATGCAGACTTAAAGAAAATTAAAAGGCATCACGTAGAGCACCTAGTAGAGAAAGACAAAGATCAAAAAAGTACTTTTAACTTACACTGCTACACTAGCAATGCATGAATTTACCAGCAGGTTGGCATCGGCTTGAGCTTGCCGTTTTTCTTCTTCTCAGAAAAATCTCCGCCGCGCTGCTGTATCTTTTTCTTTGAACACACGCCTGCGCTCCTTTCTTCTGTGCCGTATGATGAGGAATACAGGAAGTCTTCCAAGCAAGCTTGTGAATGTATGACGAAGAAAAATTAATGATCTGGCCGCTCCAAATCGCCGCCGCGTCCAAATCCAATCGCGCACCTCGCCTCTTCTACTTTCGTTCGCACGTCACGGCGTGCATACAGCTTCCATGCAAAACAAGCCGCCGTGACCCCTCTCTCTTGCTTCCAGAATCACAGCCACGCATGCATGTGCCACCGGCCTTTTATTTTCTCCAAGAACAACGATCACGGCAAAAGCAAACAACCCTCAAAAGCCTGTTGAATAATGAAGACAAGCAAGACAAACTTTTCTGACGCATGCAGCTATCTCTTTCCAAAAGCCGGCCGAACAAAAAACAGCCGTGCACTTCAATCTCTTTTCTCAATCAGCCTCACGTCGCTTGGTTACAAAATCACGGCGCGAACAAAACAGCCGCAACACCTCGTATATATCTAAGTCGCTCCTGATCGTCTCCTATTCCAACACGGAGACTTTTCAACCACATACGGTCACACCATATACAACTTGTATATAACTCTTCTATAAGTACACGGCCATCACACCGAATACAACTTCAATCCGTATACAACTCGTATACGCGCCGTTCGGGCACATGCAGCCTTACCGCTTGCCTTCGCTTTACATGCAGCCTTGACCATGATGTATCTCCGCGCCTCCAACGCCGCAGCATCTCCATACGCATTGTTCTCTAGCTTGAACATCCCGTATGATATCCTTGATCGATAGGATCTCAGTTCCTCCCTGAACTTAGTCCCGAAACCTCAGTTCTACCCGAACCTAGTTTCAGTCCCGTCATCGACCATGTTCCGCCTCAAGCAACACCTGCACATGAATAAACACGCAACCGCGTACGAGCACAAGTCCACAACTTGACTCAAGTCAATCCGCATAATACCTCACACAAGCGTATCATATAACATACGCCAATCCATACATACAACACATCATAAGTAATATCATAACCAATGTTATCAATTATTCATCACCTAAAATATTTTAGATATAACCACATAGTCTAACAATCTCCTACATACACCAAGATTTAATTGGAGACTCAATGAGAAACCAGTACTTCTACTCTTCTAGAGGGTACGTTCCTTAAACAGTACTCCTTAGAAACCGGCGCAGGCTGGAGGGCCGAACAACCTCGCGCCCTCTCACTGAGCGAGGCCAACTGATACATGGCTTGTTCTTTTTAATTTTTAAAAATTATTATTTAATTTTTCTATAGTAGCTAATTTTTAAATAAAATATTTTTAAGACTAGTTTTACAAGTTGGGTATAATATATATTATAGCGACTTCATTTATATTAACCAAAACTACACGTATGTTTTTATTACTCCATCTTTCTCATGAACAACCCAAAAGGATAAAAACTATAAATCAAGAAAAAAAAAAACAGACCTGAGAAAGATCTCTGGATAATTCGTGGGCCAGTGATGTGCCTAATTAGCAACTGGGCCGTGTCGTGTTCCTTTTCTCCGGGCGTTATGGTCTTTCTTTCCGTCGTAGAAATGATGACTATCTCCCTCGTCTCCCCTTCCAAATTCCTCTGTGCATATATGCCTCGCGGAATCGGGAGAATGACGGACCTGCAGATAGTGTGCCCTGTTGAAGTTTCCAACAGTGCCGATGAGCTGATGGATGTTGGACGGCCGCAGCAACTGAAGAAACTGGGTGTACTTCTCCGTGGCAAGGAAGCTTGTCTCAATCATTTTCTGCGGGTAATCCAGAGGCTGAATGAATGCCCCTGCTCTTTGTCGGCCCGAATTGAGCTGACCAACTGCGAGACTCCTGACTTGAACATGGAGAAGACAGCATTCTCACCCCCCAGATTTCTTGAGAGCCCAAACATCAACGGCAACATAACTGGGTTGCCTAATTGGATTAAAGGGCTCCGTCAACTTGCCAAGATAACTCTGTGTGGCATCTCCTTGATGGACAGTGCTATACGGATCCTTGGTGAGCTTATCAGCCTGCGCTGCCTCAGGCTGTGGCACAAGTCAAACATAGAGATGAGGCTCACCCTTAAGAAAGAAGAATTCCAAAATCTGAAGTATATCGTCGTTGAGGGCTCTGAAATCACCACCATCCATTTTGAGAATGGAACTGCTCCTAAGCTCGAGAAGATAGTTTGGGCGTTCACCAAATATGAATCTCTTTCTGGAGCGAGGCACCTTCCAGGTCTGAAAGAGATTTGAGCTTGATGGCAACTGCGACCCGTCTCCTGTCATATGAGACATTGCAGCACATCCAAACCATCCTGTTGTCATACACTATCCAATCCGTGAGGCCACTACAGCACTACTGCAAGCAATAATTCCACTCCAAAATAAAGATTGTAAGTATCTGTGTTGTGCCTATCTGTTGTTTTCCATCTGTTCATGGTTATGTTGATGTATGTGTATGTTGTATCCGAGTGAATATGCTGTATGTATTGTACTCCTGTGCTCTGTGCTATATATGGTCTGATTGAGTGGTGTGAAACATGGTATTGATAAATAAAATGTCAGATAGCATTCTATCACAATCACTAGTTTGGTAAGTTTTAAGTATGTAATTGTAACACCTTACATATCAATATAAGATATTACCATAAAATGCCATAGCTAAACAAGAAATAAAATCATAAAACAGTAATCGATTTTATAGGAAAATAAAACCTTCAAAGTGTACTTTATTAGAAAGTCAGCGGAAGCTGAAACAAGACTTTAAAACACAGGACCGGTCCACTCTAATAAAAATTGAACAAATAAAACAATTAAATAATGGTAAGCCACGGTGCTGAAAACTCAAGTGCATCTACTCATGCATGAAGCTATCACTCTACTAGTTTTTTCTAAGATTCAAAGAGCAAGTGTGAGATTGGAAATCTCAGCGAGTATCCAAAATTGCAAGAAAACTGGAAAAGGACACCTGGCCGATCAAAGCGTGTCCGCTAGAATTTCCACCGTGCGAATCGTGTTCGGCCGGTCAAACAACCAAAACGACGAACACGTTCACGTTCACAGGAAAACACGTGCAAAAGGTCGTTCGGTCGGGTCTCTGGTCGGCCGAGCCGTGTTGGTATGCACCGTCACCGGCTGGCCGGCCGCCAGCACCGCCGGCTGGCCACCGTCGCCGGCCACTGCGCCACATGCGCCCGGCCGCGTCCTATGGCCGTGCTACACCCTGTGCCTCATCGGCCGTTTGCGCCGCCGCCTTGCACCGCCCGTCGCGCGCCCTAGCTCGCTCGGCGCTTGCGTCGCCGCCGCCTTGCGCTGCTGCGTGCGGCGTGCCGCGCCGCGCCGCCCCTCCGGCGGTCTCCCAGCGCTACGCCCGACGGCGCGCCGCCCTACGCCGGCGGTCGGCCGGTCGCCGGCCCTCCAAGTCGCCATAACAAAAGAAAGAGAGAGATGGAGAGGGAGAGAAGAACCTGGAGGGGTGGCGGCTGCTTGGGCCCCCTTTTTCTCTTAATCCCAAACAAATTGAATTTGAACTTTGTTGATGTTTTAGTATTGATCTTACGTATGATTATTTAGTTCGAGGGATCTCCTGGCTACGGATCATGCAGAGAAAGACACATGAATTTTTAAACAAGTTTAGTCCTTCTTCAGAGAGAATAACAACCATACTCGTATGTGGCTATTACCGAGTATACCGATTACAATCAAAAGAAATAATAATGTGTGATGTCTTGCGCTCCTCTCCTCTCTCTCTCATTCTCTTTGACGTTAGCCCTTATATAGTATATGAAGAGGTGGCTGTTGCTCCATACCAAGAGACGTCTCAACGCTTCAAATGGGTAATCGTCATGGAAGTTATCGCCAACAACGTGATGCCTCTTCGGCGTTAGGCGGTTATTGCCAAGGGCAGGGAGAAGTTATATACAATTATTCCAGAGAACAACTGCGTACATTAATTGCTTTGTCAGATAGACCTACATCATAATATCTTATTGTAGACAAGCTAGTCAAAGTCGGGCTAGTCGCAGAAGAGTTCACGACTACGGGTGACTTACGACTATGTCATGCTTATATGAGTACTTATGATCATGAAGTGGTCGTGGAAAAATTTACGACTATGGAGCGGTTATGAAAAAGGTCACGACCACTTAGTTAGGTTTCTCCCTTACGATTAAGAGGTATACTTAAGGAGTATAATGACACAATAATACTATTTATAGATATATAATAAATTGAGGATTATTATATCTCATCAAACTTGAATTCTTAAGTTACCGTATGCTAAATTAAGCTACATTCTAAAAAGTATTGGGAATCTTTCATGCTAAATTGGTGCTCAAACCAAAGTGGTTTGTATAATTTGACTAACTGATATCTACTTAGCTAGTTTGCACTAGATATGTCCCACATGACGACTTAATACAGTCTTCAAAAATAAAAGACTTAATAAGTCAAGTTAAAGTTATGAAACACAAGGAATCTATATAGTACTACTCTCTCAGTTTGGCAATATTAATCCAAACCCACAATGCACATAGACAAGGAATACAAAAATCAAGAGAGAATTTAATAGAGATGGATCGATGAAAATTGCTCCTCAAAAAACCGTTCAATGAAATATGTAGGTGCCATTTTTCCTACCAAAAGTTGCATATGAATATATGATTAAGTGAGATATGCAGAATAGCCCATATCTTGTACGTATTACTTGTTTATTCAGTACGTTAAAGCCTTGCTTTGCATGCATAATGGCGGCATGCATATGCATGGGACCTGAAATGACATAAATGAACAAAACGAATATCTTTGAACGATTGTACCCAGATCAGAATTGGATAGATCCACATCTCAAAGCTCATCTAAAGGCTAGGAAAATCGATTGGAGTCGACAAAAAAAGAATCTCGAACAACTTACAAATAGCAAAATTGTAATAAAAAACCAAGAGGTCGCTCGGTTGAACTAAAATTTAGTGGTTTATAACTAAAATTGTACTGTAGTAGGTTGAAATTACACTGTAGCTGATGGTAGCTTATTTGACATAATTAATTTTAAAAAATCTAAAAATAAAAAATAAGTTAGACTATCACGTATAATATAAACGGATACAAAAAAACTGGTAAAAAGCTTAAAAATACTAAAAACTAAAAAAATATAAAAATTATGAATAATAAAAAGTAAATCAGAAGGCTAAACCCAAATGAACTCTAAAAAAAGTCTGCCCTCCTTATTTTGTTGGATCTGGTAAAGATAGAGGCTGCGTATGGTAATTTAATTTTAGCCTCGGTCTCGTTTACTACGGGGGTGATCGGAATAGCGATGGCTTTTGGTTTTTGCTGAAAAAACACTGTAGCTGGCTGATTTTTACTGTAGCTGAGTGGCATATTAGGCATAATTAAATTTAAAAAATGTAAAAATAAAAACGGCTCGCTAGTCTAGTGCGGACAATGCAAAGGAATATGAGAAAAAAACGGAACGCAAAAAAATCAAAAAACAAAAAAAATTTCACTACGTGACAAAAGTGCTACAGTATTTTAATCGTTACTACAGTGTTTTAATTTTCATTTTGATCGGGACCTACCTTGTTTAGGGGGTGATCGGAATAGCGATGGCTTTTGGCTTTTGGCTGAAAAAACACTGTAGCTGGCTGAAAAAACACTGTAGCTGAGTTAGTGGATAGTGTAGTGAATAGTGAAAAAAAAGCTGAAGCTAGAAGCTGAAACCGAAAAAAGCTGAAACGATCAGGGCCTTAGGAAAGTGACCCTGGGTCCTTCTTCCTCATCAAGGCGCTGCATGTACGGAGTAATTTTATGTCCTTTTCTCGAGGTCAAGTCCTCGGAACACTGTAGAACAATAGCATAATGAATGACTCATGACAACAAGGAATGCACATGTGTTTGTACCGTCCTATCCTGGAATCAAACCGCTTTAAATGATCCATCTGCCGTCATCCAATGCGTGGCCTTGTTACCGAGGAATAATTTTTGTTTTTTAGCCTAAAATTTGAAATTTTTTTACAAATAGATCTCTAGGAAAATTTTTTTCAAAAATGAACCCCCGACACGGCGCCAAAACGTATGACGCCGTGGATACATAGCACGGCGCCATGAGCTTTGGCGCCGTGCTATGCCACGTAGGAGCCACGGTATGACTGTATTTAAAACATGTATCTCGGCGCCATGTGCTTTGGCGCTGTACTATGTACCCACGGCGCCATGTGTTTTGACGCCGTGTGGGGGGTTCATTTTTAAAAATCTTTTTTTAGAGATCTATTTATAAAAAACTTTTAAATTTTGAACTAAAAAGCAAAAAATTTACGTTACCGAGCCACTCTTTCCTTTGCAAACTCAATTCTGAAAGGAAATTCGAAAATACGGAGAGAAGGTTTCATCGGGTCTTTTTTTGCAAAGTCAATTCAGACTTTCCTTCGTTTGAAGATCACAATTAAGTTGTTTTTTATTGCTTAGTTTACGCAGAGAGATAGAGCCCTAAGATCCTAAAGACCCAAGTGCGGTTATTTTTCCCGTTAATTGTAGTAATCCTATTGGCCGTAAGATGCGTTAGAGAGCCTTTCTTTTGATGGCATATTGAACCAAAACCCAAAGGTAAAAAAAAAGACGCGAAAAAAAACCTAAAAGGATCATGCAATGGAAAAACAAGATGCGGGAGAATTACATTCAATTTCATTTAACTGGAGTAATTTAAGGGCATGTTCTCCCCTCTCTATTCACGTCCAAATTCAGCCACCGAGAGTCCGAGACCACATCTCTCCTGGTCTCCATTCTCCCATACTCCTCTGCTTCCTCCCCTCTGCTCTCCAACTACTCTCGCTCATTTCCTGCATGCACCAATAATGCATGAAGAATTACTACTTCACCCACCATCAACCTGCGTCTCTCGTCCTCTCCGTCTCCATCCATCCATCCATCCACCTTCATTAGCATTTACAACCTGAAACTAGCTCTTGACAACCACCATCCGCCCTCCCCCCATCCTTTTTGTTCCAACTGCATGCTCGCTCGACCCCACATTATATTTCCTATGCGCCTGATGCAAAATATCTTAAGCTAGTTTAGCTCTTCTCCTTTTGTCGCAGCGCCTGAAGCTTTGAAGATGCTTTTCTCGCATGTAAGTTTGAGTAGAAGTATACATGATCGATGCAAGATGTGCATGTCCACCTCGTGAACATGTCATGGATTTGCGAGACCACGAGTGTGAATGAATGGGAAAAGGCAGTAGCTTGAATGAGTCGATAAGAAAAATAAAAGATCATATGGGAATATTTAGAATTATATTATAATAAAACATTGTCAATCGAGAAGGTTAAAATTTTGAATTTACAATTTATCAAAATTTCTGGAACTGTCGGCCTGCAGACAGGTTGGTCAAATTAGACCCCGTCAACGGTTTGACCTAACCACGTCAGCGGTCTGACCGGTATTGAGTCTGGTCATACCGGCTTGGTAGTGAAGCTCTCGGGCAGCTTTTGGGTTTTGGGGTTTTTGAGTCATGAATGATTATTGTCGACCTATGTCAGTATTTATATGTTGCACGAATCATGTTACAGCTAACGTAGGTCAAGTTGTGAAAAATTTATATCTGAAAACGATTTCTTTTTCTTTAAATATACAATATTGCTTGGAGTTAACCATGGTCGCTTGGAGTCAACCATGGTCAACAGTGAGAATCGGGGCAACGCTCATGAAGGAACCAAAACCCAGAACATTCGAGGATATCGGATGAGATGGCTGAGCACAAGATGACATAAGAAAGGCAAAAAATATTGAAGGGAAGTTCAAGCAGTAGGTTGCACCATGCGACTTGATATATCTAAGTGAGACGTGATCTGGCAGAACCGGAACAGGAGAGACTTACCAACGTATAGTAAGCCAGTGATGCATGAAAGACCATGTAAGAATGTCTAAAATAATGTTGTGGTGAACCATTTCAAATTTTACGGACTGATAATTTGGTTTTACAAAGATAGCATATTATCTAGACTGTTTTCTGTTTTGAGCAGAAATTGGGGATTTTAGGATTTGAGTCATAGATTGAGTTTGGATGACTTAGGTCATTGCATTAAAATTACATGATACATGTTTTGGCTAATATAGGTCAAGTTATGAAGAACTTGCGCCTCAAAACGATTTATTTTGCCTTTGGATGTGTAGGGACACTTGGAGTCACCATAGTCGATGGCAAGGATCGGAGCTACGCTTAGGGGGAGCTAAGGCCCAAAATGATCAAAGATATCGGGTGAGGTGGTAAGCTCAAGTATGGCACGAAAAAGATGAGAAATGTTAAAGGCGAGTTCGAACGACGAGTTTACACTATATGGCTTCGTCGGTCCAACTGAGGTGTGGTCTGGTGGAACCGAAGAGGGAGAGACTTGCCAACATATGGCAAGCCAATGGTGAACCTACATGTGGTAAGCATGGCGATTATTTGCAATGAAAGATGAAGACCCTGTTAAGAAAGAGTATTTTGGTAAGTTTGGTCAAAATACCAGAATTTGCCTTGGATTAAAACCGCAGCACATGAGTGGCGCTTGGAGAGTGGTTTAGGTCAAGAAATAGCCAGTTTGATCAAGATGAATCAAGGTAAGAAACTTAGCGGATTCGGGTTTATGCGCTTTGAATAGCATGCATAAGTGAACATGTGTGAGTAAAATCTATGTGTGGGGGGTTATCAGGTTTCTCCCATTATACTAAGTGGATAGTATCCACTAAGAGTTAGATGTGGCTGGTTAGCCCACCTATATAAAGAGATTGGAATGGAGACTTGTGTGAACCATCTAATCTACCTCACTTGTGCTCTCATGTCTAGAGTTAGGTTTAAGAGTTAAGTGTGTTGTGTGCTCTCTATCCTCCAAGATAGAGTGACTGTAAAACTATCCTTCTCAAGTAAACAATATATCAATCTTTGATGATCTCTATGTATATTTCTTGTTTTGATTGGTTTACTTTTATTTTAGTTTGTTTTGATCTCTCCTCTTCCCTTTTCTTGATCTTGCTATGTCAAGGACGTGTAAGAGATATAGACAACCTTGGAGACTATCTCCACCCATCTAGGCACCTTGATACTAAGTTTGTCAAGAAAACCCGGTTTTGTATTTTTTGGCCTCAAAGTGTGATTTCTTGTTTTAAGAATTCTTGGGTCGTGTTATTTGGTGTTCTAGTTTGCTGTGACATGTGGGAATACATCTAAACCCTTCTTCGCCATCGTCCACCTATGAGCAAGTTGTACTCGCCATTTTTGGTTTTGACTAAGTTTCTGTGCATATTTCCTTCAAACTGAAAAAGATCGCAATTTTGGCCATGATTTTGATGATTATTTATTGAAATAGGTTTTTAATAACCTAAAGAAGCTTCCTGTAAAATTTTATATCATTTGGATCTACGGATCAAAAATTTCATTGATTTTTTGGGTTTGAAATAGTGCTGAAATCACTATTAATTTCCTAATTTTACTGTAGCAATGATCAGACCGCCCTTATACTAGCGGTCAGACCACTCGGGATGGTCAGACTAGGATTTGGAGCCCGGACAGACCACCGAGAAGGGTTGGGTTCCAAGTTTTGTAGACTTGAGCTAGTTGGTTTGATTTTTAGCCGAGAATTCTATGTTCTACACTTTTGTAGGTGTTTAAAGACAGAATCTTGAATATTTGGAGAAAAATTTTAAGTTGGCACCAGTCACCCCCCTCTATTGCCATCCAGTCCTACAATGCACCTACACGTGATAAATATGATGATTGCTTATAATAAAAGATGAAGATTGGGGTTAAGAAAGAATATTTTGATAGTTTATAAAAATATCGAAAACTTCTTTAAAAGAAAACCGCGGCGCTTGGGAGAGTAATTTAGGTCAAGTAGATGCTGCGAAAATCAAGTTAGATCAAGGTTAAGGACTTAGCAGATTCGAGCTTATGCACTTTGAAAAGTGTGCATAAGTGTAGTGTGTGAGTTAAAATCCATGTGATATGTGGGAATACATTTAAAGCCATCTTAGTCATTCTTTACCGACAAGCAAGTTATATTCACCGTTTTCTATTTTGGTCTGATTTTGATGCAATCTTGTTTAATCTTAAAAAAGGACTGAATTTCGATATAGATTTTTGCGATCCTTGGTTGGAATAGATTTCTTGAATCGTAAGCAAGGTGTGCAAAATTTTATAGCATTTCATTTTGTAGTTTAGGAATTGCACTAATTTTGGATCGTGTCAGACTGTTTTGGACAAGGAGGTAGTCTAACCGCCCCCATGAGTCAGACTGGCCCCAGTTAGATGATCAGACTGCCAAGCTTGAGTTTTTCCCATAGTTCGATTTCTTAAGCGATTTATTTCGAGTTTTTGGATGTTGATCCTAGTATGAGTTGTTTTGTGTGCGTTGCACGTCAGATGCTAACATTGAGCATTACCCTTCTCAGATTCATTGTCGAAGACAAAAAATGGGATCGATGGCTATTAATCAATCCCATCGGGCCAGCTCACTTCGGCATTAACGTAGATCTGCTTCTCCTACATGGCATGACGATGCATTGTACAAAGCAAATCCCTCCCAATTAGCTAGCTAGCTCAGTTTCCATCCATTCCCAAGTGGTATCAGAATCCGGTTAGCTCTTATCGTAGATTTTAACCAGTCTTAGGAGCTATGGCAGTAGACAAGTATTAAACTAAGCCTCCTGTGTTCGATGGAGTGGATTTCTCGTATTGGAAGTCTCACATGCATGCTTACATTGAGGCCCAAGGGCACGCGATTTGGTTTAAAGTCAAAAACCCTTTTGTCGTGCCAGCTGATGATAATGTAACTTTTGCTGATGTGGAGGCAAATAACAAGGCACGCAACTTTCTGATTCAGGGGCTTAGTCGATCGGAGTTTGAGTAAGTCGCTAACTTGAAATCTACTCGCGAGATCTGGAAGACCCTCTTTGATTACCATGAGGGCTCTATCGCTATCAAGGAAGTGAGACAGAATTAGCTCAAGAAAGAATACTCCAAGATCAAGCAGAAGCCTAATGAGTTTTTGGATGAGTTGTAGGGAAGGTTCAACAAATTCTCTATGACCTCCGTGCTATTGGCTTGACCTTCTCAGAGTCTAAGAATGCACATCAAATCTTGGGTGCTCTTGATGTTAAGGTCTGGGGGGTGAAAATCACATCCATCAATGACATCACTGTCATGAGTAAGCTTACCATGGATAAGCTCTACTCGAGGTTGAAGATGTATAAGATTGACTTCATCTCATGTCTTCCCAAGACAAGAGTCGATAGCTCTTGTGATGAACCCTTCTCAGAGCAGTTCTTCAAATTATATAGATGTTGGCTTTTCTTTATCTATCTTACACTCAGTTAGTGATGAGCAACTTGAGAGGCTATCTGAGAAAGATTTAGCTCTTCTGCCTATCAAACTCACTAGAGTGCACAACAAATTGAGAAACAAGAGAAAAGGTAGTCTGGTGACATGCTTTGAGTGTGGTGAGCCGAACCACATTCGAGCCAAGTGCCCCAAGCTGAAGGGCAAGAGGGAGAAGGACCTTCGGAGGCGTCCTCAAGCTCAAAATGCAAATGTTAAGAAGCCCAACTATCAGAAGTTCGTCAACCGGGTCTTTACAGCTCTTGAGACCATAGACATGAGCGATGTGGACTTGGAGATGGAGGGCAATGAGGACGACTCCCATGGCAAGAAGAAGACTCAGAATTGTACTGGCATATGCTTTATGTCCAAGGGCAGCCACGACGTTAACTCCTCTGACTTCGACGAACCCGACAGTGACCCTGACGAGGTACACCCCTCCTCTAAGGCTATGAAATGAGTTCTCGTTGCAACTGAACAACAACTAAGAAAGTAAGCTAAAATGATTAAGAGTCAAGACATGATGATTGATAATTTAAACTTAGAGATTGTTAGGCTCAAGTCAATTAATCCTGAGAATTGTGAATCTTACTTATGCTTGCATGATGAATTATCTACATTAAAATATGCTCATTACTCTGTTGTAAACCAACTCAAGAATGCTCTAGATGATCTAGATTTTCTCAAGTCAAATCATGATCATGTTTGTATAGATGCTATTGCTCTTGATGCTATTCATTTAGATGCTATTCCATCTTTCTGTTCAAATTATGCTTTGCTAGAGATAAAATTAGATAGTGCTCTTAAAAAATTGTAAAAGTTTAATTTTGATCATACTTGCTCTCCTTGTGAGGATAACAAAATCAAAATGAAAGAAATGATTGAGATAGTTATGCTTCTAGGACTGCATCATGTGAAAATTGTCGTTAACTCATAATTGAGATAGATGCTCATAACAAAACACTAGAAGAGAAAACTAAAATTGAAAAAAGTTCTTAGCCATGACTGTATCTAAAAAAAATCATTGATTCTAACTCTTGTGTATTTTGTGTTGAGAATAGGTATAATATAGTTGAAGTGCAAGAGGTCTTTAGGGTCAAGTATCAAGAATAGTTGGCTAAAATTAAAAATACCCCCTGTGTGTCTTGTGAGGCTCTAAAGTTTGAAGTAGCCATTGATAAGGAAAAATATGCTATGACAACCAAGTCAAGAGAGTGTGTCACATGCCTAGCAAATAAATTTTTTTAAAATTTTAGGCAACAAAAGCAGTTATTTTATTTTAAATTAAATTAATATATATTTTATCTTAATTTTTAAAATAAAACAACTGGGTTATTACACTAGATAACCTAAAGGCTATACGATAATCACTTTCATCGAATGCCTAAGAAAGTGTGTAATGACCAATAACGTATTTGATTATCTCATGTAGATAAAGTTGTATAATCTCTATAGAGTGTTAAAAACTATTTAAATAGCCATGCTCATGGTCATGAGCATGCCTGGATGCAGCCATAATGGGTATAGTTTTTCTTTTCAAAACTGTTTCACTAAACATAATGGGATGGCATGCACGTCTAATCTTGTGCTATGCCTAGGGGTGAGAATTGTGCGATGTTCACAACCGAGGAAGGTTGCAAATGGATTTGATCTACTGTTATTGAATCTATATGAAACTTATTTCATTACTTGTCAATTGCTCTTTACAAATTCCGTTGTAAATTACTACCTATCGATATTGCAAATAAATCTTGTTTTATGCTGAAAATAACATAGCACAGAGCCTCATCCATTGACAGCCTTGTATATGTATGTATGTATGTATGTATGTATGTATGTATGTATGTATGTATGTATGTATGTATGTATACTCAATCTTGCTTAAATTATTGTTGATCAGAGAATGAAGAAAGATATGTGCCAGACGATGCGTATTTTGCCTCTGGTTCTGGGGAATTCGATGATGGGTTTTTCTAGGGACCTAACCCCTAATCAGTTGCCAATAGACTATAGTGATAGGGGGTGTCTAGGGAGTACTCAAGTATTTTTTAGGGTTGGGACATTCAGATTGTTTAGGTGTTAGATCTCCATCCAACGCTCTAGATTCAATCACTCACATTTTTTTGGACAGGGGTATGGGGGATTTATTAGATAGAGATCTAACGTCCTAGATTCGTTTTTTTGGAAGGGGTATGGGGATCCGTTGGATGGAGATCCAACGTCCAAAAAATCTGAGTGCTCCCAACCCAAAAAACACTCAAGTGTTATTTAGCTCTTACTTCTGCTTATTTACTTGTCTTCCGCTATACTTTTACTTTTGACTTTGATATTTATTTGGCCGGTTGGCCCTATAATATAAACCTTATTATGCATCACTATTATATTGTCCCTTTTGTTATAAATTAAATATATGTAATGTATATAGATATAATCTCAATATTATGAATATGTATATTAGCCACTGATCATATAGAACACATAATGACTATGGGTGTTCGTCGCCCAAGGTCCCCACAATGGCTCTTATAAATATCGGAAAAAGGAAAGCGGCGGTGCAAAGCGTTTGGTGAACTCGGTTCAAGCCTCTCTCGTTTCTGCCACAACACAAGCTCCGCTAGATGCATGCCGGACCATCCCTTGGTTAATCACAGGAGCCGGCACATCGATCTTAGGTAGTTCTCTCTTTTCTTGAGGTAGAGAGGTACGTTACGTACGTTCTGTCAGCAAATTGTCGCAACTATAGCAACCACAAACTTACCCTAAGCTTTTGGGAGGTGCATGCAGGCAGCAAGGCAGCAGGCAGAAAGATGAGCGACGCCGCGTACGTTGTACGCGGTGCCATCGACCCGCTGCTGGGCTACCTCTCGTCGGCCATCCGCGACGAGGCGCAGCTGCTGGGCGGCGCCCGCTGCGACGCGCAGTTCATCATGGACGAGATGGAGAGCATGAACGGCTTCCTCCACTACCTCGCCGAGGCCGGCAAGGACCAGGAGCACGACCACCAGGTCCGCGCGTGGATGAAGCAGATCCGGGACCTCGCCTACGACACGGAGGAGTGCATCCACCTCTACACGCGGCGCGTGGGCACGGCCCCCCGCGCGAGGGGAGCCTGGGGCCACGTGCGGCGGGTCCCCTTCTTCCTGCGGACCATCCCGGCGCGCCACAGAGCGGCCACGCGGATGCGGGAGCTCAAGGCCCGCGCGCGCGACGTCGGCGAGCGCCGGAAGAGGTACGGCGTCATGGTCCCGGCTAAGGCGACCGGTGTGCTCGCTGGCGGATCGGGGGACGACGCCGCCAACGACGAGGAGACGAGGCGAGGCTTAGTTCACGAGGTGCCTGACACTCTCAACAAGGATAAAGCGGAAGAACTGATCCGATGGCTGAAGGAAGGTCATAGGCGACGAGGGCGAGAAGAAACCCATGCTGAACAATCCGGGTGGAGCCATGCAAGCGACGCCAGCGGACGGCCCGTAGTCCTCGCTGTTGTAGCACCAGATGGAGAGGACGGCCGCGAGCTCGTGAAGGAATTGTACCAACATTCTTCCTTGGAGAGCCTGTTCGACTGCAAGGCTCGTGTCACCATCCAAAGGCCACCATTGCTTGGGCAGATACTCCACGACATGGTTAAGGAGCTCCTTCCTACTCAACGAGACATGGATGAGGAGCAGCTGCTCCGGGAGTGCGTGAAAGGCAAAAGGTTCCTGGTCGTTGTCGAAGACATAGAGCATCCATACCCATGGAATGAGATCAAAAAAATTCTGGACTCCTCTGGCTGCTCCCCTGGCAGTGCAATCATAGTGACCACAAAGGATGGTGAGCTTGCCAAGAAGTGCTCTCCAGACAAAACTGAAGTCCATTCCCTTGTCCAGTTTTGCTTTGAGAGAGCGGGCCTGCTGATTCCCAGAGAAGACGACTATGAGTATGATCTGAAGAGGGAAACCATACGTTGCATCTTAAAGGAATGCCACCCGGATCACTTCTCCATGAGGTTGTTGCTCCGTGCCCTGTACGCCGATCCCAACACGAGCAAAAAGCAACTGGAGGACCTGTGCACAAGCCTGCGTTCACAAGGTGCCAAGAAGCATATCCGAAGGAAAATGATGAAGTTCGGCTACGACAAGCTGCCTAAGATTTACAAGAGGTGCTTGCTGTACCTGTCAATTTTCCCCCCAAATTTCAAAATCAGGAGGACAAGCCTAGTAAGAAGATGGATCGCCGAAGGCCATGTAGCCGAAGGAGACGGGCAGGGAGCGTCGGATAGAGCTGAGCGTTGTTTCGACGAGCTCGTTGCTCAAGGGTTCGTTACCATTGCCAGGGCCGGTAGTGTAGGCAATGTCATCAGCTGCAAGGTACAAGATTTTGTCCGTGACTTCATTACCGAGATAGTCCGAGACGAGAACTTCGGGGACGAGAGCCTGCCGCCCAACCTGGCTCGCCACCTCTCCATTAGCAGCGGTATCCAATGGCAACAAGACCCACGCGGGAGCATCTGCACCTGCTTCTCTCGTACAGAACGGCAAGGTGCCCGGGATGACATCATACCATTTCTTGAGTCGCTCCCTGCATTCTCACGAGTGGGGCGGGTGAAAGTGATGGATCTAGACTACCGCAAAGACCTGAAGAACCACCATCTGAAGTACATATGCAACAACTTATTCATGCTCAAGTATCTGAGCCTCCAGAATACAAAGGTTTCCCGGTTACCCAGGGAAATCGAGAAGCTCCAACAGTTGGAGACGCTAGACATTCGAGAAACAAAGGTGCGGGCATCCGCCACAAAAGGCCTCGTGCTCCCAATGCTGAAACATCTGCTTGCCGGCCCTATCGGCTATCAGGTGGGTGCCTCAATCAAGCCCGAGGAGCCACTTTCCACCGTGCGGATGCCTCGCAAGATCTGGAGAATGGCAAACATGGAGATACTGCGGCATGTCGAAGTTCTTGAAGGTGATGCTGAGTTGGAACAAGTCAAGAATTTAAAGTGTCTCAAGGATCTGGGTGTAGTCATTCATGGTAAACAAGATAATGTTGATCGTTTGCTCCGAGTGATCGAGTTAAGCGAATGCCTCAGCTCTTTGTCGGTTTGGATCAGACCACCAGCCAGAGCCAGTAGTGGAGGGGCTCTCCACATGGACATACACGGTCACACACTCTCACCTCCCAAGTTTCTTCGGAGGCTCAGCATCAACGGCATCACCGGGGGATTGCCTAAGTGGATTAATGGGCTCCCATCTCTTGCCGAGATAACTCTGCGTCAGACATTATTGTCGGATACTTCTCTCCGAATCCTGGGAAAGCTCCAAGGTTTGCGCTGCCTCAGGCTCCGGCACAAGTCATACAACGAGGATAACCTCACCTTCAAGGGCAGTGAGTTCAACAAACTCGAGTTTCTTGTCATCCAAGGCTCCGACATCATCAGGATTGCCTTTGAAGCCGGTGCAACCCCCAAGCTCACGAAGATTGTTTGGACCTTTGACAAGAAGATGGAGATCACGCTGGACACTCCCGGAATCGACAATCTTCTAAGCCTGAAAGAATTCGAGCTCAACGGTGACGGCAACCCACATCACGTGGCACAAGCCGTTGCAGCACATCCAAACCTTCCTGTTTTCAGGTACCCGATCTTTCAGGGCCCTGATGCGCGTGCAGGAGATCGAAGAACTACCACTTGTGATTGCGCGTGCTCGTGTGCTCTGGGATCGAAGAACTAGAAGGAGAGCTGCATGCTGCAGCCTCATCGTGCTTAATTTGTGTGCTTGTGCGCTTGCCTTGTGTAGTTGTGTGTGCCGTCACTGCATCTATCCTGCGGTCCTGCCTGCCTATGTGTGCCTTAATCGTTATGTCATGGTTTGCTGTTTGTACGTGTGTGAGCTGTGTCCGAGCGTGTGTATTAATTGTACCGTGTGTGCTACTGCATTTGTGATGTGATTTAGCGGCGTGTGCTGCTACATATTTTGTGATGTGAATTTGTGGTTGAGTGGTGTGGAGCATGTATCGTGTGTGGTAACTGAACTATATTGATCAATAAACAAACGTGACTGTTGTAGTGTTGTGTTACATTGTGTGCCACAACCAAATACCACCAGATCAATTTTACAGGTGCCCGTCAGTGTGTCAGTACTCTGTTAATCTGTCTGTTTGTGGTTTTCTGAATTCTGATCCACCCAATTTAACCACTGTCATCCCGCAGTTCAATTTTGGCGAGCAGGCCTTTTGCACGGGCATGCACGTACCCAGGGCTGGATATCGAGCTCTTTCAAAATTAAGTAAAATTATTTTATTTATTATTTAAGTGGTTATTTTAAGTCCAAGTTAACGAGCTACTATCGCACCGAGCCACACTAACCTTTTTTTAATCAAAATAGTCTCATTTCAATTTAAAATCCAATAACTAATTTAATCAAAGTAATTTTGATTTGAACCCTAACAAGCTTTTTTTTTCCTGCCAGCCCTACATGTGCCCTACGCCACGCATGGATCAGGCTCCAGCCCACAAACCGGCGGACTTTATTATCCGCCCGTAGCCGGTTGTCCCGCGCGCGCGCTGGCCCATCGGTTGGCCGTAAGGGCCCTGGGTCGTTCCTCCATCTGGCCCGCGCTCTGCCGCTTAACTACTAGATCCCGGCCGTGCGTTTCCTCTCTTGCATGGGCCCCAAGCGGAGTGGGCATGCAGGAGGTCGCCAGAAGTGGCCCGTCTATTTTTTTCTCCTTTCGTTTTCTCGGCACTCTTCCGGATCTCTGTATACTGTAGCGTGTACTATGCACAACATCCACACCTTGGAATTAATGCGGCATACACACGACGCAGTTGTGCGTTGGTCACGGTGAGCTGATCGGATGCCCTCGATCGTCGAACAAAGCTACAAAAAGGGACAGGATGGGAAAAAAAAGGAGAGAGGAGAGGTTGTTGGACTTTTGATCGAAGATCAAACGGTTGAGACGAGAGAGACGTGGGAAACCCACGTCCTTCATTTTTTCAGCGTCTTGATCGGAGGTGCCTAACCAACTTTGGTTACGATCCCTCGTTGCGCAGCGCAATATAAAAAGGGGGTCCGGTATCTCACGTGACTACTGGGTTGTACTCGTGAGAAGCTAACCACCCCGTACAAATCCAAAAGTAGAACCGATCTATCTCGCGTTGTCGGCAACGAAAAGGTCGTCGACCGTCACTGTAGGACGTCGCCGGTGACTCTTCGTACACCGACGACACCCCGACCTTCACCGACCACTGTCTCACGCCTGCATCACGCAGGCACGGGTCTTCGCTCATAGCGTTTATCGGCGACCGTAAATCTGTCGTTTCCCCTCCACTCTAGATGTTCTAACGCTAAACTAGTAGATCATGACATATGCATAAAGATTATGAATCCACAGAGGTTTCCAAAGTTGCAGTCTTGAGGGACAGGATCGTGGCGGCAAAGAAACAACGTGCATGCAGTCACTAAGGAAAAGGACCGATTCTATTCCATACCTTCCTCCAGTATGCTTGCACGTTGTTTCTTTCAGACATCTGTAGACTAGCACGGCTTGCAAAAATTTGCTTGAAAAAAACATTTTGGATTATTAGACATAGCCATGTTTATCTTCTTTTTTAGAGGCAGTGGGGTTAATAGGCTAATGCAATCATTTTGATGTTAGAAAGACGAGGTGCCGCATTGTTCGACTAGATGCAAGCAGCTAGTTGGCTTGACATGTTTATATAAAGAACAACTAGACACGTTTCATTCAAAAATAGCAATTAAGCAGGCATCAATTTACTTAGGGCAGTTCTAATGCTATAGTTTTTTGTATTAATTAGACTTAACACGTAAGCATTTTGATGACATGGCATAGTAATTAAAGAGGAGAGATAAGGAAATGGTTTCTTCATGAGGAAACTATTTCTTCACGAAGTGCAAAGCCGAGGAAACCAGCAAAATATGCGCTACAGCGAACTTAGTTTCTTATCATAGTATCTTAGAAGAAACAGCCAATGCATGTGCAGGAAGGGGATGAAAATAATTGGTCACGATTCGATCTGGTCCCACACGAAGAAACCATGGATTAGAGTTATAGTTTGTATCATAGTGTCTTAAAAGATTAGAAACTAGTTATGGTTTCAAGCATTGGGACTGCTCTTACAAAAACTAATTTAAGTAAGTACTGCATATGAGTGATAGATGTAATTAAGTCTGTACTTTGTTATTTGGCACGTAGTGTTTTAATTGCATGACGGCATGCATGGGCTATTAATTATGGGAGAATGACAGTCCTGAGAGAAAGGAGTATAGAAAAAAGAGCGCGCGGGGTGGGGGCTGTAAAAATGAGGGTTTACCCTCATGGATCAAGGTCCGCGGGGTAATTTGGTAATGTGGTTTGGTTTATTATTGGTTAAGGTAAGGTTGGTGAAACCTAAAGTAGATGTTGGCTTAATTTTCACTGGATAATGAAGCCTATTAAAGTGAGAGGTGTCGGTCAGCCCAGACAGTCTTTGTATCTTGACTAGTAAGGTGCCCGTGCGTTGCAACGGAAAACCAAATAAAAGTGATGCATACCATCAAATATGATCTCAAACTGAATAATAAATATCAACTTTATCTTACGTCATCATATATCAAACAAAACATTCATGTTCATACTCGTAAATAAATCAAGTATTATATTAGTGAAGTATGATAGAACAAGCATCATATCTACAACAATATATGTACAAAAATAATAGTAAACAATAATTTTCCATAATATTCTTAGTACATAAATGAAATACTGTCAGACTGTCTTACAGAATAACAAACCAATTGATAAATAGGACATCATGCCATAAACATTAACGGGGATTTTAAAATGTAACTGATGCACCATCCTTCTGGAAGACTTATCTTCATCTCTAGCTTGTCAAGAAATGAGAAAGCAAACACACTCTACAAAATGAAAAACAAATAGTTAAACATCATAAATCAATTGCATATTACATATAAAAGAAACGCAAAGATTTAGTGAATTACTTACGTTATTTAATGTCCAAACATTCTGGCAAGTGTATCGTTCCTTACATCAATGGCATTCATGATAAAGTTCCTTACATTCAAATCATGCGGCAATTTGGGCTGATTCTGTTTGAAGAGAGCATTATTTAAATTATGAAAGACACACATAATTGCATACATTATTTACTTGTTTTTTACCTTCAAGCTCTTGTAGCCTATCATCTTGTGGTCCAAATATGAAATTTGTACAATCCATTGTCATTAAGCAACCTTTTCAACAATGTATCAATTAGATGAGAAAAAGAATAAGATATAAGATGATGTATTCGTATTAGTTGCACACATACCATATCGACTATTCTTCTTCAGCATTGTCACAGATAAAATATGGTTTTGTTCCCCCGCAAGTCTCCATTGTGTTAGATACCGCACAATAAGTCCATCCCAAACGCGCACAAATAATAAGTTCTTACTGATGTACATAAAAAATAGACTCAATCAACAATATGCAATATAAATTATTTGTTTTCAAGAAAATAGAAGCATTTTATGCAACTTACCTGTCATCCATAAGGCATAATTCCCTCATTGGTATACGACGTGGGAAGCTGTTGATGTGCCGTATTGGGCCGACATGTACAACCAAACCGACCACATCTTTAACAAAGTTCCATTAATTGTAAGGATTATTGAAAGCAACAAGACAAAAGTATATGAAATAAGAGGCAGCATATGTGAAAAAGTGGAGATCTTACCAACAATTGACTTGTTTGGTTTTAAATAAACATCTTCAAAATGTGTATATTGCATAGGGAGATCAGAAAATTGAATAATATTGCTCAATTGCCCAACAGTAGTTCGGTCTGTGAACCTTAATTCAAGCTCCTTTCCAAGGAACCGAAATTCGTTGGGATTTAGATCAACGTTTACTGAGTGGATCTCATACGAACTCCCTTCGGCAAGTAATCGGTCAAATCTATGAGATTGTCTACCGAAGCAAAATACTTCCATTTTCATGCCCTAATAATAGAAATGCGAAAAGCATATAAGTCATTGCATGAAATAATATTGGGTTGACAATTAAAAGAACATATGGTGTAATGAATATTAAAGCAAATATCGATACATACATTCTCATCAGCAACTATTAGCTGAAGCATAGATCCAGTTGTAATCTCTTGAATTGGAAATTTGTGCACTATGTGTACACGAAAGTTCCACTTGTAATATATGCTGTCTGGGCTCAACTCATGAAAGTGGATGCACCTATAAAAGGTAAATCATCAATGACATTACATTTTGTGTTAAATGTACATTAAGATACACAAAAAATGAACTAAAAGAAAAATAGGAATATGCATAAATGTGTCTTCAAGAACACTTACCTAGACTGGAATGACATGTGTGCATCAAAGGGAGCATAGACTCTTCGCGTAGAAAGGCTCCTAACCGACATAATGCTGACACAGCAAATAGTTTGTCAAAACGAAATCTAATACGACGTACATCTTTTGTGTTAAACTTTCCAATGAGACATACATCTGCACAAGAATGCCAGTTGCAAAAAACAAAGGATAACAAAGAAAATAATTTTATATTTACACGAAACATCTCATATGTGATTTGAAGTCTCTTGGTGAGCATAAACAAATAGTTACATTACAATGCGACATCGATATCAGTTGGATAAAATGAAGACTAAATTGTTCACAATCGAACTTTTCACGTTAATTCCTCTCATAAAATACATGAATTTATTCAGAATTATCCAACGAGAGGATTATGCGTGATTGGTTTTTCTCATTGCCGAAGATCCAAACACACCATATGAAACTTAGATCTGTTCAAATAAAATACATTTAGTAACTTCGACAGGAATTAAGTAATTGCCAAGCATGAATTTACAATCAGGTGATTAATACCATGTCTATGATGTGAGTACTTCTTTGTAGACGATGTTTTTCGTGAAGGTACCACGGATCCTTCTAGACATGCGTTGCTTGTCCTCCTTATCCGCAACAGCAAGGACCTTGATGTTGCTTCTAGCGGTAGCCCTAGATAGCGCGACGTACAGTTGCCCATGAGAGAAGACCGGATCAGGGAGGTAGACACCAACATTCGAGATGGTCTGCCCCTGCGCCTTGTTGATTGTCATTGCGAAGCTGAGCCTGACCGGGATTTGCTTCCTCTTGAATCTAAACGGGAACATCTCATCATCAGAGGGGCATAGAGGTATCCGAGGGAGGAACACCCTCTTACCGGTGTGCTGACCGAGCACAATCTTGGCATCAATCGCATTCTTTTGGAACCCCTGAACTATTAGTCTCGTCCCGTTGCATAGTCCATTAGCGGGATCGATGTTCCGCAACAGTATCACAGGACAGTTAATCTTGAGTTTAAGTACATGCGGAGGTAGACCGTTAGGGGTCGGTGTGTTTAAGAATTCGGGAGGGTAGTAGTTGTGGGGATCATCCTCCATGATCAAAGCTATGGTACACCATCTCTCCCGCGAAATAGGTCAATCATTTTCATATTGATCTTATCGATATACTCATTTCGGGTTGACAAGATGGCCCGAGATGTGATATAGCTTGCATCCGATAGGTTCCGATCTAACATAGGAACACACTGTATAAGTTTATCGAGTGCGTGTCCTTTCTGTATCTGCACGCATATCTCGTCCGGAAGCCGACGCAACCATCTTCATTGGTCTCCTCTGTACCATTGCCGACCGCAATAGGTACTCTGCAAACTCAGGATCACTTTGGGCCTCGGGTTACGTCTGAGCCTTAGGCGTCGCATGCATTCCCAAAGATATGACTTACGCAACGTCGCATCGATTATTTGTGGCCTAGTCCTTACGAACAAGCTGGAAGCACTCGCTCGAAGTCTCCACCGAATCGATTGTCTTCCCACCGAACGGCAAGTCGTGTCGATCCATGATGTCTTGCATGGTACTGTCTAGGGCCTCGACCGCCTGTCGCCACGTCATGGAGGCTTCGTCCCATATTATTAGCGATGCCCGCTGAAGAAGCTTAGCGGTCCCACTCTGCTTTGTGAAGCTACAGATCGCCCCATTACCAATGTTGAGTGGGATCTTAAACCTCGAGTGCGCCGTCCTACCTCCGGGCATGATGGAGGCAGCTACACCCGACGTCGCGGTTGCCACTGCAATCTTCCCATCGCTTCGAACCTTTGCGAGCAAAGCTTTATACAGGAATGTCTTTCCAGTGCCACCCGGGCCATCAACAAAGAAGACACCTCCGTTGCCGCTGTCAACCACAGATAATATCTCGTCGTATGCTGCCCTTTGCTCAAGATTGAGGGAGGACGAGAGAGCAATATGGTCAGGGTCTACCTCGATCGTTGACTCCTCATAGATCTCCCTGGCCTCTCCATCGTTGATTTCGTTCGACTCATCTATAGCGGGGAGAGGGAATGATGTTATGTCCTTACCCATCGACTGGAGCATATTTCTGATGTCCAACAACACCATCTGCTCTACAGTGTGTGGGCATACATGGGAACGGCGATAGTCGTCCGACATTCCCTCAAGGTGCCTGTCCCATAGCCCACGCACATCGTTTGGCTCACAGAACACCAGTATAATTGCGAAGAGCCTTCGGAGTGAGGATGGCATCTGGAATAGCTCAGCCTCCGTCAGGCACTCTTCTAGGGTGTTGTCGGCCTCGATAAGTCCCCTCTTCTCAGCAGTATCACGGAAGAATGGGTAGACTACACTATCCACCGTCCTGAGGTCTTCAAAGGAGGTGGCGCCAGGTACGTGGTTTAGTAGCACCCTGAGATAGTACCGCTCCCCCTCATTCGGGCGGGCAGACACAATTCTGCCAACTTGTGTTTGTTTCGTCCTCTTCTTCCACTTCTTCAGGCCTGGCTGCCAAACAAATGCTGATGGAAAATCCCTATACAAGATGCCTCGAGCCTCCTCATTTGTTCGGTTCATCTCAAAATACTCTGTCAGCATGGACCTCTCGACGCCATACCGGGCGACCACATCATGAAGATCTTGACCTACGTGGAACGAGACCATGTGCATGTTCGGTAGATGCAGCTGCATTTGCAACACTGGTGGGGAGATCTTGCTAAGGTCAAAACTATAGATCCTCCAAAGAGCTTCTGGTGGGGTAACCCACCTAGAATCTCTGTACTGCTTGATCTCATCGATGTCCCCGTTGCTATCGGGCTCATCAAGAGAAACGGATGCTCGGTCATGGCCCTTGTAAACATACTTGAAAAGGTACTTCACGGCCTTTATGCTTGAGCAAACCTCAACGTTTATGTGGCAGTTATACTTCCTCAAGAGGTAAGGGTTGTACGGCACAACCCACCTGTTGTCAAGCATCTGTCGTCGAACCTTTGCACGGCGGCCATCGTCCCGTCTCCTATATACTGGGTACGAATCCTTGCCTTGTCGTGTAGCTACGTTGAAAGGGCGTGGGTAGTAGTTCTTGCATCTACCATCATGCATGCACACATTTTTAGGATTTAAGACTCCGCAAGGGCCATGCATCATATGCTTAACGACCATCTCGTACAGCTCTGGGTACTTGTTTCTGTCCGGGAGCTCTGCGGAGACGAGACAGTCATACTGCTCGGGACAAGTGAGCTTATACCTTTTCTTCATGATAAGAAGAAAGTGAACATGAGGAAGTCCCCTCTTCTGGAACTCAATGACATAGACATAAGCAGCTACTACGCCAAGGATATGCCTCTTGAATAACTGCTCCTTGAGGTCCTCCAGCTTGGCTCTGAATACCCGAACGATGAGATCAGGGCGATCCTGTGGGGTCTGTCCAAGCTCTTGCTCACGCCTTATCTCTTCCCAATTTGGGTTGCAGGTCATAGTTAGGAATATGTCTGGCTTTCCATACTTTTGCACCAAGGCCATAGCGTCCAAGAACCTTCGTTTCATGTCTCTATTGCCCCCAATGAATGATGCCGGGAGCACAATCCTTTTGCCTACAGCATGCACGGCTCTCTCGGACTCTATGCTATCAACCAAGCCTTTATACAAGTCTGCGTATATCCTTCCAGTGTTGCCTAAAGTAGTCCGATCTTGTACCCTCCACCTTGATGTACATGTCGACGCATCTCTTCTTTGGAATAGCGCTTGCCATATAATAAGGCGTTGAATATCCCGTGACGCATTTGGAATTTGTAGCAGTAGTAGTCTCTTACAGACACGCAAAGTCGATTATTTGTATCTACGCACATGAGTGGGGCAAAATGTTAGCTCAAGCATAATTAAACAAGACATCAACAATGAGCAAATGACACGTTCACCATAAGACTAACCTTGATCCTCGACACTACCCTCGTTGTTAATATTTTCACATGCTTGGATTGCAGCTTCAAGGGGCACGCCATGCATTGGAATATGCGGATGCCAGCCGAGCTCCCCTCCCGGGAAGAACATTGGATACGACAGAGGGTCGTAGCATCCGTAGTACGGCTTGATACTATATCTCTCATTATTGTTACCGTACATGATTACGCTACGGTTGAATCCTTTGCGCAGCTCGTTGCCCTCAACCCACACAGCGGCCACCTCCGATGTTAACGGCCTGTTGTAGACTCTCTGGTCCATCTGTAAATCAGTGTTTAGTGAGACACGATATTCCTCGAGGTTTTCAACTGGCTAGGCTCGGAAAGTCTGCGGTAAGGGTTGTCCCGAAGAATGTTGACAAGCGTCCTCACGACTTCTGGTCGAGGCTAGGGAATGTGAAATCGGTGATCGAGAGTGGGGTCGTCATCGTAGAAATAGAGCTCGGATGCTCTGGAGCGAGTCACTCGAACCGAAGGAATGTACATTATGGTAAATTTGTCCATGCGCTCTAAATGTGTACACTCCAGACCTCATGTTGGTGTAGTTCTTATCAAGACTAACGCCTAGAGTAGTAAAGGAGAAGTGACCATTGAAGAATCTAATGTTGTCTTGAAAATGCCTAGCATCAGGATCTGCACTTGACCAGAGCCTACGGAGTTACGTGTTGGCTCGGGTTCGATGATCGATTTTACCATTTCGGCAACAAAAACCCTTTGACTCATACTGGAACTTCTTCGCGTGGCGAAGTGCGCGCAGTTTGGCTCAGGCTTCAACACGTGCGTGCTATTGGGTATATTGCTGTATACATGATCGTAGGGATCTAGGACATTTGATCCGGCGGGACAAGCATCAGGTGGCTCATCAAAGTCAGTGTCTTCCATTGTGTCGCCATCTGCAAGTATTTAAACGGAAGGGGTGATGATAGGTGTTGGATTCTATAGATAAGAGAGAAACGATGTTTCAAATACCTCCACCAACACACATGTAGTACTCCTCATCCATATCGTCCTCAACGATGGTTTCTAGAGTAAACGTCAGTTTGTGTGAATATGATAATAATGGTTCAATTACATAGTTGGGACGATAAATATGGATATAGTTATTACCATCATCTGTAATAAATGATTGTGTTGAGAGATCAGCAGTAGCGAAGCCGTACGATATCAATGATGGATTGACATCCGATGAAGCTTCTAATTGTGGGCATTGCATTGCAATTGATTCGGTGCATAGGGTATCTCTCCTGGTTGCGTAGCTTGCATTACGTTCATGAAGCAATGCTTGTCTCTCCTCAGATGTAATGCTTCGCCTGGCTAATTTTCGACGGGCATTAATCTCACCCCGCTGATCCAGTGTTAAACTTTGGACACGTGCTCTACGTTGTGCTCTTCGACGGGCATTAATCTCTTCCCTTTGTTCGGGTGTTAAACTTTGACGTCGTGCTCTTTCACGTTCTCGTCTTGCTAGCTTTTGCTCTGGTGTAGGAGCTGCATACCGACATCTCGCTCCATTTTGCTCGAATGTAATGCGAGCCTCTGCTTGACCATGGCTTGGTTGTGTTTGCACTGGTGGTATGGTAGCAGAACTCGCTGCCACATCGTGGTCACGATTCCTACCTAAAGTTTGTAGGGCATCTAATTAATAACTAATAGAATATGCAATAATGTGCGTACCATTAGAACATATGTGTATAAAACAACCTACCATTTGAGCAATCGCCTTGTAGCAATACCCATGTCGTGACGTTACTACAAGATGGATATGTACACAACGTATGTGTTTGATTAGGCGCATCTTCATCGTCTGACGTTGAAAAACTCTGGCATGCAACGTTGGATGCGTCACATCTAAAGAATCCAGTTATGGCATGTGGTATATTGTTGGTGCGTGGTTGTTTTGGACCACGATGTCCATCAACCACTGTTGGATAAATAGCAACGGTACAGTTATTTATAGAAAGCTGGACAATCCCAAGTCCATACATAATAGCAGGTCTACAGCTACAATAGTGGCTAGCCAGTACAATAATTTATGTTCACATACTTGTATTTTCTTGTGGCATGGCTGACTATAAAGCATTAGCGTGTAGATCTTCTTGAGAACCAAAACAAGTATTTGGATGTCTCTTGTCTCTCTATATGGATATTTTCTTCTAAGCCACACACGCACACCCAAAAAACTTACATGAAATAAATTAAGCAAATTGAAAATCATGTATTACAATCAAGAAAAAATACACCAACCACCATAGTATATATTGGAAGACTTACAACTGTAGCTCTTAATGCAAAATTAATTCATTAAACTTTTTAAGTAAAACAATCTACTTACTGATCAAGCGCTGTGGATATTTTCTTTTGTATGAGCTTCACACTTAGACGGGGGGATAATCTGGGAAGTTTTTCCTGTAATAAGAGTAGTTTCATTATATTCCAAACAAGCTCTGAATATCCGTTGATACATTATAGTAGTATAATCATCACATCATAATGGAAAATGTTAAACTGTAGTTAACAATTTGTATATGTTCATCTCTTTTCCATGCATATTTTTGAACTGAACTTCACTGCAAAATGGGGACATCGGAAGCAGGCAGACAACAAGTAATGCATATGAAGATATCTGTGCTTGTAGATTCGTTTGTGTGTGTGGGTGATCCAAAATGGACGTGTTTGGTGATGGGGATGAGGTGGTCGACGCGGAGTACGCGGAGGTGGATCCGACCAGGCGATACATGCGCGTAAGTTCTTCTTCAGCTTTATTTTCTGGTGAATTATTTAGTTTAGTACCATTGAAGGTCACATAGTTAGAAAATAGCATCGCTGATGTGAATGTCAACAAGTGGGGACATCGGTATGTCTAACATAGCTAGTGGGTTTTCCAAATGATGCCAACATAACAATAGGTTGTCACTATCATACATGTATCCTTAAGACCCTGCCAGACAGATAAAGTTTATCCACACTACAGAGCTATCTGTTGCGCATACAAGACCATATTCGGCCAGAACATCTACCAATTATTTACTTGGTAAGTTGGTATGCATCTTGAGTTCTTGACTGGCTGTCGCATTTACAAGACAAACTACAGCTTGCTTAAATCTCCTCGTCCGATTTGCGATCTCGTTGGATCTTCTCCACGGTCTCTCTGTAGAACCATGCATGCTCACGACCACCGCACTTAAGCAGAATGGTAATATTCAGCCTGAAGTTGTTATGAAAAACTTGAATGTCCGGTATGATTAGTTAACCGGAGGGCTTAAATCAAGTAATCGACATTCAGGCCTTGGATATTCTACAACAAATTGCTTCAGAAAATAAACCCATCGGGAATTCAGGATCACTGAGCAAAACCAATCCAATGGGATAAAAAAAGCGATCTTCTCATGCCACATTTCAAGAGATTTACCTCCGCAAGGGGATGGGGATTTAAATTCTAGCCTGTTTTGTCCCATTTCAGTTACAAGCAATAATTTGCCTGCTTTGGCCTGTTTATTCCCTTTAAGTTTTGTTTAAACTTCAATTTGGAAGGTTAATGTGTGCATTGGTTGATGGCATCAGCCCTGTTGACCTAGCTGGTGAGCTGCCTTACGCTGATCCCTCCTTAGCCTTTCGGGATGTTTTTATTAACATATTTCTGGTTTGGTGTATGCTGTTGAGTTCTCGCACAGGAGTGGCCCAGTTATGCCCCCTCCTTCGCCACTTGTACAAGCAAGCGAAGGGAGGAGCAGGTGGCAAGCTGCATGCGTTGGCATGCCTACCAACAAAGTCAGTTTTACCTTAATTTATCACTCAACAAAGTCGATTTTACCCCACTATATAAACCCCATAGCTCTTTTGTTCACTGACCTTACCCTTGTCACCATCCACTTTCACTCATCATTCTTGTAGAAGGAGAAGGAAAAGAGCATCGACCTTCTTCCCTTCTTACCTTTCGGTTGGGCATTTCTTAATGTGTGCACAGACATTATCTTGTTCCCTTCTTGTGCACAGACATTATCTTGTTCCCTTCTTAATGTGTGCAATACATTGTTTATCTTGTTCCCTCCTTCCCTTCCTTTTCATTTCTTTTCTTCGCTATTTGTCTTGCTAAATTTTATCTTCTTGATTATGACCAAACTTGGATTCTTCCATCTTCAGCATGTCATATTGGATGGTCAACAATTTGCTTCCCAATAGTACTAAACATATAGGGCTATAGGCAACTGAAGGAGTTATTGGGATTTTAGGGCCAATAGAAGCAATAGTTAAGGGTGGGGCAGTGATATTGTTGTGCATATGCGCATACATAAGAGGTTCTATAGGCTATGTTGCTCAATTGGGATAAGAGGTTTTAGGCCTTAATCTTCACATAAGAGGTTCTATAAGCAGTCTAGGTTCCAAATTTGAGTACCATCGCAGTGTTGTACGATCGAAGAATAACCTTCTTTTCTTGTGAGACAAAAGAATAAATTTCTGTCACAATAGCTTAGCCTAATTAATACCAAACTTGCCAGATTTCTCCAATCTTCTCTCAATCAAACTAATTATTCAGCCTTTTGCAAGATGATGAAACTTGGCATTATTTCAGCTTAGATTTTGAGGTAATTTCTCTGTAGATTCACTCTGATTGAAGTAACACTTTTAACAAAGAAGAAAGGAAATTCCAACATTGTATCCATTGCATTGCAGTCATTAATATAGAAAAGCAGTACCATTACCAAAGCAGATTAACAGCTCTTGCATAGGAGAAGACAGCAAAGTATTGATTGAATAATAAATTAAATGACTTACAGCAGGGGTTATCCGATATTCTGGCTTTATCACAACTTGTATGCCCACTGCAGCACAATAACAAATGATGCTATTAAAGCACAAACTGTTCTTGATAACAAGCACAAAAGGGAACACTATTGAGCAGTTTGTTAATTTGGTGTGATGGCAAGCGTAAAACAAATATAAAGGCAAATTTATCACGAATCACCATTCCACTATTTTGCTGTCTTCAATAATTACAAAAATTCCATCGATGAACCCAGTGCATTTTACCATCTTATCAACTTCAAACATGTTGATAACGAAATCCAAACCAGATATTTACATATTTCATCCTCACACTTGACGTGTCTTTACTGAAAAGTTTTATATGTGTTTGAGCATTTGGAATGAGATATCATTGCAGAAACATATGTTGTTGCATTTCTTGTCTTTTATTGTGGAAAAAGGCATATATGCAAACACAGAAAAAAATGACACTAAAAGTTTTTGCTCAATCCACGTCTTATATCTACTGTATCCTCATTTGCTAAAAGTGAGGTTTACTGTAGTTACATCAAAGTAAGATCTAATTCAGTTCGGTACCAATAACAGAACCATCAATAGATCTACATATTGCTTGAATAGATCAACAAAGATCAACTTGCGAATAGTACAATAAAGATTCAAATATATACACACGGTATTAATAAAGAGTAAAGACCAATCTATAAATAAGAAACCAAATCAACAATTGGCAAGCTACTTACATATCACACTCAAATCTTTGATCTGCTTCAAGTTACAGTTTGATTGGATCCTTGTCAACAAGAAACATCAGAAATATCACCAAAAGTTCGCTACAAAAGATGATTCATAAATTGAGCATTAAGAGAACCTTAAGAAGAAAAAAGACGAACCTGTTTGCTGGTGGAACTTGTTCGGTTGGAAAGAATTTTCTGGTTTTCTCTTCGCCTTTTATTATGCAGAGCAAACGTAATCTGCAATTCAAATGAAAACGGAAACGAAACGGAAACTAAGAGTCCGTCGTGAGCTAGTCTGACGCACGGCATGTGCATGCAGATAACTGCGCGTGCATGCAGATAACTTCGCGTTGCAACAAAGTATGATTTGACTCACCTTGCTGCTGCCGTTATTCTCCTCACAGCGAGTCACAAAATCCTCAACTGCAATAGCTCCACTACCACGGTCATCGGCGCTGCTCCCCGCCTCCAGCGCGACGACGTACATGCACAAAATCCGGCCGGAGGAAGCGGCGTTGGAGCTGCAGCCGCCGGTTAGGCGATGGGGGGTAGGGTGCCGAGAGAGGAGCGGATGCAGAGCGGGGAGTCCGGCCATCACCGGATCTAGGGAGGGGAACAGCTGGCGCGCGGGGTGGGGAGGAGGAGGAGGCGGCGGAGCGCGGGTGGCGAGAGGTGGGGGTGCGGAGGGTGGCGGCGGCGGGGGCGGAGGCGGTGGGAGGAGGAGCGACGGAGAGCGGAAGAAACGAGGTGGATGCGCCGTGCGGGAAAAATGGATGAGAGCGAAGGAGATGGCGCGGGGTGGGAGGAGGGGATGAATCGGCGGCGCGGGTGGGGAGGAGGAGTAGGCGGCGGGTGCGCGGGCTGGCGAGGAGGGTGGGGTGCGGAGGGTGGCGGCGCGAGAGGCGGAGGTGGTGGTGAGGCGGAGGAGGAGGAGGCGAGCGCCGCGGCGCGGATGAGGAGGGAGGAGCGATGGATCGAAGAAAGCGAGGTGCGCGGGCTAGCGAGGAGGATGAAGCGGCGCGGGGTGGGGAGGAGGAGGAGGCGGCGGGTGCGCGGGCCGGGCGGGAGGTGGGGGTGCGGAGGGTGGCGGCGCGGAGGGGCGGAGGTGGTGAGGGCGGAGGGAGGGGAGGAGGCGAGGGCGGCGCGGCGGCGGAGGAGGGAGGGGAGGAGCGATGGATCCAGCTGAAACGAGGTGGAGCAGAAGAAACGGGGTGGTGAGGGCGGAGTAGCGAAGGAGACGGGCCGCACGGGAAAAATGGTAGATGGTTGGTGGGTCCACACGACAGTCACAGAAAGAAATAAAATAGAAGAGGACGGACCAACCACCAATTGCTTCTTTTATAATAGTAAAGATAAGCGTTAATGTTCGGTATTTTAAACCGATGGGTTCTAATGACAACTTGACTTTTATTTATTTATTATGTTCTGGATTTTTCGGTCTCCTGTCACTGATTTTCTTGGCAATTAATAATGTTGGTTATTATAGCTTAGCAATGTGATGTAATTGTAATGTAATTATTTATATTCAGGAGACGATGGTCTTGCTTGATATTGAGGTTTGCAAATTAATGAAAATTGAACTATAATTGATGGACTGTTATATTTTTATTTGGTTTGAAGAACAATTTTAATTATCGCTTGACTGATGTAATCATTTGTTGTAAATGGATTGTAAATATTTTTACTTGACATGTGTTACTTGAAATTGTGTTGAGATGTATTCATATTCGCAAATTTGAAATTTGTGAGGTGACTTGTAAATTTTTAATTGGACTTGTTCTTTAGAATGTTTTTATTAATTCGGTTTTTTTATGTATTTAAAGAGAAAAGATTCTTGTATAATTGCTTTAACCAGTTGCTTAATTACTTTCATTTAGTCATAATTTGTCCGTTAAAATGAATTAGAAATTGCTGATCCTCACATAGTACCTCAGGAATGTCTGCAACAACATACTTCTTCTCAGATACCTCAGCATAAGGAACACAAATATTACCAAGCTGCCCAAGGAAATCAACAAGCCCAATCTGTTGGAGATATGAGAGCCGAGCATAGCTCGGATGGTGAGGCTATCAGGAGTGCATGCACCCCACCCGCCGAGGCTCGATCCCACAGTGTCTCATTTTTGGGGGTATTGTTTATATGAATATGTGAATAGTGCCTCTTAGAGTACACACACGTAGGTGTGTTCAGTGGTTAAAGCGTGTGCCTACGCTCCGTGAGGCCTAGGCCTCGCACTTTGTCTTAAAAAACATGTACATTAGACGCACTTACATGAGTGTGTGTGGTGTGTGCGTGTCCAGGTTGTACTCCAAAAATATTCTGTTGGAGATATTGGACATCCAGCAAACCAGGGTAAAATCGTCCGTGAATAGTACCCTCAGAGCACACGTGCACATGAGTGTGTTCAATAGTTAAAGCGCATATCCTCAATCCGTGAGGCTTAGGCCTCACGCTTTGTCTTAAAAAGCATGTGTGTTGGACGTGGTGTCATATGTGTGCGTGTGTGTATCCGGGTTGTACTCCAATAAAAAAGTATGTTGGAGATATTGGACTGGCTCCCTTCTTTTCCACTTATAGCTTGTAGCTTATGGTTTATGCTATAGTAACTAGCTTTTAAATGGTACGTTTTTTTAATACGGGGTAAAAAGTGTAGTTCAGCTGTACCGATCAAAATCGTATGCGACTATTTTTCTCTACATACTGCCTTTTACAAACAACCAAAATTCAAAAATTTAAACCATAAGCCATAAACTACAACCCAAATTTGTATCATTCGTCTGATACAAAAGATACCTACTACTGAAGCTGAAGCGTCTTCTGCCTGGTCCAATAGAGATTCCAATCAATGGCACTATCAGGGCTATGAACTTCTCTGTCCGGACTCCAGATACCTCACCACATTGAAACAATGGCAAGCATGGAGGTATTATCCCATGTCAAGGCTTCAGAAGATGCTGCCAAGTTACTGATAGACATTGGCCAGCTATGCAACTGGGGAAGTTCAGCGTGGATATCGATGACAGTGAAGTTCATCTCAGGAATTTGCTCCTAGCGATCAGTGATCTGAATGAATGCCTCCAATCTTTGTCAATACGGATCAAATCTCCACTAGCTAGAAGCGGTGGTACTAATTCTAACACAAAAGTACCAGATGATGCCTTACAAAGTCCTCCCAAGCTTCACGAGAGCCTAAGATCAGCGGAACCACAAGTGAGCAGCTTCTTCTGTTGTTTTTCAAAGATGACCACCAACTAATTGCCAAGATAACTCTACATGGTACATTGCTGAAGCAGCATGATCCGGAAACATTCCTCGCCAAGCTACCCAAGTTGCGATGCCTCAGGCTCCGGCACAAGTCATAGGCCGAAAGCAAGCTCACCTTCGAGCAAGATGAGTTCCCAAATCTCAAGTTTCTTGTTGTCGAGTGCTCTGACATCACAGGCATCAGCTTTAACTATGGAGCGGCTCCTAAGCTTGAGAAGATTGTCTGGTCCTTCACCACCATGGAGTCTCTCTGGAATCGACAACCTTTATATCTTGCAGGAGCTCGAGCATAACAAAACCGCTGATCAGGTGAGAGAAGCCACTGCAGCACATCAAAACCGCCATGTTCTTAAACACAATCTGCCACAGGATCTACAGTGTTTCCTTGACTCCAGTTAATGCTGCAAGGTTTCATTCTATCCAGCTGGAAGAAGAAGGATCGATGCTGAAGGAAAGACTCTCCTCTTATCCATTCATATCGAATCCCATGCCTGGTTTGTGTGTGCACGTGCATGGTTTTTTTTATTATTCTGCTTGTGTATTGTTTGTGTCTATGTGTGTGCGATTACTTCTTCTGTTGGTGTATCTGAGTGTGCGCGTGTGCGGTTACTTCTTCTGCTGGTGTGTCTGAGCGTGCGCGTGTGCAGTTAATTATTCCATCTTGATGTGTGTCTTCTGAGTGTGCTTGAGCATAATGGTTGTGTGTATGCTCAGTTACTCACGGAAGGAGTTGGGTTTGTGTGTGGCTTTCACCAGGACCATCATGCATGGTCTCTTCATGTAATAAGTGCGATGATGCTTGTGCGCACATTTAACTTGTTAGTGTATTGTGTCATATACATGTGGTTTGATTGGGTGCTGAAACGATGAAGCGGTGCCTTAATAGCTATTGGTTGCATTCAAACCTTGGTACGGGAAGTAAAGTTTTTAGCAGATGAGAAGTTTCTATATAAATTGTTATGTCTGAAACTTGTTCATGAGCTTTTATTATGTACTCCCTCCAGTTCACAAAAATAAGTTATTTTGAACATCGACATGATCTTCAAAACACAATTTTGACCAGTAATTACTATTATAATATATTTATAAAACTCAACAAAATTATAATATTATGAAATTACTTTTCAAGATGAATCTACACACAATGATTTCCATGTATCTAATCTAAATATTTAAAAAGATATCAATAGTCAAAGTTTTCAAAATTTGACTGCACGTATTCCAAAACAACTGTTTTTGTGGATTGGAGGGTGTAATTGATAGATGTCTAAAACTTCTTTGTCTCCTTCCTTGCGAGTGCCAGAAACTTTCCATGGTTTCATGCATTTAAATTGAGTATGTCTGAATGGTTACAATACATGTGTGTCTCAACAATTAATATTGAGTAAATTTTAGAAACCCTAGGTTCTAGACAAAGATAATGCAGAAACCCTGGTTTTACAAAAAATTTCAAAGAACCATACGTTCTTAGGAAAAGGTTTAAAAATCTCCAGGTTTGTCCCATCCTGTTCCATCCAATGAGGTATGATTATGTGGGTCCCACCTGTCAATCAGATATGTGGATCCCCACCCACCCTCCTTTTTGGGCCCCCTCCGCCGTTGCTCATCATCACCGTCGTCTTGCACTTAGCATTAGCTTACCATCATGGGATGTCTCACCGCCCACCATGTCTAACAGATGGGTCCAAATTTAGTAAGTGAGGCTAATAGGTTGATCATACTAACAAGTATGATCGACATGTGGGTTCCACCTGTTATATAAAAGGATATGACAAATCTAATGTTTTTTTTTTGAAACTTTTTGTCCAATAACACATGGTTCCTTAAAAAAATTTGTAAAACCTTGGATTTTGACCTATGATCCAAAACATGGGGCTTTGTGAAATTTACTCATTAATATTCCTGAGCATCACATCGTTCTCTGATTCTGTTGATAAGCATAATCTGAATGTTACGGATCAGCATATGCAGTCCCAGTCTACTACGCCGTCCGACAATACTACACAGCAGCCCAGCTCGTCCGACAATACTTCACAGCGGCCCAGTACGCGTCCGAGCCGGATTAGCAGGCGTCCGTCATACCTTCAGGATTACGTATAAACTATCTCCAGAATACTAATCGGATTAGACTTCCTTGAGTTACTTTCCTATTTAGTTATTTGCTAAAAACTGTCTCCTTAGCGGAATATAAAAGGAGGATGTATTGGACAAATAAGGCATCGAATACAATCTGAACTTCCTCTATTCTGTTCGTTGTCTCTGGAGTCTCGTTCTGCTCGAAAAGAATGTTTACCTGATAGGAAGCCCTATCACTGAACCTGATGTAAAACATATCTGTCTGTTTGTTTACTGTATATACAATCCAATGATCTGTTGTAGGACAGAAACATGTTTCGCCTTGCTTGAAATCTTGCCTTTATGCTGAGGTTCAGAAGCACGAATACGCAGTTGCAGACGAGCAGGTTCAGTTGTGACCCCTTGGGATCAGTTTCCTGAAAACATGGATGTAGCAGCTAGCCAGTAGTACTGAATTTACGCTGACCCACCGGCCACCGCGCGCCTGAGCAGAACTGACAGGCAGCTCCGTGTCCTGCACGCTCGCCCCGTCGACCTTGCAAGGGCATACCCGCGCGACGCGCGACTGTGCAAGGGCAAGGGCATACCCGGCAATGGCGTGCGCGCTTCGACTTCGAGCCAAGCTAGGCCGGCTCAACTGGCATGGGCTGCAGCAGTCACTGTGCAGACTGCGGATCGGCCCGTCGACATCTGGACGTATGTAGCTGAGCCAGGAGGCACCGACAGATAGCTCCGTGAATCCGAAACACTAACCGCTGGTGAACCTTGCCAGAGAGGATCGCCCACAGGGCATCCGTGAATTCAAGCACATTTAAAGGTTATGAATCTGATTTAAATTTTCAAAACAAATTCATACGACTGAATTTTAGCAAATACAAAAGAAAAACTAGGTAGATATCCATGCAACGGCATGTAAGTTAGTATATCACATATATTCATATCTTGGAGTAAGATATGTACGTGCATACATCCAGTAGTTATTAGTTGTGCACCAATTGATTTATGCCAGCTGGCATCATGACGTACTCGTCAGACAAAAAGAGCAAGCAGACGAGAGAGACGATAGAGGAAAGGAATTTTCTAGAGTTCGGGCGTCTGATCTGTGTGTTAACTTCGTATATTCAGTTGTAATATTTTTTTAACTATGTAAGTAACATTTCGATTTCATGTATGTAATAAAAAAATAGATAAAAATTTCAATGTTGCATGTATGAAATCGAAATGATCAAACAAAAAAAAAAAGAAGGATGGACGCGCGAGTTTCGATTCCAAGCTAGGCCGGCTCAACTGGCATGGGCTGTAGGCGTCATGGTGCAGTTTGCAGATCGGCCCATCGACGTCTGGACGTACGTAGTCAGCCGGGAGGCACCGATTGGTTGCTCTGTGTATCCAAAATACTAACTGTTGGTGAACCTTGCTAGAGAGGATCGCCTACAGAGCATCCATGAATCCTCAAGCACATTTAAAGGTTACGAATCTGATTTAATTTTTCAAAACAAATTCATACGACTAAATTTCAGCAAATCCAAGAGAAAAACAAGGTAGATGTCCGCGCAACGGCAGGTAAGTTAGTATATGACATATATTCATATCTTGGAGTGAGATACATATTATGAATAGTGCTTATATTCATTATGAGGCTAATAGATATATATATATATATATATATATATATATATATATATATATATATATATATATATATATATATGTCATATATGCAGAAACCCCTTATACAATAGGGTAATTACACAGTTATATAAGATATATCTAACATCCCTCTCAAACTTATGGTGGATTAACAACATGAAGTTTGAAGAGGTGAAAACTAAGATGGGCTCTGGTATGTGTCTTTGTGAAGAAGTCTGCTAACTGAAGTTCGGAAGGCACATATTAAAGAGCAACAACCTGATCCCGCATCTGTGTTCATATGTATGAAGCATCAACACCAATATGCTTTGTAAGCTTATGCTTCACTGGATCATTAGCAATACTAATAGCACATATACTGTCAGACAAAAGAGGAGTCAGTGCAGAAACAGAAACACCAAAATCCTCAAGTAACCACCATAGTCAAGTAATCTCCGTAGTCAATAACGCCATCGCTCGCAACTCAGCCTTCGCACTCGAACGAGAAACTGCGGTCTGCTTCTTAGTCTTCCAAGCAGTGAGTGACCCACCAAGAAAAACATAATAAGCATAGAGAGACCGGCGATCAGAGGGATCACTAGCCCATGTGGCATCAGAATATGCCTGGAGCTATAAAGAACTGGAGCGAGAGAAAAAAAGACAATGAGAGATAGTTCTACGAAGGTATCATAGAACACGAAGAAGATGACTATAGTGGAGCTGAGTAGGAGCAGAAACAAACTGACTCAAAATATGCACAGGGTACGAAATGTCAGGACGAGTAACACCAAGATAAATAAGGCTCCCAACAAGATAACGATAGTAAGTAGGATCAGGAAGAGCCTCACCATCAGTGAGACAAAAATAAACATTAAGCTTCATAAAAGTCTCAGTTGTGCGCTGATCAGTAAGAGAGGCATGATCAAGAAGATTCTGGATATACTTTTCTTGGGACAAATAGAAACCTTCAGGAGTAGAAATAACCTCAATCCTAAGAAAATAGCGAAGTGGACCCAGATCAGTTATGAGAAACTGCTCATGAAGACGCTCCTTGATAAAAGTGATGTATTGAGAATCATATCTAGAAATGATCATATCATCAACATACAAAAGGAGAAGTGTCCAACCACGAGACAAAGTATGAATAAAAAGAGCAGGATCATGAGTATTAGCAGAGAAACCAGCTGCAGTGACAACAAAAAGAGAAACTATCAAACCAATCACGAGGAGCTTGGCTGAGGCTATAGACAGATCGACGAAGACAACACACCATACCTTCAGGAACGAATACCGAGGGGGCAATTGCATGTAGACCTCCTCATGCAACTCGTCATTGAGAAAGATATTCTTGACATTCAACTGAGAGATAGACCACTGGTGAACAGAAGCTACCTCAAGAAGAGTGCAACAGTGGTCATATGAGCAACAGGAGCAAAAGTCTCATCATAGTCATGACCATGTTCCTACTGAAAACCACGCGTCACAAAACGAGCTATGTAGCGCTTAAGAGAACTATCAAAACAAGTCTTAACCTTATAAAACATCACTACGAGATGACATAAATTATATCCACGTATGCCGAGAAAAATCATCAACAAAAATGGTATAATATCGATGACCTCCTTTCGAGATGAAAGGAGCTAGTCCCCAAACATCAGAATGAATAAGATCAAAAGGACACGCTGAGAAACTGACTCGCTAGAAGGATAGAGGAGTTGAAGCTGTTTACCAAGCTTACAACCCTGACAATGGAGAAAAGCATCACCAGACACAGACCCTAAAAGACCACGACGAAGTAAAGAAGATATACGTGACTCACAAAGATGTCCTAAATGAAGATACCATTGAGCAAAAGAAGCAGTGGAGGCTGCAACAGATGCAGAGGCAGTGATGGAGGCGATAAAACCGACAGGGGCAGAGAAGGAAGACGAAGCCAGTCAAGCTCCTAGAAGCGTTGTGAATCACGACGGCGAGGGCCAGTATTAACCAGAGTCCCTATGTGGCGATTCTGAACACAATAAGAATCAGAATTGAGAATAACACGACAACCATAATCAGTGAACTGCCCGACAAATATGAGCTACATAGTTAGTTTCGGGACAAGAGAAACAGCAAGAACATGAAAAGATGAATTTGAAAAAGTGCCTCGTCCTATGATAGAAAGAGATGTACTGTATGCTGTTTGAATAGTGATAAGAGCAACTATAAGACTAATAGAAGTGAGGGTAGTGGAATTAGATATTATATGAAAAGAAGCACCAGCATCAAGGATCCAATGTGATATACCTAAGGAAGAAGTAGAATGTGGTTTCTCATTCGAAAACTGAGTAACAGAGCCAGCAGTACCTGATGATGCGGAAGCAATCAAGCGACCCAGCAATGTCAGAAATTGTTGAGTGTCAGAGGCACCAGGACTCGGCTAAGAGGAGGAACCTCTAGTGCTCTCAAAAAACGAGCACTACAACGAAAATCCTTCTTTTCCTTGTAGCAAAACTGCTCGACATGTCCATCCTTATTGCAGTAGGTGCAATGAAGTCCCCTACCAATAGCAGTTGTCACTGGTGTAGGCGCAACTGGTGAAGAAGTAATTGGTGACACAACATGATTAGAAGCTGAAGAAGCCGCCAAAATTGAAAGAAACGACTATGATGACAGTAGACCCGCACCACGAAGGCGAATCTCATCAGTACGAATAGCTGTAAGGACCTCTAACAGAGTCACACGAGGGTGATGAGCTAGCAACTGAGCACAAGTCTGCTCAAACTCTGACTGGAGAAGTGTCAAGAAGTCGTAGATCGACGAAGCTCCAGGTGAGACTGCTGACGCTGATAGCACTGATAGGTGCGACAAACATCTAGCCCTAAAATGTCCATCTGATGCCATATTGCGGATAGTTGAGTATAAAACTCGTCCATAGTGGCATCTCTCTGCTACAGCGACTGCTCCTAACGCACAACAACAAGATACAAGGAATCACCAGATGGCTCATAGCGGGTGCGTAGATGCACCCACATCGCTTGAGCAGAAGGCAGACCAATAACATCACTAGTGAGGTGCACCTCCAGGCTGGTAACTAGAATAGCAAAAGCACTGGCATCATCATCGATCCATGTCTTGTAATCAGCATACTGAGACTAAAAAGTCTCCATGGCAACCTCAAAGCCTTAGATGCTTTTGTATGAATGTCTTCGAAAGTATAGGCGCAACAGGTGGAGTAGGGGGAGATGGACAAGGTAGCTCACCAGCAAGAAACTCCCAAACACGCTGACCACGCATGTGGAGGCGCATATGCTGAAACTAATCCCGATAATTGAGACCATCGGGCAATGAGGAACAAAGACGGTGCCTGCAAAAGAAGACATCTTTTTTCTCTCTTTTTTTTATTTTTTTGTTTCTCTCTCTCTCTCTCTCTGTGTGACTTGGTACCTTTACTTGGTCGGCATTAAACTGACCGACCAAAGCAGTGACAACCAGAAATCAATAGAGATCGACAAAGGCCAACCTGATGGAGCTTCGACCGGCGATGAGCTAAAGAAGAAGGGCACGACGGGGTGACTCTGGCTCCGGTTCCGGAAGCTCAGCGGCAGCCCGAAGGCAGCGGAGAAAGCATGGCCCGAGAAGGCGGTGCCTCGGGAAGGGCCAGCTTTGAAGATGATCGGGCTGGATTAGGTGGCAGCGGTCACTAGATCAGGTGACGGAGCTCGTTGTTAGCTTTCCAATGAGTATAAGAACGTCAAAAATGGACACCGTATGCAAAAGTTATGTCCATTTTACTACAGGTGTGTCGGAACAGAATCCTACTCGAACTTAGGTGGGAGATTATGAAATTTTAAAGGATTAGGAGGCGGAAAACATATCACAGATAGCTTATAATACAAACCATCTGTGATAACTTCATTATCATAGACAGTTTGTATTACAAACCGTCTATGAAGTATCACAGATGGTTATTACCAAGAATCGTCTGTGATATTGCCAATATCACAGACGGTTCTTGGTAAGAACCGTCTATAATATGCGAAATATCATAGACAGTTCTTGGTAAGAACCGTCAGTGATAGTATTACAGATGGTTCTCATCATAAATCATCTGTGATTGCATTTAACACTAATGGTTTTTGTGAACCGTCTGTGATGAGGCGTCTAATATAACCTTTTTTGTAGTAGTGCCCGAGGGACAAACACTAATCTAATTACTGAGTGTATGCATATTCTAAGCCATATGACAAGCACACTTCACGCACAAACAGAGACGCAGGCAGAACAAATAAATGCAACACACACATATAGAGACCATGTGTGTGTACGTGAGACAAAAAAAACAAAAGCCATAAATCTATGGTATCATTTGCCAAGCAAAGATGGATCATCACTTGTGTTTTTCTTTGGACTTGTGTTGTTTAACCCAAACGAACAAAGCAACCATTGTTTTACGACAACCTATGCGAGGTGGGGAATGTCGTATATGTATGATATCTTGCTTCCTATGTGTTATATACTATATACTACAATCATGTATAATATCGAGATGCTCGTGTTAAAAAAACAAAAGAAAAGACACCAAAAGCCACTAATGACAATTCTTGTTATGCAAACAATGATAGTTTATCTTGTAAATTTGTTCTCATTAAACGTACACTACCAATAAAGCAGTTTTTGTCTCGTCTACGGTACATGCAATGCAACCAGCCACGGAAAATTACTGATAGCTAGGTTGTGTATGAGAATCCTTGGCTCCATGTATCCCCTCCAATAAAAAAAGAGTGAAGTCCAAAAAATTCAAGAATTCTGGCTACCCAATCATATAGCCTTGTCTTGTTTTTGCCACTGGCTCTGCTAAATGATATGTTACTATGTATAAGGTACCTGCATATTAGCCCACCTCAGATATGTCCTATACTGAATATTGATCATTTTATGTTCCAGAAAAATCATTTGGTATGTTGAATTAACTTTTTAATATATGAAGCTTCAAATTCTTTTCATTTTCTTAAAAACATATACATTTTTTTGGATCTTATACCTAGTACTACATGAAAACATGGTAGTCCCGAGAGAGACACAAATATAATTCATGTGCGTACGCATATTTGTAGCAATATGACAAGCACACCTCACGCACAAATAGAGTCGCAGGTAGAACAAATAAGTGCAACACACGCACAAAGAGATCATATGTGTGTACATGAGATAGAGAGACAACAAAACAAAAGCCATAAATCTATGACATCATTTGTGAAGTAAGGACGGATCATCACTTGTGTTTCTCTTTGGACTCTAGTTGTTTAACCCAAACGAACAAAGCAACCGTTGTTTTACTTCGACCTATGCGAGGTGGGGAATGTGGTATATGTACGATACCTTGCTTCCTATGTGTTATATACTATATACTCCATTCATGTATAATATTGAGATGCCAACGCTAAAAAAAAAAGAAAAGACACCAAAAGCCACTAATGATAATGCTTGTTATGCAAACAATGATAGTTTATATTGTTAATTCGTTCTCATTAAACGTATGCTACGAATAAAGCGGTTTTTGTCTCGTGTACAGTACACGCAATGCAACCAGCCACGGAAACTTAATGCTAGCTAGGTTGTGTATGAAAATCCTTGCGTTCTTGTATCCCATCCAATAAAAAAAGACTGAAGTACAAACAATTCAAGAATTTTGGCTACCAAATCATATAGCCCTGTCTTGTTTTTGCCACTGGATCGACTACATGATATGTTAATATGTATAAGGTACCTGCACATTAGCCCACCGCAGATATGTCCTTTACCGAATATAGATCATTTTAGGTTCCAGAAACATCATTTGGTATGTTTAATTAACTTTTTAATATATGAAGTATCAAATTCTTTTTATTTTCTTCAGAACATATACATTTCTCTGGATCTTATACCTAGTACTACACGAAACCATGGTAGTCCCGAGAGAGACACAAATATAATTCCGGTGCGTACGCATATTCGTAGCCATATGACAAGCACACTTCACGCACAAACAAAGACACATGCAAAACAAATAAGTGCAACACACACACACACACACACACACAAAGAGATCATATGTGTGTACATGAGATAGAGAGACAACAAAATAAAAGCCATAAATCTATGACATCATTTGTGAAGCAAGGACGGATCATCACTTGTGTTTCTCTTTGGACTCGTGTTGTTTAACCCAAACGAACAAAGCAATCGTTGTTTTACTTCGACCTATGCGAGATGGGGAATGTAGTATATGTACGATACCTTGCTTCCTATGTGTTATATACTATACACTCCATTCATGTATAATATTGAGATGCCCGCGTAAAAAAACAAAAGAAAAGACACCAAAAGCCAATAATGACAATGCCTATTATGCAAACAATGATAGTTTATCTTGTTAATTTGTTCTCATTAAACATACGCTACGAATAAAATGATTTTTGTCTCGTGTACGGTACACGCAATGCAACCAGCCACGGAAATTTAATGCTAGCTAGGTTGTGTACGAGAATCCTTGGGTTCATGTATCCCATCCAATCAAAAAAGATTGAAGTCCAAAAAATTCAAGAATTCTGGCTACCAAATCATATAGCCCTGTCATGTTTTTGCCACTGGCTCGGCCTAAATGATATGTTAATATGTATAAGGTACCTGCACATTAGCCTACCGCAGATACATCCTTTACCAAATATTGATCATTTTATGTTCCAGAAACATCATTTGGTATGTTTAATTAACTTTTTAATATATGAAGCATCAAATTCTTTTTATTTTCTTCCGAACATATACATTTCGCTGGATCTTATACCTAGTACTACATGAAAACATGGAAGTCCCGAGAGAGACACAAATATAATTCCTGTGCGTACGCATATTCGTAGCCATATGACAAGTACACTTCATGCACAAACAAAGACGCAAACAAAACAAATAAGTGCAACACACGCACAAAGAGATCATATGTGTGTACATGAGATAGAGAGACAACAAAACAAAAGCCATAAATCTATGACATCATTTGTGAAGCAAGGACGGATCATCACTTGTGTTTCTCTTTGGACTCGTGTTGTTTAACCCAAACGAATAAAGCAACCGTTGTTTTACTTCGACCTATGCGAGGTGGGAATGTGGTATATGTACGATACCTTGCTTCCTATGTGTTATATACTATATACTCCACTCATGTATAATATTGAGATGCCCGCGTAAAAAACAAAAGAAAAGACACCAAAAGCCAATAATGACAATGCTTGTTATGCAAACAATGATAGTTTATCTTGTTAATTTGTTCTCGTTAAACGTACGCTACGAATAAAGCGGTTTTTATCTCATGCACGGTACACGCAATGCAAGAAGCCATGAAAACTTAATGCTAGCTAGGTTGTGTACGAGAATCCTTGGGTTCATGTATCCCATCCAATCAAAAAAGACTAAAGTCCAAAAAATTCAAGAATTCTGGGTACCAAATCATATAGCCCTGTCTTTTTGCCACTGGCTCGGCTAAATGATATGTTAATATGTATAAGGTACCTGCCCATTAGCCCACCGCAGATACGTCCTTTACCGAATATTGATGATTTTATGTTCCAGAAACATCATTTGGTATGTTTAATTACTTTTCAATATATGAAGCATCAAATTCTTTTTTATTTTCTTCAGAACATATACATTTCTCTGGATCTTATACCTAGTACTACGTGAAAACATTGTAGTCCCGAGAGAGACACAAATATAATTCCTATGTGTACGCATATTCGTAGCCATATGACAAGCACACTTCATGCACAAACAAAGACGCAGGCAAAACAAATAAGTGCAACACACGCACAAAGAGATCATATGTGTGTACATGAGATAGAGAGACAACAAAACAAAAGCCATAAATCTATGACATCATTTGTGAAGCAAGGACGGATCATCACTTGTGTTTCTCTTTGGACTCGTGTTGTTTAACCCAAACGAACAAAGCAATCGCTGTTTTACTTCGACCTATGCGAGGTGGGGAATGTAGTATATGTACGATACCTTGCTTCCTATGTGTTATATACTATATACTCCATTCATGTATAAAGTTGAGATGCCTGCATTAAAAAAAACAAAAGAAAAGACACCAAAAGCCAATGATGACAATGCTTGTTATGCAAACAATGATAGTTTATCTTGTTAATTTGTTCTCGTTAAACGTACGCTACGAATAAAGCGGTTTTTGTCTCGTCTATGGTACACACAATGCAACCACCCACAAAAAATTAATGCTAGCTAGGTTGTGTTTGAGAATCCTTAGCTTCAGGTATCCCATCCAATCAAAAAAGAGTGAAGTCCAGACAATTCAAGAATTCTAGCTACCAAATCATATAGCCTTGTCTTGTTTTTGCCACTAGCTCCACCAAATGATATGTTAATATGTATAAGGTACCTGCACATTAGCCCACCGTTGATACGTCCTTTACCGAATATTGACCATTTTATGTTCCAGAAACATCATTTGGTATGTTGAATTAACTTTTTGCTATATAAACCTTCAAATTCTTTTTTATTTTCTTACGAATGTTTATGTTTCTCGGGATCTTATACCTAGTACTCCATGAAAACATGGCAGTACCGAGGGAGATACAAAAATCTAATTCCTGAGCGTATGCATATTCATAGCCATATGACAAGCACACTTCACACACAAATAGAGACGCAGTCACAACAAATAAGTGCAACACATGCACATAGAGACCATGTGTGTGTACGTGAGATAGAGAGGCAACAAAACAATAGCCATAAATCTGTGACATCGTTTGCGAAGAAAAGATGGATCATCACTTATGTTTTTCTCTGGACTTGTATTGTTTAATCCAAATGAACAAAGTGACCGTTGGTTTAATACATCAGCCTATGAGAGACAAGGAATGTGGAATATGTATAATACCTTGCTTTTCATATGTGTTATATACTATATACTCCATGCATGTTTAATATTGAGATGCCTGCGTTAAAAAAACAAAGGAAAAGACACTAAATGCCACTAATGACAATGCTTATTAAGTAAACAATGATAGTTTATCTTGTTATGTTGTTCTCATTAAATGTACACTACGAATAAAGCGGTTTTTGTCTCGTCTACATTGCACGCAATGCAACCAACCACGGAATATTAATGCTAGCTAGGTAGTGTAAGAGAACCCTTGGCTTCATATATCCCCTCCAATAATAAAAGAGTGACATCCCAAAAATTCAAGAATTTTTGCTACCAAATCATATAGCCTCCTCTTGTTTTTGCCATTTGCTCTGCCGGATTGTACGTTAATATGTATAGGGTCCCTGCACAGTAGCCCACCCCAGATACGTCCTTTACCGAATATTGATCATTTTATGTTCCAGAAACATCATTTGGTATGTTGAATTAACTTTTTATATATGAAGCTTCAAATTCTTTTTATTTTGTTAAGAACATATACATTTCTCTGGATCTTATACCTAGTACTACATGAAAACATGGTAGTCCCGAGAGAGACACAAATATAATTCCTGTGCGTACGCATATTCGTAGCCATATGACAAGCACACTTAACGCACAAACGAAGACGCAGGCAAAACAAATAAGTGCAACACACGCACAAAGAGATCATATGTGTGTCCATGATATAGAGAGACAACAAAACAAAAGCCATAAATCTATGACATCATTTGTGAAGCAAGGACGGATCATCACTTGTGTTTTTCTTTGGACTTGTGTTGTTTAAGCCAAACGAACAAAGCAACCATTGTTTTACTTCAACCTATGCGAGGTGGGGAATGTGGTATACGTACGATCCTTGCTTCCTATGTGTTATATACTATATACTCCATTCATGTATAATATTGAGATGCCCATGTTAAACAAAACAAAAGAAAAGACACCAAAAGCCACTAATGACAATGCTTGTTATGCAAACAATGATAGTTTATCTTGTTAATTTGATCTTGTTAAACGTATGCTACGAATAAAGAGGTTTTTTGTCTCGTCTACGGTACACGCAATGCAACCAACCACGGAAAATTAATGCTAGCTAGGTTGTGTATGAGAATCATTGGCTTCATGTATCCCCTCCAATCAAAAAAGAGTGAAGTCCAAAAAATTCAAGAATTTTGGCTACCAAATCATATCACCCTGTCTTATTTTTACCACTGGCTCCGCTAAATGATATATTAATATGTATAAGGTATTGCACATTAGCCCACCGCAGATACGTCCTTTACCGAATATTGACCATTTTATGTTCCAGAAACTTCATTTGGTATGTTGAATTAACTTTTTAATATATAAACCTTCAAATTCTTTTTTATTTTCTTAAGAATGTTTATGTTTCTCAGGATTTTATACCTAGTACTCCATGAAAACATGGCCGTTTAGAGGGAGAAACACCAATCTAATTCCTGAGCGTATGCATATTCATAGCCATATGACAAGCACACTTCACACACAAATAGAGACATAGTCAGAACAAATAAGTGCAACACACGCACATAGAGACCATGTGTGTTCACGTGAGACAGAGACGACAAAACAATAGCCATAAATCTATGGCATCATTTGTGAAGCAAAGATGGATCATCACTTATGTTTTTCTTTGTACTTGTATTGTTTAACCCAAACGAACAAAGCGACCGTTGGTTTAATACATCAGCCTATGTGTGCCAGGTAATGTGGTATATGTACGATACCTTGCTTTTCATATGTGTTATATACTATATACTCCATGCATGTATAATATTGAGATTCCTGCGTTAAACAAAACAAAGGAAAAGACACCAAATGCCACTAATGACAATGCTTGTTAAGCAAACAATGATAGTTTATCTTGTTGTTTTGTTCTCATTAAATGTACGCTACGAATAAAGCGGTTTTTGTCTCGTCTACATTGCACGCAATGCAACCAACCACGGAATATTAATGCTAGCTAGGTGGTGTAAGAGAACCCTTGGCTTCATGTACCTTCACGCAAAACGGTTAACCAGAGATTATTACCAATAGTGTCTATGAATTTATATGTTAGTGTTTCTCATGTTAAGTTAGTAATATGAGATCTTATGTGCACACACACATGGACCGAGGTGTTACACTGGGATTAAAAGTTGGTGGGTTTGGTGCATAGCCACACACCTAACTATTTGGCTATATTTCAGCTTCCATATTATAGTGGTATTTTACCTAATATGGGAATCAAAATCAATAGAATTATCAACTTTTCAATAAGACCGCGATATAGGATATATATATACTGCATGATGGCTTCCACTATTTGGGATAGCTTTTTCTTTACCCGTGCCACCACTGTAGTCGCGATTTAAAGCATTGGTTATTTATGTAATCCAAACGAATAAAGCTATCCAAACGAATAAATAACCTAGCCATCTGGCCACATTCTAGCTTGTATATTCTAGTGGTATTTTACATAACATGGAAATAAAAATCAATATAATTAACAAATTTTCACTAAGATCGCGACCGTAGGATACTCCATGATGGCTTCCACGTGCGCCACGCACCATGCATGCTGAGAGCAGATGCTCGTATGTATGTATGTGCCTTTGCTTTAGTTCATCCTGCGCCTAACGCTGCTTAGGTGTGCGGCGAAAAATAACCTCTCGTATTTCAAAAATGTTAATAATTTATCGTAATTAGTTAGTGCGTGGCGAAAATAACTGTACAATGTTTATGTGGGAGATTTCCTTAATTAGTTTACGATGAAACAGAGAGATGTTTTAATGCTTTTCTCAATAGTGATTTGCACAATTTTTAAAACATAACGAATTGTGGATAGATATTACTTACCTCTTTATTTGCTTTGATATTAGTGCTATTCTTATTATAAAGGAAAGCATTGAAGCACTGTTCTCTCATTAATTGTACTATATTATTAAAGGCCTCACATAGCACAGATATACGCTTTCCCATGAATACACACATATATGTGTACTCCTAAATTCAATAGACACCAGGACTTAATGTTGGTGGGTTAGATACCGCACACTTAGGGGGTGATCAGAATAGCGATGGCTTTTGGTTTTTGGCTGAAAAAACACTGTAGCTGGCTGAAAAAACACTGTAGCTGAGTTAGTGGATAGTGTAGTGAATAGTGAAAAAAAAAGCTAAAGTTAGAAACTGAAACCGAAAAAAAGTTAAACCGACCACCCCCTTAGCTATCTCGCCACATTCTAGCTTCTATATTCTAGTGGTATTTTACATAACTTTGCGATAGCTTCCACCATTTGCGATAGCTTTTTTTTAGCCGTGTCACCACGATAGTCGCGATTTAAAGCATTGGTTATTTATTTAACCCAAACGAATAAAGTTATCGTTGTTTTTCAATTCAACACGTGGTTTGTTTTGATACCTTGCTTCTTTACATGCAGCATCCATGCAAGTTATATACTAATTAAGTACTCTGGTACTCTACTACTCTATGGCTCTATACACGTATATACAGGACGGATCTACCCAGCTATGGGGTCATTGCGAAACACTCATGCCATGTAATTTTTGATTTATCATGATTAATTTCAGCTAAATGAACTAACTAATATTGTGTTAATCTAAAACTGAGAAATTGTCTTATATTTAAGTAGAAAAATTGGCCAACTTGAATACAAAGTGCAAAACCACATCTTAATTTGTGGGGTTATCTAATGCTCAAGTGACTGAACTTTTGTTATGTTTTGGTCACATTTTTTTTTTTTTTTGCCTTTGGATATTGATACAACGTCCAGCTTTGTCTTGTATTGTTTCTGTTACAAAGGACACTTATTAAACAAAAAATTACTCCGACCTTGACAAAATATAAGTTTAATATTTGGTGGGCCCCTGTGAAAAACAAAGACAAAACAAATCTATTATACAATAAAAGTCTATGTCATGTGATTTATAGTGGCTAAAAAAAGAAAATATGCTATTCTCAAAAAAGAAAAACATTCGGCACTTGATTTAGTGGACCCTAATCCATTATATTATTAAAGCAGAAGCAAAAGAAGCGATCACGTTCGCTTTCAAAGGGTAGAAATTTTCACATTAATCGGAGAAACAAAGATAAAGATCTATATTATTGATCGTGGTGGGTTAAAATTATAACGGTCTAGATTAAAAAAGAGTCCAAACATGTATTTGATCAGCCAGAAACAATTGCGTGGGATCAGATGGTGATTCAGTCAGGTTTCACTTGAGCAAGGAAAGAGCTCAAGTGATTGTTAAACGGAGCAAAGAGGAGTTCTAATCCCAACACGTCTATCGTGATTGTTAAACGGAAGGAATTCTATCCATAAGATGGTTAGGATCTTGACTACTTCATGTGGAAAAAAAATAGACAATCGTGACAAAAACACATGAATCTTTGCGGCTGGAGTCTGGAGGCACTACTAGAAAACGGATCATCCTTCACGGGCTTTAGTTTTCCTGATGGGCCCACATAGAACGTGAGGGATATCATTTTTGTGACGGACTCACATATTACCGTCGCAAAATACATTTTCCTGTCGGGCTCCTTAAGCCGTCAAGGAAATAAACTATTTTTATGACGGTATTACATGAACCGTGAGGATAATTGGAACATAAGCCCGTGATGCTTCTGATCTAGCCCGCCCGCTAATTTCGTGCAGCGCGCTAGGAAACCCTAAGACCTAACTTTTTCCCAATTTTCGCAGCCGCCGTGCACCCCCCATCCCCTCGCCCGCCTCCTCCTCCCCAACCCCTCGCCCGCCTCCTCCGCCCCATCCCCTCGCCCGCCTCCTCCGCCCCAGCCCCTCGCGCACCCGCCTCCTCCTCCCCATCCCCTCGCCCGCCTCCTCTGCCTCAACCCCTCGCCCGCCTCCTCCGCCCCATCCCCTCGCACGCCCACCTCCTCCTCCCCATCCCCTCGCCCGCCTCTTTTCTTATTGCACTATTTTTCCTTGGTTATTCAGTTGAGCCCAAATATTCAGAGTCTGGGCGCGTCATAGAAACTTAAGTCCTGCATGTTTGTTACTTATTTAAGTTGAATGAGGATCAGAAAAGCAATGAGTTGGAGCTGCACAAAATTACTTCGTGATCTTGTTGCTTTGATTCCCACTGTCTCATACTGATTCTTACCCTCGAAGATTGAGATAGGTGCTGATGAATTTCTTCGCCATCGTAGCACATTCGACAAAGTGAATCGCAAGTCGATTGCGTGGTCTTCGGTGTTGCCCGGCGGTTGGATTACCTAACGCTTGGTATCGAGCTATTATCGCATCGAGGTATCGGCCGATAGAAAGCAGTTGATTGGTAAATCAAACAGAGGATAGGACAAAATGGTTTGGAAATGGTCTCTAGCATTAATGGCTAGTTTTAGAAAGCGTAATCGCTCTTTTAAAAAATGAAGAGAAGAGCATTAACGGCTAAGTTTTTAGGAATCACTGAATAGTTTGCTAAGCTTTTTGTTTGCCATAGCATTAACATAACTTGATTATATTTTATTTTATGCTTTGTATATGTAAATATTGATAAATTGGCACTAACTTCATATTTTAACAATGCAGGATATGAATCATATTCGTCCCATTCGACATGGAGGTCGCCAACCTGAAGGTTGTACCTCGGATAGAAGTGGTGTTGGCAGTAATTGCAGTGGCAATGGCTCCTAAAGGAGCAATGAAGCTGCTCAACAAAGGGGGAGGAAGAAGAAGTCACGGACCAAATTACATATGCTGTCGCGTGCTGGCAAGATTGCCCTAATACCTCAGGGTGACAAGTGAGTACAAACTGCATTATAGGAACTTGAGGTCATACATAGGAATTATAGGAACTGCATTATAAATCTTCAATTGTTATTAACATATATATGACTACAGTGCCAACTGACCTTTCCGTGGTTAATTCCTATGTAGGCAATTCAAGTATACCAATTACCAGCCCAAGAAAGACTACACATATCAAGCACAACTTGGAGTTATTATCAAACATGAGTACCCAGGTGTTGTGGACGACAAGGATGAGCATGGTACTATCTTCAATACCCATCCTGCATTGACATGGGATGATTATTATGTCAATGAAGACGATGAGGGAATAACCGCTGCAGATCGAGTAAAGCGAGAGTTTTGGGTAACTAATATTTACTTGTTAGTTCATATACATAAATACTTGTATTTTCCTGATGGGAACCCGTCAGGGAAATTTAACCTGACGGTTTTGAACCGTGAGGGATGATCCATTTTCTAGCAGTGATGTATGTGGTTTGTTTTGATACGTTGCTTCTTTACACGCATCCTCCATGCCAGTTATATACTAAGTACTCTTGTACACTATGGCTCTATACACGTATATACAGTGGCGGATCTACTCATAAGCTGTGGGGTCCTTGCAAAACACTCTTATGGCATGTAATTTTTGCTTTATCATGATTAACGAGGTTTAGGCCGTTCGAAACTACTTTTGCTTATGACTTTTGGCTAAAATATATACTGTAGTGACCGTTAGTTTTTAGTAAAGACATTCAATTAAAGAAAAATAAAGAAAAAGAAAAAAGAAAAATATTATATCTCCACAGATAATACAAACAAAAAAGAAAAGAGTAAAAAAACTATGCTAAGAAATTAATATGTTCAGAATACTCCATATAACAAAGACGGGGGATTCCCGGTCGGCCACCTATGCCACATGGCGATTTTACAACCCCGCATTTCTATATTTATATACAGACCTTTGGTTCTTTCGAAAAGATCCTTGCCACTTTAGTTTCTTGTGAAAACCCCCTCCACTCCTCTGGAATTATGTCCGGGTCCTTAGTTCATAGAGGCCCCTCCTTTTGCTGGATAACGCCACGTGGTTTCTTTAAAATTATGCATAGGTCCTTTTTATGCAAAAAAAAACCCTTCGCTTTCTCTGAAAATACGTACGGGTCCTCATTTTTTAAAAGAAAAACTCGTCTTATGAATTTTCGTCTCTTTTACTTTGTTCCACACGGTGGCTAGCGCGGTGTGACGCCGTGCTTATGCTGCTAGTGACTTCTGGTTCTGGAAGCTTTAGAAGTTGCAGTTTTGAACAAGGCTAATGGAACTTAATTGGATAATGAAATGTGCACAGCGAATTTCAAAGGGGCCCTCCAGCCCCTGTGAGCTTCCATGACTACTCCTCTTTTGTTAGAAGAGCATCTATCTCCCGGATCAATAATTTCGTGTAACTTGTGCATTCCCTTCTTTTACTGCATATGTGACACCTGACAGTTGATTAATCAAATAACAGAAAAGGTGCGCATAATTTTTCTTTTGGTGGTCTAAGTCAAGAGAAACTGAGAATCAGCACTACGACTTTATGTCTTATATATGGTCCTTAATTATCGAAAGAGATATCCGTGTCACTACTACAGAAAGCCTAATACTAAACGGCAAATCACAGACGATTTTGTAAAACTGTCTATGATGTACACTATCACAGACAGTTTTAATTTGGAAACCGTCTGTGCCGCTGAAGGATTATCACAAACGGTTCTTACAAATGAACCGTCTGTGATGGTGGACTATCATAGACAGTTTTTTAGTAAAATTCGTCTGTGATAATTCTGCTATGTATTTATTGCGCCGCTTAGACCGTATATGCATCTGTCTTCATTTCGATCTAGATCTAGCCGGTGTTGCAGCTGGAGGCGGCAAGGTTTTCAGGCCATTTTATTTGCATGGTGGAAGTAGGCTTATTTGGTAGGAGTATTTTGAAGGTTCATTGAGTTCTTGGTTGCCCTAGATATGGTTAATAACGAAATTTGTTTTTGGTTGCAATATCAAAATTGATCTAGCTAATTAATTTTCGGTGATTGTTATATATATACTTTGAAGATCTAGCTAATTTAGATTTAGCTAGCCTCAATGCATGTGGTATATATGTAGTAATAATTAATTAAATTAATTTTAATACTAAGTTGTTATATATGTGCATAATATAGGACCGAAGCTGGATATATACCGCAAACCGTGTGAATGAAGAGTACATTAATGGCGTGTCTGCTTTTACAAGAGCTGCCGAGAAGGATATGTTGAATAAGGGGGTGGAATATATGTATTGTCTATGCACTAACTGTGAGAATTTAAAGATGTTTAAGAATCGAGAGCAGATTGAAATGCACTTGATTCGGAGGGGTTTCAAAAAGGGGTATACGTGTTGGACCAGTCATAGCAAAGTCAATGATATACCGCCGGATGACATCGCCGGTGAAGTCAATGATATGCCGCCGGAGGACATCGCTGGTGAAGTCAATGATATGCCACCGGACGACATCGCCGGTGAAGTCAATGATATGCCGCCGGATGATAATTGTGGTTCAGATTCGGATAGGCTGCATGATGACAATCTGGATCAGATGCTTCGTGATGAAGAAGAGAACTATGATGAGAGAGAGTATATTAAATTCCGAGACTTGATGGAGTACTCAGAGAAACCTTTATTCACGTGCTGCAGGTCAAAGTACACGGAGTTGTCACCTGTGCTTGAACTATTGAAATTGAAGACAAGCAACAGTTTATCCGACAAAAGTTTCACGGCGCTACTAGGACTTTTAGCGGACATGCTTCCGGAGGGAAATGAGTTGCCTAAAACCACGTATAAAGCTAAGAAGGTTCTCTGTCCATTGAGAATGGAAGTAGAAAGAATACATGCATGTCTGAACGACTGTATCATCTACCGTAAAGAGTATGCAAATATGCATGTCTATCCGGTGCGCAACGCATCCCGATACAAATGTAACAATCAATCAGATGATGATAGCGAGAGAACAGAGGTGAAGAAAGGACCTCCTGCAAAGGTGGCATGATATCTTCCTATAATTCCCCGTTTGAAGCGGTTATTTGCGAATCCAAAGGAGGCAAAACTGCTGCGATAGCACTTGGAGGAACGCAAGAAGGATGGAATGCTGAGACACCTTGTTGATTCCACCCAGTGGAGAAACATCGATAGGTGTTTTACAGATTTCGGTGCAAAACCGAGGAATATAAGGTTTGAATTGAATACAGATAGAATGAATCCTTTCAGTAGCATGAGCAGCCGACATAGCACTTGGCCCGTGACTCTGTGCATCTATAACCTTCCTCCTTGGTTGTGTATGAAGCGAAAGTATATTTTGCTGTCGATACTTATCCAAGGGCTAAAGCAACCTGGGAATGATATTGATGTGTACCTAGCGCCGTTGGTGGAAGATCTAAAAGTACTGTGGGACGAAGGGGTACAGGTATGGGATGCATACAGACGAGAGAACTTCACTTTGCGCTCCTTATTGTTCTGCACCATAAATGATTATCCTGCTCTTGCTAATCTGTCGGGTCAGAGTACAAAATGTGTCAAAGCTTGTACTCACTACGTAGATAGTACCGAGAGTGTGTGGCTGAAACACTTACGCAAAACCGTGTACGTGCGTCACCGTCAATTCCTTCGGAGAGCTCACCCATACCGCAAGATGAAGAAACAATTTGACAGAGAGAAGAAAGACGGTTCAGCTCTAAGGCATTTAAGCGGAAAATAGGCTTATAATATGGTTAAGGATTTAGATGTTGTCCTCGGAAAGGGACGTAAATTGAGGGCTCGTGAGAAGAATATATGGAAGAAGAGATCAATATTTTGGGACTTACCTTATTGGGAGTACCTAGATATTCGACATTGCATCGACGTCATGCACGCAGAAAAGAATGTACTTGATAGCATGATTAGTCTCTTACTGAACATTCATGATAAAACAAAGGACGGCGTTAACGCACGGCTTGACTTGGCTGATATGGACATCAGGCCTGAGTTAGCACCGAGAAAAACAGATAATGGACGAACGTACCTTCCCCCTACGTGTTACACTCTGTCCAAGGCCGAGAAAATAGAACTGTGCTAGTACTTGCATGGTGTCAAAGTTCCGTCTGATTACTCCGGCAACGTGAAGAAACTTGTTTCAATGCAAGATTTGAAGTTAAATGGCATGAAGTCACATGATTGTCATATGCTGATGACACAGATGCTCCCTATTGCAATTAGAAATATTTTATCGATCAAAGTCCGAGAGACAATCATGAGACTATGTTATTTTTTTTAATACAATTGCTCAGAAGGTCATCGATTTCGAAGGATTAGATGCTTTGTAAGACGACGTGGTGATGACTCTATGTCATCTTGAGATGTATTTTCCTCATTCGTTTTTCGATATCATGGTCCGTCTCATTGTTCACGTTGTGTGGGAGATAAAAATATGCAAGTCCGTATTCCTACGTAGCATGTACCTGTTTGAGAGGTTCATGGGAATTCTCAAGTCGTATGTACGGAATCGATCTCGACCGGAGGGCAGCATCGTCGAAGGTTATACAAGCGAAGATGTCATTGAGTTCTGTGTCGATTATATGGCTCAGATTCAACCAATAGGTGTGCCTCAATCTCGTCATGAGAGGAGGCTCAAGGGTATTGAAACTATCGGAAGGACAGCAATCACTCCAGATATGGACGCGTATTCTCAAGCCTATTTCACGGTCTTGCAACACATGACTGAAGTGACCCCTTAGGTCGATCAGCACAAGGATGTGCTTCGGCAATAGAACCCGGAGCGACCGGATGTTTCGATCATAAGACAACACAACAGCCGATTCAACCAATAGTTGAAGGAGTAAATCGTTAGTAGCTCATCAAGAGAGATGTTGACATGATTGGCAAAATGGCCAACATTTACAATTGTGATATGGCAAGGATATGACATAAATGGGTACACATTCTATACACAGACTCAGGATGTAAAGAGCACTAACCAAAACAGCGGTGTCTGCATAGATGCATTCAGTACTGATAGGGTGAGAAACTCGTACTATGGGTTCATAGAAGAGATTTGGGAGCTCGACTACGTGGTTTTCAAGATCCTCTTATTTCGCTGCCGTTAGGTGCATCTCCCATAGGTGAAGGTTGACAAGTACGGTGTTACTACCATGGACCTCCAACATGTCGGATACAAAGATGAACTATTCATACTCGCCAACCAAGTTGTTCAAGTTTTCTATGTAACCGACCCAACAAATAAGAAGCGCCATGTAGTTCTTAATGGAAAAAAGGAGAATTATCGGAGTAGAAAATGTAGTGGACGAGAAAGAATACAATCAATTAGACGAGTTACCTCTTTTTGGAAATGACATAAGGGTCGACGACGAATAACGTGACGAAACTAGTTACGTACGCATTGATCATCATGAAGGGCTAATTTTTAAGAAAAATAAGTAAGTGAAATGAGAATGTGCGATATATATAACAATGCATGTATGTGATGTATATATGTGAATTGGCATTTATGTATATAACAATTAATGCATGTGTGTGATATATTTGTGAATTTACATTTATATATGTATATGTAAAAATGTGTGATATATTGGTGAATTTTGAGAATGAGTCATATAAATGTATCTCTATGTTCATTGGACTATTTTAAAGAAATACACAAAACTGTTGTAAAGAAATACATTCTCTGTGAGGTCTTATTGAATGCTTGTTGATGTAGTTAGTTATATTAATTACAACAGCCGGGGCGGGCTTATTACAAACGGTTCTAAGTTTAGAACCGTCTGTGATACTTAATATCACAGACGGTTCTAAACTTAGAATCGTCTGTGATAGTATAGCTATCACAGATAGTTCTATGTTTAGAACCGTCTGTAATAATATATATCATAGACGGTTCTATATTTAAAACTGTCTACGATAGTGTAACTATCATGCGATTCTAAACTTAGAACGATGCAGTAATAATATATCACGAGCATGCTTTTAGTTTAGAACCAAATCGTGATATTATTATCACTGACGGTTGTAGTTTAGAACCAAATGCACTAATATTCCTATATATACCTCCAAAATAGGGTTTTGGTTACAAATCGTCTGTGATATTGATATATCACAGACGATTTTTTACAAATCGTCTACGATGATATCTATCATAAACGGTTTTTAGTTACAAACCGTCTATGATATTTACTCCACAGATTGTTTGAAAACCGTCTGTGATAACCTTCGATTATCACTGACCCATAAATTTAAACGGTTCATAAAACCGTTTGTGATGACGTTTTTGAATCGTCTGTGATACGGTTTTCTGTAGTAGTGTGTGATTTAATTCCGTGATAAGGAAGTGACATCTATAAATCGATAAGTACAATATGTCTACCACGGAGTCACATCCCATGCATAAATAAAGTAATAAATCAGAGCAATACTGCACAGGAAGATGGGAAGATGCTATGAGAAAACAATTTTTCTATATTTCATTTGATATGGACTCTATCATTTAATCTCGACCATTATAATCGGAACCCATCATGATACATGGTGTAAATCTTTCTTTTATTTAATTTGGATCGTAATAATTTAAACCCACCACGATAGACGGTGTAGATATTTCTCTTTTTCTCTGATTAACGTGGTAATTTCTACCATTTGAGAGCAAACGTGGTGGCTTCTTTTACCTCTGTTTTAATAATATAATAGATTTCAGCTAAATGAACAAACTAATATTGTGTTAAGCTAAAATTGACCCCATAAGTATAAATTTCTGGCTTAGCGGCTGCGTATATATATAATATTGAGATGCCTTCACGTTAAACAAAACGAAACACGTTAGTACTAAACAAAAGAAAAGAGCACCAAAAGCCATTAATGACAACGTTCGTTAATCAAACAAGGATAGTTTATCGTTAATCTCTTCTCTAAACGTACGAAACGAATAAAGTGGTTTTGTTTCGCCTACACGTTGTACGCAACTACGCACGCATGACGAAGAAACTGAGATGCTAGCTATAGGTTATGTTGGCATACGTATTGCCTGCATGCATGCAATACTACTGCATGTTCGTTCCCTCCAAATTAATAGTAATACTTCTGGTTAAAAAATGCAAGGCATCGTTCGACCGTCACATTTTTTCTGAAGCGTATGACACATTTTTTTATATCGAAAGAATACCTAATTAATCAGGCAGCACACAAGTCCCGTGCAAATCCCACTGTCGCAGAAATCGACTTAGATTTAAGGAGAAACAATTCGGCAACTTGACTACAAATTGCAAACGCATCTTAATTTGTTAGGGTTATCTTGTTATGTTTTGGTCACATTTCTTTCCCTTTGGATCTTGATACAACGTCCAGCTTTGTCTTGTAATGTTTCTGTTACAAAGGACACTTATTAAACAAAAAATTACTCTGACCTTGCAAGAATATAAATTAAATTTTGGTGGATCCCTGCAAAAAAATAAAGACAAAACAAATCTATTATACAGTAAAAGTCCATGTCATGTGATTTATAGTGGCTAAGTAAAAGGAAAATATGCTATTCTCAAAAAAGAAAAACGTTTGGCCTTTGATTTAGTGAAACCTAATTATTATTAAATTACAACCATAGGCAGGAAATGACAAAAACATAAAACCTGTTAACCAGGTGCCATTTCTCCTACCAAAAGTTGTATCTAATTAAAGAGACATTCGAAATAGCGATAGCTTCTGGCTGAAATTTCACTGTAGCTGGCTTTTTTTTACTGTAGCTGAGTAAGCTTATTGTATATAATTAAATTTAAAAAAATATAAAAAAAGAAAAAACATGTTAGCCCATCACGGACAATGCAAAGGAATACGGGAAAAAAAGAAAATAAAAAAAGCCCAAAATATCAAAAAAAATTAGAAAAAGATGAATTATTGAATAGTGAAAAAAAAGCTGAAGTTGAAAAAAAAGTTGAAACGAGCGGGAAGATGTGCAGAATAGCCCACACCTTGTACGTATTACTTGTTTATTCAGTACGTCAAAGCCCTTGCTTTGCATGCATAATGGCGGCATGCATATGCATGGGACCTGGAATGACAGATAAACAAAACGAACAAGGTCATCTGTTTGAACAATTGTACCAAGATCAAAATTGGATAGATACATATCTCAAAGCTCATCTAAAGGCTAGGAAATTCGATTGGAGTCGACAAAAAGAATTTCGGACAACTTACAAGTAGGAAAACTGTAACAAAAAATTAAGTTCCATTTTAAGTCAGTTTTTTATTTCAACTTCTTACATCAATCACTATTTATTAGACTAATAAGCCATAACCAAAAAATATAATTCGTAGCCCAAAACAATACCCCGTAAAAGTCCGAAAGGTCTCTCCTTCCAAAGAGACTGCCCTCCCTAACCTCAGTTTGTCTGATATGATAAAGATAGAGACTGCTTATAGTAATTTAGCCACAGTCTGGTTTCCTAGCTAGCTACTACTTACGTGGGTTCTCCACGTCTGTGAAGAAGAATCCATTTGCCACACCTGCCAGTTACCCACGCGCGCGCGCACGCACAATGCATTCGCATTCTTGTTCCTGGCTTCCTGCGCGCTAAACTAATCTAGCAAGACACCGGTCAGCCGGCCGGCCGGCAGAGGGCGACAGCTGAGCGTCTGTCAGCGATGGCGGAGCTCGCCTCGGGAGCCGTCCACTCGCTGTTGGGCGTCCTCCGCAACGAGGCGCAGCTGCTGGGCCGCGTCGAGGGCGACGTGAAGTTCATCCGGGAGGAGATGGAGAGCATGAACAGCTTCCTCCAGCACCTCGCCAGGACGATGTCCCCCGGCAGGGAGCACGACGAGCAGGTCCGCACGTGGATGAAGCAAGTCCGGGACCTCGCCTACGACTGCAGCAACTGCATCGACCTCTACCTGCTGCGCGGTGATCCGGCGGTCTACCGCGCCACGGGCCCCGTGGGACGTTTCGTGTGGTGGGTTCCTTGGTACCTGCAGAAGCTGTACGCACAGCACCGTGCGGCCAATCAGTTACGCGAGCTCAAAGACCGGGCGCGCGACGTCGGCAATCGGCGACTCAGGTACGACGTCAAGATCCCGCCGATGTCGGGCGACAAGCAGACGACGACGTCGCTAGCTTCCATTACCGGAGCAGCTTCATCGAGTCAAGCCGCAGGCCTAGGTGATACTGAAGAAGAAGATGATGATCCTGAAAGAAGGGCGCTAGCCTTTTCAGAGCCTCTCATTCTGGAGGACTGCACCCAAGAGCTAGTCGGTTTTCTATCCCGTAATTGGTTCAACGGCAACGAAGAAGACAGATTCCCGTCTATCGCCATTTCAGCACCAGATAAAGAGGATGGAAATGACGTTGCAAATGAAGCATTGGCTCATCCCTCCTTGAAGACCAAGTTCGACCACAAGTTCTGGATCAACTTCCCAGGGCTTTTGCCAGCAAGCCCCTTGCTCACTCTCGAGACCATCTTAATGGAGCTGGAGCCCGAGTCCTCAAAAGAAGACAAATCGGTCAGGATCGATGAACTCGAAAGAAAGATTGGAGCAATTGAGAAGAAGATTAAACAGCATCTGGGAGCTGGTACGAAAAGGTCCCGGGCTGTTCCGTTGGAACCCCTGGACATACTCCATGACACCTTGCAAGATAAATCAGGTGAGGATCAAATCGAGAAGAAGATTGAAGAAACAGCGAAGAAGATAAAAGAGCACATGGAAGAGGGATTATGCGAAAAAATTTCCTGGATTGGTCTCGATCATCTCGAGTATGTAGGCATCCTGCGGGAGCTTCTTCCCCAGCCCAAGCAAGACAAACCGGTGAAGGAATTGGCCACGGATAAATTGGGCGACCACCAGATCGCCCGGAATGTTAAAGAGATCCTGCAGGAGCTGCTTCCCAAGCCCCAGCAAGACAAATCGGTGAAGGAAGATGCAGATGGATTGGGCGAGGATCAAGATCAAATCGAGGAGAAGATCAAAGAAACCACGGATAAGATTGTAGAAAAGATGCTGCGGAAGCTGCTTCCCAAGCCCAAGGAAGACACGGATGAACTGTACGAGGATCAGATGTCGTGCGAGAAGATTGAAGAAATCACGAGGAAAATTAAAGGAACCCTAGAGAATATTAGAGATCAACTGCTGATTAAAGAAATCACCAAGAAGGTCAAGGAGCATCTGAAAGATAAAATGACCATAATTGTTCTCGATGGTATCAATTATGCGTACAAATGGTTGAAGACCAAGAGGGCATTGAACCAGTTGGGTTGTGCCGCCGGCAGTGCAGTGATAGTGACCACAAGATACACCAAAGGGTCCGAAGAATTTTGCCATCCAACAAGGGAAGCCATAGTCTATTCTCTAGTTCATTACTACTACAGCAAAGTGCTCAATTTTACAAGCCGCCGGAAGAATAAAGATTGGAATGTGCACATTTTGCGTGAAATCTTGAAGCTTTGTGAGCCGCATGAATTATGCATGAAATTGTTCGCTTATGCTCTGTATGCTAATCCTGACAAGAGCAGAGAAGACCTGGAGAAGTTGAGGGACACCCTGGATTTCGAAGGTTCATTGGACATTAATGCTAAGAAGATGTTAATGTTCTCCTACGGCGATCTGCCTAGAGATTACAAGACCTGCTTGCTGTATCTAGCAATCTTCCCTCGGGGTCAAAAGATCAGGCGGTCAACCTTAGTAGGACGTTGGGTTGCAGAAGGCCTGATAACCAAAGAAGACTGGCCTAGCTCAGTGCATCGGGCCGAGCGATGTTTTGACGAGCTGGTTGACCGATGGCTTGTTTATCCTGGTGACATTGGCGCTGCAGGAAAGGTTAAGAGCTGTATGGTACATGATATTGTTCATGAATTCATTACCAAGATTGCCAGGAAAGAGCACTTTGTGGACACACGATTGTCACATCAGCATGCTCGCCACTTCTCCGTTCTCAGTGATGTACAACTCAGTAGCTCCGATAGCATCGAAAAGTTTTTGCGAAAACTCTACAGAATACCTCAGTTGCCGCTGGTCAAGGTGCTAGATCTAGAAGGCTGTAAACCCTTCAATATGAAGCAGCACTACCTCGAGAACATTTGCAACAAGATGTTACTGCTGAAGTATCTGAGCTTAAGGAATACGGATGTTATCAAGCTGCCCAGGGAAATTAACAACCTCCATCAGCTAGAGGTACTGGACATCCGGCAGACCCATGTGGATGCGTCCGCCACAAGATATCTCATGCTCCCGAAGCTGAAGCGTCTGCTGGCTAGTTGCAATATTGATACAACTAGAACAGACAACATCAACAGGACAAAGAAATCATTCGATGCTGTTGAGCTTCCGCGCGGAATAGAGAAAATGACAAACATAGTGGTACTGTCCCATGTAGAGGTTTCAGAGGGTGGTGCTGACTTGAAATGCATTCGCAAGCTATGGCAGCTGAGGAAGCTTGGTGTGGTTATCGACGACAAGAAAGCTCACCTCGAGAAATTGGTTCGAGTGATCGGTGATCTGAGTGAGACCGTCCGGTCTCTGTCAATCAGCATCAGACCTCTACAAGCCAGCAGTCACGGTTCTCCTTCCAATGCAGGCATCAGCTTAGAAAACCCTCCCAAGCTTCTTGAGAGCCTAAGCATCAGAGGAACTGCAACATGTCGGCAACTTTTTCCATTGCTGGTCAGACATTGTGATCAACTTGTCAAGGTAACTCTACAAAATACCTCTCTGAACGAGGATCATATGAAAGACCTTAGCGAGCTGCCCAACTTGCGCTGTGTCAAGCTCCAGCACGAGTCGTACACCAAGAGCAATCTCACCTTCAAGAAGGAAGTGTTCCAAAATCTCAAGCACCTTCTTGTCAAGGGCTCCAACATGACCGACATCAGCTTTGAAGACGAAGCAGCTCCTAAGCTCGAGACGATAGTCCTGTCCTCCGCCAACATGAACAACATCAGCTTTGGAAATGGAGTAGCTAAACTCGAGAAGATTGACTTGTCCTACATCAGCATCACCAGCATCACCTTTAGAAATGGAGCGGCTCCTAAGTTGGAGGAGATTGCCTTGTCCTGCACCAACATCACCAGAATCACCTTTGAAGATGGAGCTACTCCTAGCCTGAGGAAGATCGTCATGTCCTCCACCAACGTGGAGTCTCTCTCTGGAATCAATTACATACCAGTATTGATGGAGCTTGAATTGAACGGCAGCGGGATCACAAGTGAGGCTCTTCGTTCACTATTTACCGATGTCAATCAACTTGCCAAGGTGACTCTTCGTGATACCTTGCTAAAGCAAGGTGATCTACAAATCCTCGCCAAACAACCAACAATGCGACACCTCATGCTCCTGGACAATTCATGCGACGAAAGCGAACTTACCTTCAACAAAGATGAGTTCCAAAAGCTCAAGCTTCTTGTTATTAAGTGCATTCGCATCACCAAGATCAGCTTCGTCGAAGGAGCAGCTCCTAATCTCAAGAGGATCATCTGGTCTTTCACCAACATTGAGTCTCTCTCTGGGATAGGCAATCTTCCAAAATTGAAGGAGCTAGAGTTTAACGGTGACCTTGTCCCTTATCAGGCGAGACAAGCAATTAAAGCGCATCGAAACAACCCTGTTTTCAAACATAACAAACCGCAGAATGAAGACCAAACAAAAGGAAGTATAGAAGAAACAGGTGATGGAGGAAGGTTTGCATTCTTCAGGAAGAAGGATCGATGCTGAAGGAAAGCTTCTCCTTTCATCCATTCATCATCGATCGAATCCTATATATGATTGTGTGTGCTTGTGTGGTTTGTCATCTATTCTACTTGTGTGTTTGTGTCAGCTGCGTGTGCGTTTATATTCTTCATGTGTGTCTAGTGAGTGTGCTTGAGAGAGCATAATGGTTGTCTATGCTCACAGATTTGTATTTGTGTGGCTTTCCCCTGGACCATCATGAATGGTCTCTTCATGTAATAAGTGCGACGATGCTTGTGTGCACATTTCACTTGTTAATGTACTGTGTTATAAACATGCGCTTTGATTGGGTACTGCAAGTGCAACGACGAAGTGGTGCATATAATAGCTGTTGGTTGCATTCGTGCCTAGGTACCTGGAGCAAAGTTTTACGGTGTTCTTATCTGAAGCTTATTTGTCTTCTCCCTTACGATCGCCTGAAGCTTTGCACGGTTCCATGTAAGTATATACATGATCGATGTAATACAAGTCCGGCCGTGTGGAAAGTTACATTATTAATTCCTCATTTCATCTGGACAATCATGAACGGTTTCATGTAAGAAATTGCACATATCTCATGGAAGTTCTTCATGTAATAAGCGCGATGCTTGTGTACATTTTCAGGTGTTAATGTACCGTTGCTATATAAGCTTTGGTTGGGTGCTGCAGTGTGATGTGTTTTGTAGAGATTTATGGAGTACTAGTAGTTAGTTTCTGTATTTTGATACATAGCTGCTGGGCCAGCTTATAGTGTACCTACTTTGAAGCAAAGTTTTCTGCAGATCAGGAAGCTTATTCGTCTCTTGTAAAATCGGCCGAGTGCCTGAAGCCTTGCGTGGTTTCATGCATCTAAAGTTTTAAACCGAGGATGTATGAATGATTGTAACACATGTATGCGTGAACTATTAATATCCCTGCGCCGCACCGCCTGTTTCGGTTGATAAGCACAATCTGAACAATTAATGTAGAACACATCTATCTGTCTACTATATATACACTCCAGGCGAAAAGATCTGTTGAAGAACAGAAAAGGTGCGGCCGTTGCCACTTATATATACTTGTTCTCTCCCCTCCCCTTGTTTGTGCGATCTGCTGCTGGAGAAGTACAAAAGCTGATACTGCTATTTCACCGACGGTAAATGTTTGGGCTTGCTTGTAAAATCTTACCTTGATGCTGAGGTTCAGAGGCATGAATATATATATATATATATATAGAAAAAATCCTTTCTACACCTGAGTGTAATTACACCCATTCTTATTGCCATTCGATTGTATTTAGATTAGTGCATGATATATCGGGTCGCGGACGGCAAATCTTGCATGTCAACCGCACCCGGCAGTTCTAGGAGGCCGCGGTCCGTCCTTTTCGATGGACTCCGCAATCCCGGATTTGTCGCCCTTTGAGTTCCAGTTTGCCCTATAAGTTGCAGATAAACAGGTTCAGTTCCCCTTAGGATCGATTTATTGAAAGCAAGCAGCAGCTAGCTAGTAGTACTTAATTTAGACGCCCACCCCAACGGCACCGCGCGACCTGCGCGACGGCGACAACCGTGCGAGAACGTCGGTGCCGTTGGCTTTGGGGGGTCGGCGGTGGCGTGTGCGCTTCGACTTCGAGGCCAAGCTAGGGCGGCCTACTGGCATGGGCTGCAGCCGTCACGGTGCACGTGGCTGGCCCGGGCCGCCGATAGATTAGTATTTTTTTCTACCCCTTCTATTTTCCCTTGGGTAAAATCGACGGAATAGGACGACACGTCGCATGTAAGTTTTTTTCTTTGCTATCATCCTTGCCTGTCTGGGGCTTAAAGCCAGCTTGTGCAGCAAAAAAGCCGGAAGCACGTTCCTTCGAAGCAGTTTTAGGTGGAAGCCAAAAGCCAGTTTGTACTATAAGCCAAAAGTTGGGTTGGAGGTGCTTTCTTGGCTTTGATGGGTTGAACTTGTGACATTTCCAAAAAAAAGTTGGTGTAAATTACTTACCAAAAGGCACTACATAAACTAGCCTTCCCGTTCATTCTGATCCCCTCTCGAGTCCCGTCCCGTTCATTCGCACACCCTTCGCCCTGGGTGATTCCAACGAGCTGCCCCAACCGGATCGTACCACTGGAGTTTAGGCTCTATTCGTTTCAGCTTTTTTTCAGTTTCAACTTCTAGTTTCAGCTTTTTTCACTATTCAGTAATTCATCTTTTTCTGATTTTTTTTAGATTTTTTGGGCTTTTTTGCATTTTTCTTTTTTTCCCATATTCTTTTGCACTGTCCATGATGGACTAACATATTTTTTTTCTATTTTTACATTTTTTAAAATTTAATTATACCCAAGAAGTCAAATCAGCTACAGTAAAAAAACCAGCTACAGTGAAATTTCAACCAAAAGCCATCGCTAAAATGAACGCCCCCTTAGTTCGTCACCACCAAGCTTCCGGACCGCCGCTACCACCAACCCTCCCGTCCTCGCTGCCGGCTTTCCATCTCCCTCCCAACACCGTCCGCCGCTGCTGGCTCTCTATCTCCCCTCCCGACATCGTCCGTTCGCCGTCGTCCAAAGCATCCAAAGCCACCACCCTCCTGATGTTGCCACCCCCCTCCCACTGCAGCCCTCCCTCCCCAGCTAGCCTTCTGACGACACCACCACCCTCCTGGACATACCGGTTGGGGGTTTTCGTTGACAACAATCACAACATCAGCATTCTCCTTCTCATAAGGAAGCAACTAATTCCCACTCGCTTGAGTTCCTCCTCTTCTTCCCTGCGTCTCCCCTTTGGCCAATGATGAAGAAGATGAAATCTTCTTCGCGACAGCTTTGCGATCTCGAAAAAAAAAAAGAAAGGATGCCACTATTCCTCTTCATGTTTCAACGATTCAACTTCTCCGTTACTCTACATTCACAAATCACAACATTTTTTTCAACTCTCCAATCACAACATTCCAAAATCCCCAAATCCCAAATCAGAAATTCGAAATAGAAATCTTACTATGGTATGTCGGCTGTGGTAGTGGCACAGTGCTCGGTGCTGCTGGCTGCTCCCGTGCCAGTGCCGCACCAGCGTTGCGGCACAGGCACCCTGCATCGTTGTTTCAACATCGGCGCCGTTGCCTACCTGCTCCCGTGCCACCACGCGCCGCTAGTGAGGTGGTGCCGAGCTGGAGTCATGGAGAGCAGGAGAGGAGACAAAAGAATTAGGGTTGAGGGTTGGTTTGGTAAGGGTCTTGGGGAATTAGAGATGAATTGGAGATTGGGCTGGTGAGGTGGATGTGGGCTGATGGGCCGCACGAATGGGCCGTTCGTTGTGGGCTGTCTTCAAACAATGTAGTCCATGCATAATATGCAGAACTGATTCCTGAACATTTTTTGATATTTAGGTGTGCCTGGACATACCGGTTACCCCTACTAGCTCCGTCCCTGCTACATATACTTTCGTACTACCTACCTAAATATTTTCGCCCCCATCCCTGAGTGGTGCAATGCCAATGGACAAGGTGGCATCTAGAAATAGAATCCTGACCCACAGTGTACCCAGATTCAATCGACCTATATATACATCCTAATAAAATTGGAGAAGACGAGCTACCTCATTTTGAACCAAAGACCAAATTTCATCACCAGAAACATGTACATACACCCAAGGCTTTGACAAGAGATACGGCGAAGTACCTACAAAAGTGCAATTAATTGTTTTTCTCCTCCAAACCAGTCCAGTTTTGATCTAGCCAATAGATATAGATCCAACCATCCAACTTCCTCTGTAGGTAAACATTTTCGCCCCCATCGCCAATCCGCCAGTAGCGCAACGCCGATGGACAAAGTGGCATCTAGACTCCTGACCCACTGTACCTAGATTCAATCGACCTATATATATCCTAATAAAATCGGTGAAGATGAACTAGCAATCTCATTTTTTAACCAAAGACCGATTTCTCGCAACATGCCACCAATTTCTAAACTTGCTACTGGAGGTGAGTAAAGGGACATGACGGTTCAGAGCTAACTAAAAGTTGTACTGATATCAAAGGGGCAAAATTTACTTATTTTTCAGCTGAGAACGTAGCACTGCCTAGCAAATGAACCCCACAGACCTAACAAAATCTCTCGAAACCAGCTAGAAATCACACAATCGTAGTGTTTACCAAACTAAACTAACCCAACCGCAGGCGAAGCAGAGGAACCACCAATTCACCATGCAGAGAGGCAAACAGACTAATCCATCCCGGGCACAGCAGAAGCAGCCCAGAAATCCCAACTAAATCATAGCAAAAGGACAGCTAAATTTTCCTTAACCCAGCAGCTGAACAGCTAAACCCTAGCAGCAGGTTCCGAACCACGGCACCCACCCCCACTTCAGCAATCTACGGCGACAAACGCCAAAAAAAAAAAAAGAAGATAAAGGCGAGATGCCGCGTACCGATGAGGGGCTGGTCCTCCAGCGCCGCCGCCGCCGTGGCGGAGGCCGCGCGCTTGCGCTTGGACTGGGGCGGAGCGAGCCCCTCGGCCTCCGCGTGGCCCTCCTCCTCGAACTCCTTGCTAGCGAAATGGTCATCCTCCCGCAGCCGCGGTGGGCGGCCACGCTTCTGCAAGTAAAGAAAAGGCACCGCAAAAATCAGCAAAAATTCGCAGAATTCAGGAGATCAGGGACTGAGTGGAGAGACTAGGATTGCCAGGCGGCAAATGGAGGCTAGTGTCTCGTCCATTTGGGGGGATGATCTAGTGGTGCGAGAAGAGCAAACCCTAGAAATTTTGGGGTCTGCGCGTGTGGGAGGGAAATGAAATAGGAAGAGGGCGAGTCGGGACTCGGGAGGGAAGAGAAGGGAGAAGGCGTAAAATTGCCAAACCCGCCTTGCCCTCTTTTACCAGAAAAACCTATTCCGAAATTCGAATAACAAATGTATATTTGGGGAGGTACGGCCCGTGTTTGAATGGCCCATAAGTGGCCCATGTGCAACCCAATTAGTCCACCAGGCCCATGAGAGAAACAGATTGGAGGCGAGATGTCAGCCCGTCATGCGTACATCTCCCCGTATCAATATACGTCGCTTGTTTTGGCTTGTCCCTGGTAGTTTTTGAATTATGTTATGGTAAGTTGGTAACTATTTTTTAAATGATGTATTTTTTACAATAAAATTTATAAATTAATTATAGTAGATAATATACTAAATTAATCTATATCAAAATAAAAATTAAAAAAATACTAATTTATTTTCCATACAAACATCAAAGTAAAATACCTAAAGATCTGAAATTCAGAACAAAATATAAATGAAAATTAGCAATTGGATTTTTATATGAATTCCACCATAAAACTCAAATTTGGAATAAAAAGTAAAATAAAATTAGTAATTCGATTTTCATGCATATTATAAATTAAAATCCCTAAGTAACTAAAGTTCGGAATGAAAATTAGTAATTGTATTTGTATAGAAATTTCAACATAAACCTAAAAAGCATCATATCATATAAAATCCAAAAAATATGCAAATTTGGAATAAAAACCAAAGGAAATTTTGTGATTTAATTTTTATATGAATTCCAAAACTAAATTCATAGCAAGAACTAAAACAAAATTAGAAATTTGGTTTTTATTCAGAATTTAAATAGGGATAAAATTTAAAATAAGATTCGGGTGATGCTAGTTATAATGGCTTAAGCTAAATGAAAGAGCCAAATCAAATACAATATAAAATAACCAAAATTCAAAATAAATAACAACATAAAATTAGTCATTTGATTCAAATAAGAACACCAAAGTAAAACCCCCTACATTTAGTATAAAAATTATATGAAAATTAGCAGTTAGATCTGTATGCAAATTCCAACCTAAAACTGAAAATCATGGTAAAAACAAAATAAAATTAGAAATTCTAAACAAATAAAATTATGAATAAAAAGAAATAAAAATTAGCAGTTTGATTTATGTACAAACTCCAAAGTAAAATAACTAAATAACTAAAATTCAGAATAAAAATTAATTAAAAATTAGCAATTGGATTGGTTTATGATTTCCATCCTAAAACTGAAAAGATGTTTTATGACCACTACAATCTAGAAATAAAAGAAAATTAGTAGTTTTATTTGCATAGGAGCTCCAAAGTAAAATCCCTACGTAACTAAAATTCGAAATAGAAATTAAATGAAAATTAGCAATCATGCTAGCAATTAGGGTCGGCCCTGGAGGAGGGCGGCCCCCAAAATCCAGGGGTCCCATATAACAGAGGCCATAATAGCTAGTTCCTGCAATTTCCAAGTTCCAACCGCTGAACCGTCTAGCTGCATGCATGCATTCCAGTCCAGTCTATCGCCTCGTGCGGTGCACTACACGTCTGCAGACTACAGGCCTGCTGGTCTCAAGTCTGCGTCTACCCGTCTGCTATCTGCACACCCCTACTCGGAGCCTCGGGCCCCCAGCTGACAGTGAGATATTAGGCTGTACGCAGTCACCTGTACCGGTACCGCTGTAGCATGTAGGCTCGATGGAAAACTCACCTGCATACACCCACATGCATGCAGCATAGTAGTTATGTGGTCAAGCAGTCCAGGAATCAGTTTTCAATTATATTATGGTCAAAACTTTTCAACTTAAGAATATTTTCTAGATAGATAAATAGCGATAATAATAACTTGGTTCTAATTGGTATGTACGTACGTACCTTGGAGGCAGGTCAGTACCTTTTGGATCTTTGTCTGGCAGCGGTAGCATTCCTGGTTTATGGTGACGATTAATTTGGGCATCTGCAAACAAAAGCACACCTAATATGCATTGAAAACATGCTGATTAAAAACCTTCAAACATATATATGCACATGTAGTACGTTAACCACGATATTCATGCCCAAATACCATGTTGAATTAATAGAGTAGTTTTGTCAATGGCTGTAGTACTAGTTCAATTAAACATCAAGGTATATCAATATACTGATCATAAAACCAACTGAAATTGCTAATTTGTGAACATCCACTGATGTAGCCTATAGGCAAGTAGCGGGCTAGCAGCTGTAGGTAGCGGTGTAGCGCACTGCATGTCTGCACACCCTGCTGGGCTTTTGACCTTTCTGCATGTTAGCATATAGGTGAGTTTCCAGCTATCTAGGTCTGATTTTGCCATAAGCTATGAGTTGTAGACACTGAAGACTGAACATCACTCAATCACTTCATCTTCGTCAATCGTCAGTTCATCTCACGCCACACAGGGCACAGCACAGAACACACCGGACCGCCTGGCTCCTGCCAGCTGCCGCGGTGCCGCACTGCCGCCCTGCCCTACTTGGCGACACCGTCGACCCCTCGTCACTTCGCCTGTTCGCCACTCCAGTGGCAGTCGGTCCATTCGTCCAGGAATACAGGATTTTTGTAGTATAGAACTGTAGGTTTGTAATTTTCTTTAAATTCTTCTTATCTCATTTAGCCCCATATTTTCAGAAATACTACAAAGAATATCTTTAGCCAATGTTTTTCAAGGTGTAGTTGTGCATGTCTGGGCTCTAACATTTTTCATCTACTGTTCTTTAAATTTTCAGTACCATGTCATCTAGAAAATATGCATCCGGCAGTGAAAAAAGAAAAAAAAGGAAACGAATAGATGAGTTGGTAGAATCACAGAGGGGATTCATTGACAAATTTTTTTAAAATAATACGAGTAGTTCAAGAAATCCTGATGAATTGACGATAGTTGCTGTGGAGGAGGAAACTTTTTAAAGTAATATCTATAAACTCTTTGATATGAATCTTTCTTTAATACATAATATATTTTAAGTGTTTGTTGGTAAAATTATATATATATATATATGTGTGTGTGTATGTAGATTTATATTTAGATATTTATACTAGGACCCCTATTTCTAGTTTCGTCTCGGACCCCTAAAATCTCAGAACCGACCCTGCTAGCAAAGTAGCTTTTTCTATCATATCTCACAACGATGCTTTGGCTTCTTCCGTGCTGTCTGAATACAAGGTTATTGGCTTGGTGTACACCAATTCGTTAATTAGGGATAACTTTTTATCCTTTGTAGAACTTGCACATATTATTTAATAATTGGAAATTAAATTTAAAATTAAATTTAGGTTTGTCAATTAAGTGCTATTTTCATAATCTAACATTTTAATTTTTTATCTTTTGAGATGGAGACAAAGTACGATATCTTTGAAGCTAGTCCATGCGAATACACGGGTTGCTGGCTAGTATCAATGAATTAGGCCTGCTCAAAAAAAATCTACAAGTGCAAAGTCTCCAAAAGAAATGATCTTTTCTTGATCTTTAGGGCAACAAACAGGACTGATCGTCTTAACCTGCTAATCTTTTCTTTATCTTTTCTGTTGCAAATTTTCCTAAAACTTAGGGCAAATTCATATATTCTGTCTTGATTCTTGAAACAGCCCAGTAGTGCAACGGAAATGAAACATGTTAGTGCGAGTTCTTGATCCTTATGCATGTCACGTTATCTGCTAGCCTAACTCAAGAACACCTAGAGGGGAGGGGATCGTGTGACTTACTGTCGCCGATGAACGCCATGAGCGAAGACCCGTGCCTGCGTGATGCAGGCTTGAGGAAGAGTCGGTGAAGGTTGTCCAGAGGGTCGCCGGCGGCGTCCTGTAGCAGTGGCGACGACGGACTTCCCATTGCTTGCAGCGCGTAATAGATCGGATCACCTTTTAGGTTTGTACGGGATTCTTGTCTCTCACGTGAACTGGAGGTGGTAACGTGAGAAGCCGGAAGTCCCCTTTATATATTGCGCTGCGCAACGGGGGACCGTAACTAAATTTGGAAGGCACCCCCGATCAGGGCGCTGATTTCTTTCTTTCTCGTTTTGGCCGTTTGGCCTGAGATCACATACCTAACATTCTCCCCCTTGATCGTAAGGCTAAACATCATAAGCCCTCTCGTAATAAAAATTCACACCAAAGTAATGTGTCACAACAGTCAATTAAGTACCACTGGACATCAGTACGTATAGTGCTCCATTCTATCTCGATCGGATAGCATAATACTTTATGAGAGTTGGTTACTTTATTTGGTCATCTTATTCCAGGATCACAGGCTCTCCAATAAACCCATGCCGGCAACATGATCACGAAAAATATTAGGTGGTAAGCCTTTTGTAAGCGGATCCGCGAGCATAAATTTAGTTCCAATATGCTCAACCTTAATTGTTTGATCCTGGACTCTATCTTTCACAACATGATACTTTATGCCAATGTGCTTGGCAGCTGCACTCGACTTGTTGTTACTTGAATAGAAAACTGCGGGTTGATTACCGCAGTATAGAATGAGTGGTCTAGAAATGTTGTCTACCACTCTTAATCCCGGGATAAAGTTCTTAAGCCATACAGCCTGCCCGGTAGTCTCATAACATGCCACAAATTCAGCCTGCATTGTCGACGATGCAGTAAGTGTTTGCTTTACACTTTTCCATGATATCGCTACTCCTGCAAGGGTGAAAATATAATCTGATGTGGACTTCTTAGTGTCTTTACACCCCGCAAAATCAGCATCAGAATAACCGACAACCTCTAGGTTATCGCATTTTCTATATGTGAGCATGTGACCTTTAGTGCCTTGCATATAGCGTAGGACTTTCTTAACGGCTTTCCAGTGGTCCGGTCCTGGATTTGATTGATATCTGCCAAGCATCCCGGTAACAAAAGCTAAATCAGGGCGTGTGCATACTTGAGCATACATAATACTTCCGACAGCAGAAGCGTAAGGTATAGCCTTCATCTGATCAGATTCATAGTCATTCTTTGGGCTTTGAAATTTCCCAAACTTATCGCCCTTAACAATAGGAGCAGGCGAGGCAGAGCATTTATGCATATTGTATCTCTTTAGTACTCTGTCAATGTATGCCTTTTGTGATAAACCTAATGTTCCTTTGGACTTATCTCGGTGAATTTCAATACCAAGAACATAAGATGCTTCACCGAGATCCTTCATGTCAAAATTGGACGAGAGAAATCTTTTAGTTTCCTGCAGCATGTCCACACTGCTGCTGGCCAATAATATATCGTCCACATAAAGAATTAAGAAGGTGTAATTACTCCCCCTGAACTTAACATATGTACAATTGTTAACATCATTCTCCTTAAATCCAAAATTTCTTATGACTTCATCGAATTTAAGGTACCATTGCCTAGAAGCTTGCTTCAGGCCATATATGGATTTCTTTAACTTGCATCCCAAATGTTCCTCGCCTTCCACAACAAAACCTTCCGGTTGTGTCATGTAAACGTCCTCATACAAGTCTCCATTTAGGAATGCAGTCTTAACATCCATTTGGTGCAACTCTAAATCAAAATGTGCTGTGAGCGCCATTATGATTCTAAAAGAATCTTTAGTCGAGACAGGAGAAAATGTTTCATTATAGTCAATGCCTTCTCTTTGTGTAAACCCTTTTGCTACAAGTCTCGCCTTGAACCTTTCGATATTTCCTTTGGAGTCACGTTTGGTTTTGTAGACCCACTTACAGCCTACTGTTTTGGCTCCATTAGAAATTTCTACTAAGTCCCATACATCATTATCGCCCATAGACTTAATTTCATCTTTCATGGCATCTAGCCACTTAGATGAATCCTTACTCTTCATGGCTTCTTTATAAGAGTTAGGATCATTCATCTTTCCAAGATCATCTTCATTTAAGTAAACCTCATAATCATTTGGGATAGCAGATCTCCTCACTCGTTCTGATCTCCTGACAGGTACAATAGTAGGCTCATTAGGCTGTTCATTAATTGTCACATAGGGCTGTGAAAACTCATCATTAGGTACAGCACTATCATTTTCAGAGCCCTCAACAGGAGGAGTGGCCACAGAATTAGCTGGAGACGCAACAGGAGTTGCGACTACAGGATCAATTGTGGGCACAACCACTTAGGGCATAGGGAAAACAGTCTGTCGGATTAGCGGTGAAGGAACATAAATCCGCTTTTCCTCAAGATCAATTTTCCTGGGCTCCAAGTCCCCACTGATCCCATCATTTTTCAAGAACACTGCGTGTCTTGTTTCTACAAATTTTGTGGTACGATCTGGACAATAGAATCGGTACCCTTTAGACCTGTCAGGGTAGCCAATAAAATAGCAACTCACAGTCTTGGGATCTAATTTCCCAATTTGTGGGTTAAATAATTTAGCTTCAGCTGCACAACCCCACACATGGAGGTAGTTCAAATTTGGTTTTCTCCCAGTCCATAGTTCATAGGGTGTTTTAGGCACTGATTTACTGGGAACCCGATTGAGTATGTGTGCAGCGGTCTTTAATGCTTCCATCCATAACTTTACTGGCAAAGTGGAGTAGCTCAACATATTTCGAACCATGTCCATAAGTGTGTGGTTTCTTCTTTCCGCTACTCCATTTTGCTGGGGATCACCAGGCATTGAGTACTGCGCGACTATACCATTTTCTTGTAGGAACATGGCAAAAGGACCAGGAACCTGCCCATAAGTTGCGTGTCGCCCATAATACTCTCACCCGTGATCCGAACGCACTACTTTAATCTTTAGATTGTGCTGATTTTCAACTTCAGCTTTAAATATCTTAAATTTATCTAGTGCTTCCGATCTCTCTTTAATGGGATAGATGTAGCCATAACGTGAGTAATCATCAGTGAATGTAATGAAAGAATTATAACTATCCACTGATGTCACAGGGAAAGGACCACATATGTCAGTATGGATTAATTCTAAAATCCCTGTGCTTTGAGTAGCACCTTTCTTTATTTGCTTTACATACTTGCCTTTGATACAATCAAGATAATGATCATCCGAATCATTAAAATCTAAAGGGTGGAGAATTTCATCTTTAATGAGACGTTCAATTCTCCCCCTCGAAATGTGGCCCAAACGACAGTGCCACAATTTCGACGAAGTCTCATTAATTCACTTGCGCTTTTTATTCACATCACATATATTCATGGATATAGGAAAATCTTGCAGGGATAACATATAAAGCTTGTCGTGTCGGATGGCACGACCAACATTATTATTATTGAAGTAAACAAGACACTGTCCGTGTCCAAAATTACATTAATATCCATCATTATCTAATAATGAGACAGAAATTAAGTTTCTTCTCATCGAGGGAACATAAAGAACATCATTAAGTTCCATTACAAAATCATTATTCAAAACTAAGGAAACTGATCCAATGGCTTTAATCTCAGCTTCCATTCCGTTAGCCACTCTTAAGCTTCTTTCCCCTTTGAGATTTCTCAACATATGGAATCCCTGCAAGGAATTCGTAACGTGCACAGTGGCACCAGAATCAATCCACCAAGAATTTATAGGAAAATTAGTATAAAATGCTTCATCAACAAAAGTAATTTCATAAGTACCTTTCTTGGCGAGCCATTTTAGCCATCCAGGACAGTTATCTTTGAAATGGTCCTTGGACTGAGAAAAATGACACTCATCATTTTTCTTTTGTCCATTTGAGCTCCCAGGACCTGAAGCGTGTTTAGGCGCTTGAGGACGCTGTGGATCTTTGTGGCCTTTATAAGGGAGTATGTTTGCTCCTTCTTGCCCTTTCCTTTATATCCTCCTCTATTTCTAGAGGAACCACTCTTGAGGAGTTGATGTGATTCACAACATCATCACCCCCTTCAGCCTTGAGCCTCTCTTCCTCTTGAGAAACATTGGCGATTAACTCGCTCATTGTCCACTTGTCTTTAATGGTGTTATAGTTCACCTTGAAAGCTTCAAATTGCTTAGGAAGAAACATCATAATATAATGGACAACAAAACCGTCAGAAATTGCCATGTCCATTATCTTAAGTCTGGCAGCAATATTGATTATGGTCATAATGTGCTCACGGACATTTCCAGTACCATTGTACTTTGTGTTCATGAGCCTGTGCATCAGTGTGGTAGCATAAACCTTAGAGGATCCTTTAAAATGATCCTCGATGGAGGACAAGTAGTCCTTCACCCTTTCCTTTTAAGGGATTGCTCCCCTAATAGCCTCACTGATGGAGTTTTTCATGACAGCAAGTGAAACGCGGTTAGACCGCTCCCACTTTTCAGCATTAATTTTATACTCCTTCATTTTATCATCAAAATTATCATCTCCTTCATTAGGAGCGACAGGCTCATCGAACCTAAACGCATAATCCAGGTCCAAGAGCTGGAAAGTCGTCATAAGGGTGAACTTCCATTTCTGGAAGTTGCTGCCATTAAGTGGCTCAATAGCATTAACTTGAGCGGTAACTGAAGCAGCTGCTGAAATTTTTTTTAAAAAAATTTTACATTAGGAAGATACATAATTGATTTGCATGAAAATTAATCTTACGTTGGTATGATTAACAGCATGCTCATAATAATTTTTCGTATCACCGTTGGGCAGATGACGAAAAATTTAACATAATTTAGGTCATGCTATTACAATTGACGTTGGTCAAAGAGTAATAGTATGGCCAAAACAACATATCAAAAGAAACATAATCGATAACATGCTATTACAATTAACGTTGGTCCAAAAGTAATAGCACGTAAAAATTAATTATGCCCCTCTAATTGAATTTCTCGTTGGTTCCATTCAATTAGGGGAGAACATCATGCAGCAGAAAAGATAGCATAAAATTTCAGCAGTTTAAAGACATTATCCAGTAATATATTGCATGAAAGACATCAAGTAACAATTAAATAACATGAGGCATATCATAATTCATAATATATATATACTGAAATAAAACCTAACAGCGTGAAAAATACACCATAAAACAATTTCATGTATATATATATATATCTGAAAAATATGCATAAAATATATATATATATATATACACTAAAATCATGAGATTATTCGTTGGGGGGCTCAAAAGTAAAAGGATAATACATAATTTCTGAGAGGTTTGAGGGGCCCCTTTGAAAATTCCAACATTATCTCTACCAACTGACCAGTCAAAAGATATTTCTCCACCTCATTTCTCTGGTCAAAAGAAAACGCTCCATCTTCCCCAAAATGTGGCTCCAACTGCTTCCTTCCCAAAAAAATCGGATCTGAGGGGAGTGAGCAGGGCGCATGCGCGTAGGGGCCTTCCGCCGGCGTCAGGGGGGCATGCGACCAGGGCAGTGGCCAGGGGGGCTGTGGCGGCGCCGGAGGCCAGCGTCGCGGCGGGTCGGTGGCGCGTGGCCGCGCGGCGCGCAGGCGGGCGCCAGCCGCACAGGAGGCGCGCGAGGTTGCGAGCGGCTGCAGCGGCGGCGAGGCGCAGCGCGCCGCCAGCGAGCTTCGCAGCGAGCGGCCAGGCGGGCTCAGCGTCGCTAGCGTGTGGGCTGCCGGCAGGTAGCAGAGCGGCGCGCAGCGTGTGGGACGCGCAGGGCCGGAGCGCAAGGGCTGCAGGCCGGCGGCGGCCGGCCAGGTAAAATTTTTTTTTCTTTGCCCGATCTGCGCTTTGATTTTGGGGTTTCAACAGGATTTTGCACAAAAGTTTGATAATCCCCTCCTTCTAATTGCTAAATCAATCCAATCAGGGGCTAGGGTTCTAAGAAAAAACTAGCAGTGCTCTGATACCAAATACGAGTTCTTGATCCTTATGCATGTCACGTTATCTGCTAGCCTAACTCAAGAACACCTAGAGGGGAGGGGATCGTGTGACTTACTGTCGCCGATGAACGCCATGAGCGAAGATCCGTGCCTGCGTGATGCAGGCTTGAGGAAGAGTCAGTGAAGGTCGTCCAGAGGGTCGCCGGCGGCGTCCTGTAGCAGTGGCAGCGACGGACTTCCCGTTGCTTGCAGCGCGTAATAGATCGGATCACCTTTTAGGTTTGTACGGGATTCTTGTCTGTCACATGAACTGGAGGTGGTAACGTGAGAAGCCGGAAGTCCCCTTTATATGTTGCGCTGCGCAACGGGGGACCGTAACCAAATTTGGAAGGCACCCCCGATCAGGGCGCTGATTTCTTTCTTTCTCGTTTTGGCCGTTTGGCCTGAGATCACATACCTAACAGTTAGTTCAAACGCAAAGGGAAGAAGAAGAAAAAACGTAAAATGCTTGGCAAACTTTTCAGAGAATCAGTCACACTTCCAGTACAGAGAAAGAAGATACTCATACTCCACACAGGATAAGATCACATGAAAAGATAACTTCTGTTTTCAGCCCATCGCCTTTAATTCAGAGCCAAGACAGTCTTGAGTCTCTTGATAGATTATGTGTGCATATGAAAATCCATTATCCTCCGGAGCAACCTCTATTACTAAGGGACATGGAAACGCGAAATGACAAGAGCATGGTAACTGGAGCACAAGAAGAAATGATGATGTTTCAATGAAGGCACTATTCTTTTTGGTTTTTTTGTGGTTTTTGACTTTGGCTTTTTCGAAAATCAAAATAAACAGAGCAGCTTTTCAAACAGATTCATGTAAGCGCTGTCTACATAGGCGTCTTCACCATTTGTTACCGTATCGAAAAACACAAACAAAAACTATCAATCGTAGTAAAAAAAACAGAGTCAAAATGATAAATCAACACCTGCAAAATGTCGTCAGTTATACGAGTTGAGGTTACCAATAGATTAGATCTACATTTCGGCCATCCTGACGTGTCATTGATGCCGAGGGCCTAATTTTAGATTCTTCAAACTCTTTTCCTGAAGGTGAGCTTGCTTCCAATCTCCCTAGAATTGTTCGTGATGTACAGTTACCTTAGCCATTTTAGTTGAGCACTTGATCCAGGTTGACAATCCACCTCTGTTGCCGCTGATGCTCAGTCTCTGTAGAAAACTTCGGAGATGAGAATCCACTAACTTGACTCGATCGATGGAAGCGACAATAAACAAGTTCGGACAGTAACACCTACTACTGAGGAAATTAACTTTGTTTGGGATGTTAAGTGTCAATTTTCGGCAAACAGATACGGGAAAAAAATGTAAGACACACATACAGCAAATACTTTTTTGAATACTGGGTATTACATCATTTATATTAAATCACACATGGCATGATCAATAATCAACATCACCCAACCAAAGCACACCTAGCACACAGTCCAATGCATGATTTGTAACAGGGATCTTATATCTAGTACTCCATGAAAACATGGCACTCCAGAGGGAGAAACACAAATCTAATTCCTGAGCGTACGCATATTCGTAGCCATATGACAAGCACATTTCACGAACAAACAGAGATGCAGGCAGAACAAATAGGTACAACACACGCACAAAGAGATCATATATATGTACGTGAGAGAGAGACAACAAAACAAAGACAGATCATCATTTGTGTTGTTAACCCAAACGGACAAAGCGACCGTTGTTTTACTTCAACCTATGAGAGGCGGGGAATGTGGTATATCTACGATGCCTTCCTTGATGCAGCATCCATGTCTCCATGACCAGTACATACTCCGTGCTCGTATAATATTGAGATGCCCGCGTTAAACAAAACAAAAGAAAAGGCGAAGAGCAAAAGCACCAAAAGCCACTAATGACAACGCTCGTTAAGCCAGATGGTACGCTTAATATGTATAAGGTCCCTGCACAGTAGCCCACCCCCAAATACGTCCTTTACCGAATATTGGTCATTTTATGTTCCAGAAACATTATTTTGTACGTTGAATTAACTTTTTAATATAGAAGCTTCAAATTCTTTTTATTTGCTAAGAAATAAAATTATTTTTTATAAAATTCAATTTATTTTTATGTAATTTTACATATTGAACATGTCATGAAAGCATCGGAAACTTATCTTTTTGGTTACATGTGCCCTTTTTGTTATAACTTTTTTATTTTTTTCAGAAAAGGATATGACTTTTTTATATTCAAGTATTGTTTTAGAGTACAAGACAAACATACATACTCAACACACATCACACTCATACATGCATGCGCGTTCCCTACACACGTTAGAAATTTATTCAAGGCCTCACGTAGCGCAGACATGTACTTTCCCATGAATACATACATATATATATATATATATATATATATATATATATATATATATATATATATATATATATATGTGTGTGTGTGTGTGTGTACTCCTAAATTCAAAAGACACCAAAGCTAAGTCCCAGTCCGAGGTTTGAATGTTGGTAGGTTGGGTGCACACCCACATACTTAACCATCTGGCCATATTCTAGTGGTATTTTACATAACATGGAAATAAAAATTAATATAATTAACAAATTTTTACTAAGATCGCGACTGTAGGATACTCCATGATGGCTTCCACCATTTGCGATAGCTTTTTTTGAGCCGTGTCACCACGATAGTCGCAATTTAGGACTTGATTGTTTTGGATTTTTTCGGCTTCAGCTTTTAGTTTTAGCTTTTTTTTTCACTATTCACTACACTATCCACTAACTCAGCTACAGTAAAATTTCAGCCAGCTGCAGTGAAATTTCGGCCAAAAGTCAGAAGCTATCGTTAAAACGATCACCACCTTAAAGCATTGGTTACTTATTTAACCCAAACGAATAAAGTTATCGTTGTTTTTCAATTCAACACGTGGTTTGTTTTGATATCTTGCTTCTTTACATGCAGCATCCATGCAAGTTATGTACTACGTATACTCTTGTACTCTATGGCTTTATACACGTATATACAATATTGAGATGCCTGCACGTTAAACGAAACGAAACACGTTAGTACTAAACAAAACAAAAGAAAAAACGAAACGAAACACGTTAGTACTAAACAAAACAAAAGAAAACGAGCTCTGAAAGCCACTAATGATGACAACGTTCGTTAATCAAACAAGGATAGTTTACCGTTAATCTCTTCTCTAAACGTACGAAACGAATAAAGTGGTTTCGTTTCGCCTACACGTTGTACGCAACTACGCTGCATGAAGAAACTGAGATGCTAGCTATAGGTTATGTTGGCATACGTATTGCCTGCATGCATGCAATACTACTGCATGTTCGTTCCCTCCAAATTCAAGGCATCGTTCGACCGTCTATCACATTTTTTTTCTGTAGTATCCATGACCAGTATACCACATACGCCATGCACGTATAATATTGAGATGCCCGCGATAAACAAAACAAAAGAAAAAGCAAAGAGCAAAAGCACCAAAAGCCACTAATGACAACGCTTGTTAAGTGCAAACAGTGACAACGCTCGTTAATTTGTTATCTAGACGAACGCTACGAATAAAGCCGTTTTTTTTTTGTCTCGCCTAGTTGCTCGCTAGGTTGTGAATGAGAACCCTTGGCTTCATGTATCCCATCCAATCAAAAAAAAGTGATGTCCAAAAATTCCTGCAACCAAATGATAGCTTTGTCTTTGTTTTTGCCACTGGACGCCAGATGGTACGTTAATATGTATAAGGTCCTGCACAGTAGCCCACCCCAAATATGTCCTTTACCGAATATTGATCATTTTATGTTCTAGAAAAATCATTTTGTACGTTGAATTAACTTTTTGATATATGAAGCTTCAAATTCTTTTTATGTTGCTAAGAAATCAAATAAATTTGTATAAAATTCAATTTAATTTTATATAATTTTAAATATTGAACATGTCATGAAAACATCATAAACTTGTGTCTTTTTAGTTACATGATGCCCTTTTTGTTATAACTTTTTTATTTTTTCAGAACATGACATGATTTTTTTATATCTAGTATTGTTTTAGAGTATAAGACAGACATACATTCTCAACAGATATCATACCCATACACATATGCACATCCCTTATATACACTGGGAATTTATCCAAAGCCTCACATAGTGCAGACATGAGCTTTCTCACGAATGCACACACATATATATGTACTTCTAAATTCAGTAGATACTAGAATTGAGTCTGGAACTTGAATGTTGGTGGGCTGGGTGCACGTATGCATACCTAGCCATCTGGCCACATTCTAGCTTCTATATTCTAGTGGTATTTTACATAACATAGAAATCAAAATAATAGAATTAACAAATTTTCAATAAGATCGCGACCTAGGATACTCCATGACGGCTTCCACCATTTGCGATAGATTTTTTTTTTGAGCCATGTCACCACGATAGTCGCGATTTAAAGCATTGGTTATTTATTTAACCCAAACGAATAAAGTTATCGTTGTTTTTCAATTCAACATGTACGTGGTTTGTTTTGATACGTCGCTTCTTTACATGCAGCATCCATGCCAGTTATGTACTACGTACTCTTGTTCTCTATGGCTTTATACACGTATATACAATATTGAGATGCCTGCACGTTAAACGAAACGAAACACGTTAGTACTAAACAAAAGAAAAAAAAAGTGCTCCGAAAGCCACTAATGACAACGTTCGTTAAGAAAACAATTAAGGATAGTTTATAGTTAATCTCTTCTCTAAACGTACGAAACGAATAAAGTGCTTTTTGTTTCGCCTACACGTTGTACGCAACTACGCTGCATGAAGATACTGAGATGCTAGCTATAGGTTATGTTGGCATACGTATTGCCTGCATGCATGCAATACTAGCTACTGCATGTTCGTTCCATCCAAATTAATAGTACTACTTCTGGTAAAAAAAATACAAGGCATCGTTCGACCGTCTAGCTATCACATTTCTTTCTGAAGCATAAGTCACATTTTTATCCATCGAAAAAATATCTAATTAATCAGGCAGCACACAAGCCTCCATGCAGATCCAACTGTCGAAGAAATCGACTTAGATTTAAGGAGAAAAAATCGGGCAACTTGACTTCAAATTGCAAAACCGTATCTTAATTTGTTGGGGTTATCTAATGCTCAAGTGACCGAAATTTGTTATGTTTTGGTCACTTTTTTTTGCCTTCAGATCTTGATTCAACGTCCAGCTTTGTCTTGTAATGTTTCTGTTACAAAGGACACTTATTAAACAAAAAATTACTCTGACCTTGACAAAATATAAATTTAATTTTGGTGGACCCCTACGAAAAACAAAGACAAAACAAATCTATTATACAATAAAAGTCCATGTCATGTGATTTATGGTGGCTAAGAAACAAGAAAATATGCTATTCTCAAAACAGAAAGACATTCAGCCTTTGATTTAGTGGATCCTAATTATCATTAAATCACAACCACCTATTGTTTCTACGAAACCTGTTAATTAAAATGCAAAGATATGGACATATAAGAATATATGGAAGAAAAATCCTTATCCATGCTAAAAAAACGGCCAAGAAAACAGGATGGCCCCACCCCATACGTTAAAAAAAAGAGTCGCAAGAGTTTGAAGTGGAAATGGACGCCCGGGCCTGAAACAATCCCCGACCAAGAGACGGCCGGATACATGCACGGAAGCCATGCACACGCCCAGGACATAGACACCAACTGACATATGTATACGTGCCGTACCAAAAAACAATGTGCTAATGGTGTATATATGTGCCGTTAATTTCAATCCTTGATGAACCATATATTACACAATAGGCATAATTTAGGAATTCAAATATAGAGAAAATTTGAGGACATGACGGCGTATGCTATCCAATCAACCATGCATTGTGGTGTGATCATGCGATCGCTTTCTGTTTGGATACGAAATCAACATGAAAATTTTTTCAAAAAAACTATAGATGCACTTCACAATTTACTCTACGTATCTATAATTTTTCAAGTTCAAAGCTATTATATATTAAGAGTAACAAAACTGAGAAAAATATGACAAATGATAAATGAAAAGGAAAAGAAAGAAAGAAAGAAACACATGACATTATTCACATCAAACATATCTTTTTTGTTTCTTCTAAAATATTTTGAAGTTGAAATTGAAATTTTAAAAGGTGTGCTACAACACTATATATAGACTACATTTTCAATTTTTCCTGGAATTTTTCTTGTTCATTTGGTGCCAAAACTGAAAGTTGATTGCATGAGTGCCCAAAAGTGGTGTTTGCATAGTCCATATATATATTTGGTATATTAGAGCATTTTAGAATAACCGGATGATTATTTCAATCTCCTAAAATTTGGACTTAGTATGTTAAACGGACTTATTATAAAGGTCAAACGTAGATATTTTCTTAGTACATTTTTTGGACTTAGTATGTTAAACGGACTTATTATAAAGGTCAAACTTAGATATTTTCTTAGCATATTTTTTGGATTTAGTATGTTAAATGGACTTATTATAAAGGTCAAACTTAGATATTTTCTTAGTATATTTTTTTAACAAACGTACTAAATTTAATATAGCCACACAATTGCGTTGACACTCTAACTAGTATATAACTACATATGCAGTAAAGATTTCTTAAAATCGCATATAACTTAGCATTGCAATTTTTGGATAAGTACAATAATATTTTAGGTGACTGAAAATTAGCAAAATAATAATTCGCTATATGTAATACTCCAATAATCTATACTACTCCACAAATGTAGTTTGTTTTTTCTTTTTTATGTTTTTTTTGTCTCTAGCACAAGGTTTTGACTCGTTTTTTAACATAATATACTAGCAAAAATAATAAAGTTATATACCATGAAAATATTTTGTAAGACAAATTCAATGACATTATTTTCATATAGTAGTATATATAATCTAATATATATATATATAAATAGTAAAAGCTTCAAAAGTTTAATCGTACGGAACCTAGAGATAACCTATGTCAGGAGACGGAGGGAAGATATATACTCTGCATAAAACATTATGGTTCTTATAATATCGGCAAAAGGAAAGCAGCGGTGCAAAGCGTTATCTGGACTCGGTTCAAGCCTCTCTCGTTTCTGCCACAACACAAGCTTCGCCAGATGCATGCCCAGCGATCTTAGGTACGTTCTCTCTTTTCTTGAGGGAGAGAGGTAAGATACGTACGTTCTGTCAGCAAATTGTCGCAACTATAGCAACCAGAAACTTACCCTAAGCTTTTGGGGAGGTGCATGCAGGCAGCAAGGCATCAGGCAGAAAGATGAGCAACGCCGTGTACGTTGTACGCGGTGCCATCGACCCGCTGCTGGGCTACCTCTCGTCGGCCATCCGCGACGAGGCGCAGCTGCTGGGCGGCGCCCGCCGCGACGCGCAGTTCATCAAGGACGAGATGGAGAGCATGAACGGCTTCCTCCACTACCTCGCCGAGGCCGGCAAGGACCAGGAGCACGACCACCAGGTCCGCGCGTGGATGAAGCAGGTCCGGAACCTCGCCTACGACACGGAGGACTGCATCCACCTCTACATGCGGCGCGTGGGCACGGCCCCCCGCGCGAGGGGCGCCTGGGGCCACGTGCGGCGGGTCCCCTTCTTCCTGCAGACCATCACGGCGCGCCACCGCGTGGCCACGCTGATGCGGGAGCTCAAGGCTCGTGCGCAGGACGTCGGCGAGCGCCGGCAGAGGTACGGCGCCATGGTCCCGGCCAAGGCGACCGGTGAGCTCGCTGGCGGATCGGTGGGCGTTGACGAGGAGACGGATGCTTCCAGGCGAGGTTTAGTTGAAGCTGTGACTGACTCTCTCAACAAGGATGGAGCGGAAGAGCTGATCCGCTGGCTGAAGAAGGAAGCAGACAGACGACGGGGCAGCAAAGAAGACGACGCCAGTGGACGGCCCATAGTCCTCGCTGAACTATCCGGCTGCATCAACTGGCTCTACCGACTCCTTCAGAGCCATGCAAGCGACGCCAGTGGACGGCCCATAGTCCTCGCTGTTGTAGCACCAGATGGAGAGGACGGCCACGAGCTCGTGAAGGAATTGTACCAACATTCTTTCTTGGGGAGGCTGTTCGACTGCAAGGCTCGTGTAACCATCCAAAGGCCGCCATATCTCGGGCAGATACTCCACGACATGGTTCTGGAGCTCCTTCCTTCTCAACAAGGCAGATCGGAACAGATCGAAGCAAGGGATGATCAGCAGCTGCTCCGGGAGTGCGTGAAAGGCAAAAGGTTCCTGGTCGTTGTTGAAGACGTAGAGCATCCATACCCATGGAATGAGATCAAAGAAATTCTGGACACCTCTGGCTGCTCCCCTGGCAGTGCAATCATAGTGACCACAAAGGATGGTGAGCTTGCCAAGAAGTGCTCTCCGGACAAAACTGAAGTCCATTCCCTTGTCCAGTTTTGCTTTGAGAGAGCGGGCCTGCTGATTCCCAGAGAAGACGACTATGAGTATGATCTGAAGAGGGAAACCATACGTTGCATCTTAAAGGAATGCAACCCGGATCTCTTCTCCATGAAGTTGTTGCTCCGTGCCCTGTACGCCGATCCCAACACGAGCAAAAAACAACTGGACGACCTGTGCACCAGCCTGCGTTCACAAGGTGCCAAGAAGCATATCCCAAGGAAAATGATGAAGTTCGGCTACGACAAGCTGCCTAAGATTTCCAAGAGGTGCTTGCTGTACCTGTCCATTTTCCCCCCAAATTTCAGAATAAGAAGGACAAGCTTAGTAAGAAGATGGGTCGCCGAAGGCCATGTAGTCGAAGGAGACGGGCAGAGAGCGTCGGATAGAGCTGAGCGTTGCTTCGACGAGCTCGTTGCTCACGGGTTCGTTACCATTGCCAAGGCCGGCAGTGTAGGCAATGTCATCACCTGCAGGGTACAAGATTTTGTCCGTGACTTCATTACCGAGATAGTCCGAGACGAGAACTTCGGGGACGCGACCCTGCCGCCCAACCTGGCTCGCCGCCTCTCCATTAGCAGCGATATCCAATGGCAACAAGACCCACGCAAGAAGAAGCAACACGGCTGCGGGAGCATCTACAGCTGCTTCTCTCCTGCAGAACGGCAAGGTGCCCGGGATGACATCATACCATTTCTTGAATCGCTCCCTACATTCTCACGAGTGGGGCGGGTGAAAGTGATGGATCTAGACTACTGCAAAGGCCTGGAGAACCACCATCTGAGGTACATATGCAACAAGTTATCCATGCTCAAGTATCTAAGCATTCGGAATACAGAGGTTTCCCGGCTGCCCAGGGAAATCAAGAAGCTCCAACGGTTGGAGACGCTAGACATCCGAGAAACCAAGGTGCGGGCATCCGCCACAAAAGGCCTTGTGCTCCCAATGCTGAAACATCTGCTTGCCGGCCCCATCGACTATCAGGTGGATGCCTCAATCAAGCCCGAGGAGCCACTTTCCACCGTGCGGATGCCTCGCAAGATCGGGAGAATGGCAAACATGGAGATGCTGCGGCATGTCGAAGTTCTTGAAGATGATGCAGAGTTGGAACAAGTCAAGAATCTGAAGTGTCTCAGGAATCTGGGTGTGGTCATTCATGGTAAACAAGATAATGTAAATCGTTTGCTCCAAGTGATCAACGAGTTGTGTGAATGCCTCCGCTCTTTGTCAGTTTGGGTCAGATCACCACCCAGAGCGAGTGATGGCGGCGGGGCTCTCAACATGAACCTCACAGAGCAAACAGTCTCACCTCCCAAGTTTCTTGAAACGCTCAGCATCAACGGCATCACCGGTGGCTTGCCTAACTGGATTAATGGGCTCTCATCTCTTGGCGAGATAACTCTGCGTCAGACATTATTGTCGGATACTTCTCTCCGAATCCTGGGAAAGCTCCAAGGTTTGCGCTGCCTCAGGCTCCGGCACAAGTCATACACCGAGGAGAACCTCACCTTCAAGGACAGTGAGTTCAACAAACTCGAGTTTCTTGTCATCCAAGGCTCCGACATCATCAGGATTGCCTTTGAAGCCGGTGCAGCCCCCAAGCTCACGAAGATTGTTTGGACCTTTGACAAGAGTCAGAAGACGGAGATCACGCTGGACACTCCCGGAATCAATAATCTTCCAAGCCTGAAAGAATTCGAGCTCAACGGCGACGGCGACCCACATCACGTGGAACAAGCCGTTGCAGCACATCCAAACCTTCCTGTTTTCAAAACAGGTACTCGTCTCCAGACTCGATCTTTTCAGGGCCCTGATGCGCGTGCACACGATGTTCCTATTACAGAGTAAAGCCTACGACTACTACTTGTGATTGCGCGCGCGCGTGTGCTCTGGGATCGAAGAACTAGCAGGAGACCTGCATGCTACATTCTCATCATGCTTAATTTGTGTGCTTGCATTGTGTGTGCGCCGTCACTGCATTTATCCTGCCTGCCTATGTGTGCCTTAATTGTTATGTCATGGTTTGCTGTTTGTACGTGTGTTCGCTGTGTCCGAGCGTGTGTATTAATTGTACCGTGTGTGCTACTGCGTTTGTGATGTGATTGAGCGGCGTGGGCTGCTACATATTTTGTGATGTGAATTTGTGGTTGAGTGGTGTGAAGCATGTATCGTGTGCTGTAACTGAACTATTATTGATCAATAAATAAACGTGACTGTTGTAGTGTTGTGTTACATTGTGTGCCACAATCAAATACCACCAGATCAATTTAACAGGTGCCCGTCAGAGTGTCAGTACTCTGTTAATCTGTCTGTCTGTGGTTTTCTGAATTCTGATCCACCCAATTTAACCACTGTCATCCCGCAGTTCAATTTTGGCGAGCAGGCCTTTTGCACGGGCATGCACGTACCCAGGGCTGGATATCGAGCTCTTTCAAAATTAACATAGTTTGACGTAAAATTATTTTATTTATCATTTAAGTGGTTATTTCAAATCCGAGCTAACAAGCTACTATCGCGTCGAGCCGCACTAACCTTTTTTTCAATCAAAATAGTCTCATTTTAATTTAAAACCCAATAACTAATTTAATCTAAGTAATTTTGATTTGAACCCTAACAAGCTTTTTTTCTGCCAGCCCTATATGTGCCCTACGCCACGCATGGATCAGGCTCCAGCCCACAAACCGGCGGACTTTATTATCGGCCGTAGCCGGTTGTCCCAAGCGCGTGCTGGTCCATTGGTCGGCCGTAAGCCTGCTGGGTCGTTCCTCTCTCGGGCCCGCGCTCTGTCGCTTGACTACTAGATCCCGGCCGTGCGTTTCCTCTCTTGCATGGGCCCCAAGTGGAGTGGTCATGCAGGAGGTCGCCAGAAGAGGCCCGTCTATTTTTTCCTCCTTTCCTTTTCCCGGCCCTCTTCCGGGTCTCTGTATACTGTAGCCTGTACTATGTACAACATCCACGCCTTGGAATTAATGCGGCATACCCACGACGCTGTTGTGCGTTGGTCACGGTGAGCCGATCGGATGCCCTCGACCATCGAACAAAGCGACAAAAAGGAGCTAGCATGCACAGGCAGGATGTTCTTTTTTAGAGGCAGTGGGGTTCATAGGCTAAGCAATCACTTTAATGTCAAAAATCCACAAGTTCAAATTCCGGAAATAATAGCAGTGGAAAATCCGCATAAATAAATTACCCAACCCGTAGTTGGTGGAGATATATTAAACTTTAGTCATCGGTTAGAAAGACGAGGGGCCGCATTGTTGGGCTAGATGCAAGCGGCTAGTTGGCTTGACATGTTTACATAAAGAACAACTAGACGCGCGCGTTTCATTCAGAAATAGCAATTAAGCAGGTACCAATTTACTTACAAAAACTAATTTAAGTTAGTACTGCATATGAGTGATGGATGTAATTAACTCTGTACTTTGTTACTTGGCACGTAGAGTTTTAATTACATGACGGCAAATGACAGTCCTGAGACGGAGGAGTAAAGAAAAATGATAAAGGGGGAAATTCAAAGCCTGACACTAACCTCATTTTGTCGGATAAAGTTCCTAATTGATCACTCTGGCATTTTCACTACTTTCTGTTTTAGAGAGAAAAAAAAAGTGAGCCTCCACTGATGGGTCGAGAGATTGTAAAAATATCCTTTAATTAGTTTTGCTTCTCTCTCCTGCATTCTGCTTCCTTCAACTGTATGCGTCTATTGTCTAGCTATGTGCATGTGTATGGTACGCACAATGTAGTACCGGTGAACGGAGGTAGGACTTAGGCCCCGCTCAGCGTTTGTCGCTGGCGGTGGCGATGGGCGTTGAAAACACTGTAGCAGGTAATGTAGTTCTGATGCACCTTTCTGAAAAAATTTTATTTTTTTAAAATTTACTTATACTTTTTCGTTTTTTGTTTTTGGTTTTTTTTTACAATTTTCTACATTTAATTATACTCAATAAACCAACTTAGCTACAGTGTTTTTTCAGCCAGCTACAGTATTTTTTCAGCAAAAATCAAAAGCCATCGCTATTCCGATCACCCCCTTAGCTGTGCCGATACGGCACAGCATGGATTAGCGTGTATAGGATTGTGTCATGCTGGCTCAGCCAGCCACCATGCTGTCCCATGTCATGCAGGCCTAGCTAGAGATCTCATCTCTAGCCAAGCCTAGGCAATACCCAAAGCTAGCCGTACCGTCTTAACTTAGCCCTAAGTAATTATAGACAGCAGAAACGAAGTTATAATATATTTATAAAACCCAACAAAATTATAATATTATAAAAACACTTTCCAAAATGAATCTACACATATTATTTCCATATATCTAATCTAAATATTTAAAAAGATATCAATAGCCAAAGTTTTCAAAATTTAACTGCACGTATTTCAAAACAAATGTTTTTTGTGAACTGGAGGAAGTAATAGATAGATGTCTAAAACTTCTTCGTCTCCTTCCTTGCAAGTGCCTGAAGCTTTGCATGGTTTCATGCATTTAAACTGAGTATGTATGAATGGTTACAATACATGTATGTCTCAACCATTAATATTGAGTAAATTTTAGAAAACCTTAGGTTTTAGACATAGATAATGCAAAAACCCAGGTTTTTACAAAATTTTTCAAAGAACCATATGTTCTTAGGAAAAGGTTTAAAAAACCCTTAGGTTTGTCCTATCCTGTTCCATCTAACAGGATATGATATGTATATCCCACTTGTCAATCAGATATGTGGATCCCCACCCCACCCTTCTTTTTGGTCCCCCCCCTCCACCATTACTCATCATCCCGTCGTCTTACACTAAAGCACTAGTTTGCCATCGTGGGATGTCGCACCGCCCATCATGGCTAACAGGTGGGCCCAAATTTAGTAAATGAGGCTAATAGGTTGACCCTACTTGTTAGTATGATTGACATATGGGTTCCATTTGTCATATCCCATTGGATGGAAAAGGATGTGACAAATCTATTTGTTGAAACCTTTTGCCCAAAAACACATGGTTCCTTAATTTTTTTTTTGTAAAATCTGGGATTTTGCATTAGCTATGCCCCAAAACATAGGGCTTTGTGAAATTTACTCATTAATATTCCTGTGCTTCACCGCGTTCTCTGATTCTATTGATAAGCATAATCTGAACCTAATGTAAAACATATCTGTCTGTTTACTGTATATACAATCCAATGATCTGTTGTAGGACAGAAAAATGTTTCGGCTTGCTTGAAATCTTGCCTTTATGCTGAGGTTCAGAAGCATGACTACGTAGTTGCAGACGAGCAGGTACAAGTTGACCCCTTGGAATCAATTTCCTGAAAACATGGATGCAGCAGCTAGCCAGTAGTGCTGAATTTACGCTGAACCTGCGCGCTCGTCCCGTCGACCGTGCAAGGGCATACCCGGCGACAGCGAGAAGGATGAACGCGCGAGTTTCGATTCCAAGCTAGGGCGGCTCAACTGGCATGGGCTGCAGCCGAAACACTAGCCGTTAGAGATGGTAATTGTACCTATTTACTCGTGTATCCACGGGTAAATACCGTAATAGAACCGGGTATGGGATGCATTTTTTACCCACGGGTATGAAAACGAAGGAAACTTTTTACCCATCGGGTAAACGGGTACGTGTGAGCTCTACCCGTACCCGTCTCGCCCGTTAACCCGCGAGTCCACAATTTGACAGGTCGAATGCTATGTGTGAAAATTACTTTCTTAAGGACATATATATTTGATGTGAATATGATGCTTATATGTATGTGTGGATTTGAATGTGATGCTTTTATATTTTCTAGCAATAGCTGCAGATTTTATGTATCTGTCGTTGATTCAATTCTCATACGCTGACTCTCAGTTTGCGGGTAGACAGACATGCCCGTGGGCGACGGGTACCCGCGGCGTTCGAGGGTAAACGGGTATGCCCGCGGGCGACGGGTATGGGCGAGGTTTTTCGCCCGTTGTCCTTCGCGGGTATGTCCATGGGCGTAAATCAAAGTCGCAGGTATAGGTATGGACGAGTATTACCCATGCCCAATTACCATCCCTACTAGCCGTTGGTGAACCTTGCCAGAGAGGGTCGCCCACATAGCATCCATGAATCCTCAAGCACATTTAAAGGTTACAAATCTGATTTAATTTTGCAAAACAAATTCATACGACAGAATTTCAGCAAACCCAAAAGAAAAACTAGGTAGATGTCCATGCAACAGTATGTGAGTGAGATACGTACGTGCATACATCTATAGTTGTTATTAGTTGTGCATCAATCGATTTATGCCAGCTGGCATCATGACGTACTCGTCAAACAAAAAGAACAAGCAGACGAGAAAGAAGATAAAGGAAAAGAAGAGAAATGTCCAAAGCCAGCAGCACGTACGTCCATGTTCTCATTTGATGGCAAAGATGGATTAGCATTTGTTCTTTGAGTGTACATACCTACAAAGATGCGTGCATATACATAGAAATTTGCATAGAAATTTCTTACTGGATGTATATATAGGTAATGTGATGGCAGATCGATCTAAATAGCATATACATTTTGCGGGGCGCCTCCTTAAAATGTTTGGAAACGTGAAAACATCTCTTCCGTAAAATTTTCCCGTGTGTATGTCGGAGGGATGTTAGATGACCATGCAAAATTTCAACGTAGAACTTGATTGAACTCGAGAGAAATAAATAATTAATGAGCAACAATGTAATGGTGACAGATAGTTGAATTAAAACCACTACTTATGGTAAATGTTCGTGTTTTTAATCTGGTAAAAGCAGTCGAGTGTGATAAGGAATTTTTAATGGGTTACATAACTTGCATCTTTTCCGCCGTATTAATCTTTGTTTTGAGAATTGTTTTTTTAATACATTTCGAGAATTCCTGCCAACAGAAAGGTTAGCACGGTGTTAGCACCAGCTGATAATATTCCCTGCTGTAACAACAATTAATTAAACATGTGAAATTTTACCCACGAAAAATTTTTAGTTAGTCTGTATGCGGAGACTAGAGACTCTGGTACTGTTGGGATTTCGTTTAGTTTACGGTGAGTTGATAGTTGATGAAGTGACCTCCTCTTGTACGTACGAATGTACACGTACACATGTTAACTTTTGTATTGAGAATTTCCTGGCAACACATGGTTAGCACGAGTTTATACCAACATGCATAGGTTAATTAGCACCTGATAATATTCCTTGCTGTAAGTAAAAGTTTACCCAGGAAAGAGTTATTCATACGGTAGTATGTATGCAAAAGATTACGACTCTGTGCTAATGTTGGGATTTGATGATGACCTCCTTGTGCGTAGGAACGTACATCCGGTGCATGTTTCATGGGTATGTACGTACATTTCTGCTTTTTGCATGGCACATGCAGCTTAGGCGATCGTTGGGCCACTGATGCATGCCCTCGACAGACGAAAGGAATAAATAAAAGACAGAGAGATTCCAAATCCTATCACTTATTACCTCATCTTGTCTGATAAAGACATAGATTAGCATCTCTCTTGCCTGCAAAAGGGTAAAGTTGGATCAGAATTTGCCCCACTCCTGCGTGCGCCATTTCCTTCTTGGTTTAAGTAGGTAAAGACAGATCGAAATAAAGGAAAAATGGGATTTATGTCCTCATTTCAGGGACAAAGTCACAAAGATGAATAATTTAGCATCTGTTCTGTACAGTGTACGTACTATGTTGTAGTGATGAGAAGAGGGAAGGTTTTATTCCCTTTATTTATTCCATACCTTCCTCCTGCGTGCGGTTTCTGTCACATGTGGACCAAGGTGGATCAGAATTTTGTTCGAATGTTTGTCTATTATATGCTAAAAACCAACAATTAGGTGTTCACACACGGCAATCAGAAAAAAAGATAAAATGTTATGACTTTTTCCCAAGAAAAACAAGAGAAAATGTCCTGCCGTCATGATCAATTTACCATCTAAACTTAAAAGGATAAGGAAAGAATCTGTACTGAAAGAAAAGATATAGTCAATCTAATTCAAATACAGCTCTAGTAGAATAGAATAATTTCAACTTTTTAAACTGACAATTAGTAATTTGAGAATAGAATTCAGAATTCACAATTATAGAGATAAGAAAGAACGTGAAACCAAAAACATAATTCAGAAGTGACTGCGTACGTATGGTGAACATTGTGTTTTTATCTCATAAATGCAATCGAGTTTGGTCGTGGCCGGAATTTTAATGGGTCACATAACATCCTTTCCGCCTCTACACGTGTTAACTTTTGTATCGAGAAATTCCTGGCAACACAAGGTTAACACGACTTTACACCAAGATATAGGTTAATTAGCACATGATAATATTCCCTGCTGTAAGTAAAAAATTTACCCACGAGGCCACGAAAGAGTTAATCGCATAGTTAGTATGTATGCAGAGACTAGACTCTGCTAATGTTGGGATGTCGCTTAGTTTATGTTGAGTTGATATTTAATGAAGTGACCTCCTTCAAGGCATCTGAGGTAGCTGCTGCCAACGGCTAGCACCGAAGCGCACAGGCTGTTGATGCCTCCTGTGCCATCGCCGCTCGCCCGAGGCTCCCCACGAGCTAGAGAGGAGGAGCTCAGCCACCCGTAAGGTCGGATACGGCTAGTGACTAACTATCTAGCCTTATCGCTTCCTCTTGTTCCACTGACAGGTGGGATCCACCTTTTTATATATTTTTTCTTTTCTAAAAATGAGAAATTACCACATAGCCCTCAAAGTATCCAAAAGTCCTCACTAATTTATCAATTTGATAAAAGATATTCAAAATCTTGTTTAATATACAGTTGTTCGATAGTAGTTACCTTTCGAATTTGAACCTAAAGCCTAGCAATAAGGACTACGACTTTGCACAGACAAAGGAGAACTTTGCCTTGATCCAATGTCTTGGTGTGAGAATTTTCACCCAAGTTACATTCTGTAGTGAGCAGCTTGCCTTTTCCCTTTCGGTTAGGACATTACGGTCATGTCCCCATATCTAGCTCATAAGTATTTAATAAAGTATACCCTTATCTTCCTTTGATCATGACCTCACGATCATACTTAAATAGGTGAATTCTTTAGAGAATCCTGTAAGACGATTCCTGATGCCATATAGACATCAAATTTATTAAAAGCTATTGCTCAACCTTCCATATACAAAGAGCATAGCAGCAAATAGGACCCTTTAGATGTGCTCTCTAATCCACATAGTTTATTATCCTAGAGCTTAGTTCATAAGAACTCCGATATACTAGGATAGGTTATCACCAACGTGGACCTTTATAAGGGTATGAGCTCCATTCCCTTTGCCGCTGTAAAGATGGTCTTCCATGCCATTCTTTTCGTGAAAAGATCTGTCAAGTTTCTTTTAGACTGAATGTATTCCACAAAAATAATTATCGATTTAAGTCGCCTCTTTGTATGTTTTAATAACTTCATATTGTCCTTCTTACTCTTAGCCTTAACTAAAATGGTTTGGCTATCACAGTAAGTCAATATAGCTGGAATTGGCTTTTCTAGCACAGGTAGGTTAGAAAAGAGTTATCTTATCTATTCTGCCTCTACAGTCGCTGAGTTAAGTACTACTAACTCAACTTTCATAGTGGATCGTGTAAGGATAGTCAGTTTAAAAGACTTCCATGACAGAGCCCCACTTGATAGAGTGAAAATATAGCCACATGTAGCCTTTATATCATCCGAATCACTAATCCAGTTAGAATAATTGAATCCTTCTAAAACTGCCGAATAGCTAGAATAATGTATTCTAAAATTTGTGGCTCCCTTTAGGTACCTAAGTACCCTCTCTAGTGCTATCCAATGATTATCTCCTAGTTTGGTCATATAACGACTCAATCTGCTTACAACATATGAGGTGTCTGGTCTCGTTATTCTAGTTAGATATATTAAGAATCTAATTATTTGAGAATATTTAAGCTGGTTTTTTCTATGTCTAGTGTTTTATGTAGTGTAACATTTGGATCGTAGGGTGTGGCTACTGATTTACAGTCCAAGAATCCAAATCTGGTTAGAACCTTATCCATATAATGGAATTGTGAAAGAATAATCCCATTCTCACCCTTTGTCAGCTCGATGTTTAAGATAACATCAGCTTTTCCAAGGTCTTTCATATCAAAATGCTGCGAGAGGAAAGACTTTGTCTTTATTGATTGCATCCATGTTGGTCCCAAAAAGTAATATGTCATCTACGTATAGATAGAGAATGACACCTTTGCCCGCACTAAATCGATACTAGACACATTTATTGGCTTCGTTTACACAAAAACCGACCTAGGTCATAGTACCATCAAATAATCGTAACATTGCTTGGAAGTTTGCTTTAGGCCATACAAGGATTTAATCAACTGACATACTTTCTTCTTTGCCCTTCAACCTGTCGAGACCCGAATATGCAAATCTAGACTCTTTGTGTATACCGCACTAGTCCAGGATCATGCTGGTGCATATAGTGTAAACATAGATTAAAATATTGACATATATACGATTAATAAAGAAAAAGACTAAATATTATTAATTATCAGAGTTGTGACCTTATAGCTAAGCTTACAAATAATAACCTGAAAGGCTTAAGAGACTAGCAGCAAAAACATAAATAACCGTAGTAGTCATTCGACATGCTCACAGGCAATTGACTAGGGAGTGAAGTCGTCGAAGTATTTTCCTTCTAATATCTCTTACTGATATGGTTCTTTTTCTTCAACTAAGCAACAATAAGTATAAAGCCGTGAGTACATTGGTATTCAGCAAGTTGTTTGTAACAAAGATGCAGTATAATATGCAAGGCTTACAAATGGATGACTGAAATATTATTTTGCATAAAACAATAATTTAAAGTAAATACAATAAATAGATTGAAAGCGAACTTTAAAGAAAATGATAATAAATAAATAATCAAAGAAAATGAATAAACCGCTCGTGAACTAACCATTCACGAATTAAACCACCAGTGAACTAACTACTCACTTTTCAAAGTTCATCTCAACCAAGTTTTATGAAATCTCTACTCTTCGTATGAAATCACCGATCATTATCTATAACTAGGGACATAGTTATTCGAATAGTTTTACACTCTGCAGAGACTGTACAACTTTATCGACACGATGTGATCATCCCCGCACTAGAGAAAATAATAACAAGGCATTTACAATGCTCAACCTTAACTCAATTTTGCCTGCTAGAATTTTGTATCACACCCCCTGTGCGCCTCATGGAAATCAACATCCATATTCATCACAATGGCAAAATCAAAATTGAAATATCACAAATTAACTAGCCAGGTTTATCCTATACATGACATGAGGTTGCACGATAAGACTTAGATCAATGGCACACAAAGTAAAATCCTTAAACATTACTCAAACGAGACATCCACATCCATCAAAGTGAATCCACACGTTTTTCTTTACTGCATGATCACTCTTCCAAGTGAAAATCAAGTTTGTGTAACCAACACCAATGACACTCTAATACCATGGCACACAAAATTTATAATTGTGGCTACAACCACAATTCAATATCTCATTAAATCAAATTAATTAATTGATCACATGTGATAATGAGCCCAATAGAACTATAAGCATAGCTAAGTATATTAAACGTACAACCCATGTGACAACTAGTATTGCATCACTAAGTAATTTTCCCTTCTATGGTGACAATGGAATTATGGCATTCAAATTATCAAATAAGGAATTAATCAAGTAGGACAATAACTATCAGGTACAAGTGTTTGTATTAAAATAGCAATGCATGATAATTTAAAATAAAATAATAAATAAATAGATTAAAAACTAGATTCAACATGATCACAGAATATAACTTGCCTTGGCCTTGCTCAGTTAATTGCTCTGGATCTTCAAATCTTACTTCAGCTTCTTCAAAAACATGATATAATGAAAGAGAAAGCAAAATAAAGTATAAAATAAATTCAAATAAAACTCAAATAAACTTTAAAACCTTCAAAACTAGAACCAAAAGGTAGAGATCTATTTTAGATGAATTTAGAAAAAAGAACGAGATCAATCGGAGCCAATATGGAGAAAATCAGGCTCTTGAAAAATTAAACATAAAAGAAAAATACTGAAAAATCAAAAATTCTATTGTGATGTGGACCTGGTGCATGAAATAGTAAGTCTATAGTGAACTCGACTCATGGAACAGTGCATGGCAACTAGGCTTGCTGACGTAGTGGATTAGGGCTGACGTGGTAAACACATGGCTAACAATTGGCTGTTAGGGCTGACACATGGCCTGCTAACGTGACACCAGGATGGCTCGGTTTTACTGACATGGCACCCATGTGGACGACACATGGCAAACACGTTGGATCTAGGGCTGAGGTGGCAGCTGATGTCGGCTACGGCTGACTCGGCTGGGGTGACGACGATCGGACGGCCGAGGGATGATGACAATCGGACTGTTCAGAAAGGAACAACACGTGGCATATGGTGATTAGCGGATGGACACAACGACGTTCGGACGGTCCGAAGGGTGACGATGATCATACGGTTCGACAACGATCGGACGACAAGATGGTCGGTGGAGCGGCAGCGGTAGCTTCGACTACTCGAGCTCGTCGACATGGGTGGTGCGGTCGAAGGTGAAGGCGATTACAATGTCAGAGGAGATGACCCTCGAGGAGGCAGCGCTCGAACATTGGTGATGGCGGAGCTTGATGATGACGATGACAGTGATGGTGAGCTCAGCAAATGGTGGCGATGGTGGTTGTGGCTGCAGGGTTGCAAAAACGAGGGGCAACGCATTTATAAAGGCACATAAACTGAGAATCTGACTAAGGCATGGCACGGACGTCGAGACAAACACAACGACGAAGTCATGCTCGAAGACGATGATGAGTAGTAGCCTAGCCAGGCGATGGGTGACGCGTGGCACGGGAATGATCGGACGGTTGAATCCAGATGGCCCAGATGAACAGTACCAAGGTGACTTGATGGTTGACACATGGCAAAGATAAGATCAGACAGCTGGAATTGGATGGGCCAGGTGAACAGTAATGGGCTTAGCACGTTACTATTTTAGAATTTTTGGGGATTTTCTAATTTCAGAAATTCAAATATAATCAAAGGACGCTTGAAATATCGGAATTTGGCTGATCTCTCTCGATGGCCATTGTTGCCCGGTGGCCTCGATCCATCGGATGAACTTGCTCGGCGGAATGTACCTAGTGTTCTCCAACTCCCTCAGCTTGGAGTTGTCCATCTCCGACACCACCTAGTTCGAAACTTGCTTCGCCATCTCTTTTTCATTAAGAAATTTGAATTATGGAGGAGATTTGAAGGTGGAGGGCTACTCGTTTGGCAAAAAGCTCAAACAGGAATGAAGACGAAGGTAAAAGCCGAAGGGACGTCCAAACACCGCCTTTTATCAATAGCTTTGGCTGTCCACCTCGAAAGTTGAAGTGGTTTTCTCGGGAAATGAACAGACAGACAGATTTATGAGGGGTATTTAAGAGTCCGTCTGGAGTCCGTTTATCAACTCAAGTGAAATTACCTTCCTGTCCAAGTGCACTTCTAGTCAAAAGGCCATGATTTCGGTCAACTTTGACTACTGCTTACACGTGTAAGTCACTTTCACTTGAGATTCGGGGGCTAGCTGATGAGGATAAAATAATTCTCTAATTTATTACATCATCATATTCCTTGAATATACCCTTTAGCGACAAGGGAGAAGTCCCGTAAAGTAACCACAGGACCCACTACAAGTATGTAGACCTTCCTACAACTACCTAGTCGTCAGTTTTCCCACGACTACCTAGTTGTAAGACCTGCTACGACTACCTAGTCGTAAGACATGCTACGACTACCTAGTCATAAGTTCATACGATCACCTAGTCGTAAGCCTTTCCTACGACTGCTTGGTTGAAGTTTCACTGCGATTGTCCAACTAACCTACTCCCACAGTAAGATAGTCTGACAAGGCAGTTAGGCGTGCGCTTATACCATAACCGCACACAATCTCACCCACGTCTCTGACAACAATCGCCCAACGGTGAACCGCTCCCACGTCTCTCTCTGACATTAATCGCCGTCCAGCAGTTAACTCTCGAAATAACAAGACGCCTCTTGGGCAAGGAGCAACTACCACCTATTTGTCAGCAATATAAGGGATAGGTTTTGTGTAGAGAAGTGATGGCAGTGCGAGTGATAGGACCCAATGGGGTGTAATTCTTTCTTTAATTCCTTGCATTGTAAACCATTTTCATAGCAGTAAGAACACAGATTCTTTCAGGAAAAGGTCCGAACTTGTATAAAATCCACGTGTCCTCTTTCTGTGTGTTCACTTTCACCGCTTTGAGAGCTTTCCCCCGAATCCAATAAATATTACATAAGATCGATATTAGAGCATCGACATGGTCTTTATATCCATTTGATGTACTTAGAGTTTGTATGTGGCAGCTAGTGCTAAAAGTACCCGAATTGTAGGTAAACGATCCATAGTAAAGTTATGTCAAAGTAGTCTTTACCTTCCTTTTGCATGAAAACCTTTGCCATTAAACGGACCTTATACTTTTCTATAGTACCATCAGGTTTACGTTTTCTTTTAAAGATCTATTTGCAACCCTATGGCTTGTATCCAAAGGGAAGGTCCATAACCTCCCACATTCTATTTGTTATGATGGAATACATCTTGTTATAGACTGCCTCTTTCTAGTAATCCACATCCGGGGTTGTATATGCCTATGAAAGTGTTCGTGGTTCATCATCCACCACAGGTGACATAGTCATCACTAAGACACTTTTCGGTCCTATGCCGCTTACTCCTTCTCAACTCTAATTCTAAAGTGACGTTATCCACATTAGGAAGAATAGAGTGTTCATCTGAACCATTAAGGTCAATGACTTCATTTGGTCTCACAGGGAACATATATTCAAAGAACATCACATCATGAGATTCCATCATTACATTTGTAGCGATGTCACTTATCATTTACCTCAAATCTGACCACTAGAAATCTATAAGCCTTGCTATTTTTAGCATACCCTAAAAAGTCACAATCAACAGTCTTAGGACCAAGTTTTTTTCTTTGATTATGGTACATGCACTTTTGCAATGCATCACCGAGTTTAAAGAAATGATAAATTATGTTTTCTCTCCTTCCATCCTTCATGGGTAGTTTCCTCTTGATTACAAAGCAGAACCCCATTGAGGACATAGTTAGCTGTGAGAACTATTTCACTCCAATAATCTGACATACCAGGACATAGTTAATCAAGTCATAAAGAGTTTGGTTCTTCCTTTCGGCTATTCCATTTGATTGGGGTGAGTATAGTGGAACGATTTCATGAATTATTCCACTTTCTTCGCAAAATTGAGAGAATTTATTTGAGATGTATTCACTGCCTCGGCTCAATCTTAACCGTTTGATTTTCTTTTCTAGTTGATTTTTCACTTCGGCTTTAAATATTTTAAAGTGTTTTAGTGCTTCATCTTTTAACTTAAGTAAGTAAATGTAGCAATACTTAGTCACATCATCTATGAGAGTAAGAAAATAATATTTATCATGTTTAGTTAATATTCCAATCATCTCGAAAATAATGTTTATCATGTTTAGTTAATATTCCAATCATATCACAAAGATCGGAATAAATTAGCTCAAGTGGTGAGGTGTTCTGCCCTTCAACGCTATGAAAATATTTCTAGGGTTGCTTTGCTTGCACGCACTCTTCATACTTACTCATCTCATATTTATAGCTTGAAATTAAACTCATTTTGCTTAACTGCACAATGACTTCAAAGATAACATGACATAAACAAGAATGCTAAATATCATAAATTTTATTACAATGAGAAATATTAAAAATATTTACATTATTGAAATCAAGAATGGATAAGTAGGATACTCCTCCACTATCATAGCCTTTGCCCACAAAATTACCAAATTTGGTCAACATGAACTTATTATACACAAACAGAAGGTTTATTCTTTGCCTACACGACAAAGACCCACTCATCATATTGTGAGTTGTGGCAAGCACATACAACACATCTTTGATGATGAGCGTTTTGCCTGAAATTAGCTTCAAGCAAACTTGCCTCTAACCCCACATACTGTAGTAGTGGCTCTGTTCTCCATCAGGATGGATCCACCACATTCACTTTGAAATGAAGATAAACAAGATTGATCTATATATATATATATATATATATATATATATATATATATATATATATATATATATATATATATATATATATATATATATATATGTTTAATAGCACCTATATCAATTCACCAATCAATAGAATGATTCACCATAAAGGAGTGAGGTACAGACCCTTCTGAACCGGAACTAGCCAGTGTGACATTTATTTAAACCTTATGGCCTTTATGTTGACTAGGAAAAGAACCCTTGCCTTTACAATTGCGACAATGGTTGGCTTTGTGACCAACCACTCCACAAACATAGCAGACAATCTCCTCCTTTTTCTTCATTTTCTTTCCTTAGAACTTATTCTAAGGTTGATTCTTGAACTTCTGTTTCCCAAAGCCTCCAGTATGTTTGACTTCCACTTGATGAGCCTAAACTTGAGCCTTTCCTATACTGTCATAGGCTCTTGTACGCTCTTTGACATTAATAGTTGCTGACAGCTCATTGAGAGTCAAGCGCTCCTTTATATGTCAGCGAGTGATCACAAAGTCATGCCACAAGGGCAGTAAATTAGCCAGGATGACATTCACTTGAAACCTCTCTGGTAGGACGCAGTAGTACTGACTTTAGTCACGTATATGGAGTTGTAGCTCTTGGAGCTGCTCCATCACCAACCGCCCCTCAACCATCTTCAAGTTCAAGTGGATAGCAGTTACGAATGACTCATTCCTATTATCCCCTTTGGAATATTTCTTATCAAGTTCGTCTCAGAGTTGCTTAGCATCTTTGAAGTTAACATACACGTTGAACAGCCGGTTATATAAGATGGCTAACAAACAAGCTAAGATCAAATTGTTTATATCTTCCCACCGCGTCATTGCAACAGTTTCCAACGGGAACATTGAAAGATTTGAAATGACTCAAAAAAGTTTATAGTCAGTCAGCCATAGTTTTGTTTTAGCTTGTCAATATTTGAAGTTAGTACCATCAAATACTTCCAGCTTAACAACATTAGACAAGGAAGCCATTTCTTCAAATATTGGTTTTCTGAATTGTTGTAAAATTAGTGGTTTTAGTAAATATTTAGATAAAATTCCAGCTATAATAATCATAATTAAAGCATAATTCTAGTAGCATTTAAAAGATAGAATTGACATATAAACATGTAGTTTCTTCATGTTAATTAACCAGGGTAATGTACTCAAAGGATAGGACTAAAAAACAATACAAAATCAGCATAATGCTCATATTTAAATGTTTATTTATTTTCTCTCAGATGTCAAGTTGCTCAAGATGATATCTTGGCCCTCACAACACTTGTGTCTAAGTTTGAATCACAAATTGAATATGACAACCAAATGAGGTAAATTAGGGCCTTGAGCTAAAAATGAAACCTTGCTTGTCTAAACATTCACTTCATACAAATCATTAATTCAAAGTATACTGATAACAGGAAATTATAATAATTGATAAGAGGATATTTCAGTTGATCAAATATCAATTCAGTAAACTGAAGATAGTAGCTAAATGAACAATAGTGAATCACAGAGGACAACTACTAAGGACCGAATGAATCACATGTACAGAACAAGCATGAATTGCATGACTTAATAATAGACCATCAAGTAGTCTTTTAGCTCAAGACCAAATTATACTCAATTGTCTTATTCAACCTCATTTGACATCAACTCATCATTGAGCATTAATCCGAGCCCACAACATTACTAAACCAAGTCTCCTAGTAATAGTTAGAGTAACAAAATCAACTAGCACAACACACTTTGGTAAAGTAATGTGCAAAATAGAAACCAGTAATACTCACTATGCGGATGTCACTCAAAGCCACTGAGAAGTAAACCGGGCAAGGCATGCCGAAAGGCGCTAACTCAGAAAATCAATCGCTCCACTGTGCCGTGAAGAACGGATGAGGTTACTAGAGATACAATGCCAATTTGCAATCCGGGGCACACCAAATTTCAAAGTCGAGGTATAGGAAATACTACACAAGAATCAACCAAAGTGCACTAGCCAAGAGCATCTAAGAACACCATGTACCAAAGTCATGTTCTTCTCTCCTAAATCGACCTGAGCCGACCGAATCCAATCCTCAAAGGCACAACCCCCAAATTTCCTCACTACTACCTAAACAGAGAGATGGCACAAGAAACCGAATGGGGAGTGTTCAAGGAGGAAGGGCCGGACCTCACTGCCGTCAGCACCAAGATGGGCATGGTGGTGCAGCAGCCCAAAGATTCAAAACCGAAATCCAATCGGAGAAGAGGAAGAAACAATGGGAACTCACTTTTTTTTTTGGGGCCTCCTCGTGAAAAGAAGATGGAGGTGGCCTTAAAAGGAGAAGAGGCAAGGCATCCGACGTAGCTATTGCCAATGGCCGACGCCAAAGCGCACGGGCCGTTGACACCTCCTGCGCCATCACTGCTCGCCCAGGGCTCCCCATGCCGCGTTAGCCAGAGAGGAGGAGCTCAACCACCCGTAAGACCGGATACAACTAGAAATGGAGTCTCCAGCCTTATCTCTTCCTCTTGTTCCACCGACAGGTGGGACCCACCTTTTTTATATTCTTCTTTTCTCAAAATGTGAAATTACCACATAGTCCTCAAAATATCCAACACTTTATACCTCATGCCTGTGGCTAGCTAGAGGACAGATCTCCTTCAGACCATCAACCGCTGCTTCATTGTTCAGTTCATGGTGAACAAGGTCGCTGATTCAATGATGCAGTGATGCGGGCGGCAGAAGTTTCTTATGGATCAGTTGTGCTCATTTCTGTTTTCCATATGATCCTTTAGATCGGTGGCCATGATCAACCCACATTCTGGTACTTTATGTTCTACAACTTCAATTTTCAAGTAATGGCTCATTTCTGATTAACTTCATTTCCCCAATTTGCAGCACCGGGATCAGCAGTATGGTCTCAGTGATGAACTGACGATGCTCTCTGTTCTGTTCTATACGTTAACTGCACCTCGAAGCAGTTAATCTCAGCCTCTTTTGGTCTCAGTCCGTTGAGCTCTGACATTAGCAATGGCTTGATCAGCACAGCAAACTGCTTCTGTAAGTTGACTATTGCTGATTATTATTGCCAACCTTATTGGTACCAGAATACGTGCTGTGCAAAACCTATGGGGTACTCTATTATTGCAGATCCGTACTTCCATTATATTAAGTTTTTCAAAATGTAAACTGCAAAGAAGTAGTGATACCTCAATAACCTACTGTACTACTCAATTTGTCAAACACTAACATGGATGTTTTTTCTTGAACCTTTTGGACGTAAGTTGATTGGAAAAGCTACAGTCATGATACCTAGCGTGTTAGCTCTTCATCCACATGGACCGGCATTTTGCATGATATACTGAAGTTAATAGCTACTCGAATCCCCTGCAAAAGAAACTACTAGAATACAAAGTGCGAAAGCGACAAGCTGGGCATACAATTGTTTACTTTGTACATGTTTCTGACACGTTTGTACCAAGCGTGGAAGTAATGTACAAATATTAAAAAAAACTTACTTTTAACACGTTTTCAGTGATGTATAACTACACAACTACTTCATAAAAAATCAAATCGATAGTTATTCTTTGATTTTTATTTCAAACTTATATATTATTGGATTGTACATAACATGAAGTTTTCTTACAGTTTAAGGTTGGAATCATACAAATTCAACTGACGACAGCCACAGTTGGCGATCAGCGTCAGCGATGGCTGAGCTCGCTTCGGGAGCCGTCCACACGCTGTTGGGCGTCATCCGCAACGAGGCGCAGTTGCTGGGGCACGTCCAGAACGATGTGCAATTCATCAGGGAGGAGATGGAGAGCATGAACAGCTTCCTCCATTACCTGGCCAGGACGACGCCTCCCGGCGGGGAGCACAACGAGCAGGTCCGCACGTGGATGAAGCAGGTCCGGGACCTCGCCTGCGACAGCAGCAACTGCATCGACATCTACCTGCGGCGCCGTGATCCGTCAGTCTACCGCGCCAGAGGCCTCCTGGGTTACGTGTGGTGGCTTCCTTGGTTCGTGAAGAAGCTTATCGCTCAGCGCCTCGCGGCCACCCAGATAAGCGAACTCAAGAACCGGGCGCGCGAGGTCGGCGAGCGGCGGGTGAGGTACGGCGTCGAGGTTCCGGCGAAAGCGGACGTCGACAAGCTTCTGCCGACGTCGCCGCAGGCTCCCGGAGCATCCCAACCTGGTGCTACAGCAGTAGCAGCACTCGAACGATCAGATCATGGATTAGAAGACGACGACGACCAGGCGGCAAGGGAGGATCCTCGAAGAGAGCTAGCCTTTTCCGAGGCTCGCGTTCTTTTGAGGTGCGCCGAAAAGCTAATTAATTGGTTCCGCCGCCACTTCGAGGACAATCAACTCCGAGCCATCGCCATTGCAGCACCGGATGAAGAGGACGTCTCCGTCGCTCTGCATAAAGCTTTGTATCATTTGTCGTTCCACGGCACTCTCCGGCTCACCCCAGACCAAGGGTACTGGATGCTAGGACCCTTGGAAGTTCTCCTCTGCATCCTGCGGGAGCTGCTGCCTCAGGAATCAGAATCGGTACCGAAGGGATTTGGCGAGGACGAAATAGACGAGAAGATCAAAAATATGGAGGAGAAGATCAAAGATCATCTGCAGGAAGCTGGTAATAAATCAGGAAACAGTACCCGGGTTGAACCCTTGGGCGTACTCCGCGACATTTTGCAGGATCTGCTGCAGGAAGACGCCACTGCAAGCAGGTCCCGCGAGGATCAAACCCAGGAGAAGATCCTCGAAGGAACCGCGGAGAAGATGAAAAAATATCTGGAACCTGCAGGTGAAAAGGGATCCTGCTGCTGGATTGGTCTCCAACATCTCCAGTACGTAGACATCCTGCGGGAGCTGCTTCCTAAGCCCAAGCAGGCCAAGCAGACGGAAAAAGTTGCAGATAAAGCGAGCGAGGATCAAATCGTGAAGAGTATCAAAGAAATCACAATCAAGATTCAAGTACACATCCCGCCGGAGCTGCTTACGCCCCAGCAAGAAAAATCGGCACCCAAGGAAGCCCCGGATCAATCGGGTGAGGACCAAATGTGGACCGAAGAAGAAATCACGGAGAGGATTAATGGAACCCTGGGAATGATCAAAGAGCACCTGTTGATTCAACTCATGCAAGAGGCCGCGGGGAAGATTAAAGAGCATTTGCAAGGTAAAAGGACCCTGATTGTTATTGATCTCCGCAATATCTACTATGCGTACGAATGGGGGGAGACCATGGAGGCTTTGAGCAAGTTGGGTTGTGCCGCCGGCAGTGCAGTGGTAGTGATAACCAAGTATATCCCAGGGGCTGCAGAGTTTTGCTATCCAACGGGGAAAGAACAACCTATCACCTGTTCTTCCATTCAATTCTACCATGATACAGTGCTCAAACTTACTGATCGGCATGTGAATCACGACGAGAAGTACAACGCCAACATCTTCCGTGAAATCTTGTTGAAATGCAAGTTGCGTGATGACGAATTCTGCATCAAGATGTTCGTTCGTGCTCTGTATGCTAATCCTAACAGGAACAAAGGAGATCTGGACAAGTTAAGCGACACCCTGGTTTTCGGAGGATCATCGGACATTAATGGTAACAAGATGATAAGGTTCTCCTACAACGATCTGCTTAGAGATTACAAGACCTGCTTGCTGTATCTAGCCATCTTCCCTCGAGGTCAAGAGATCAGGCGGTCGAGCTTGGTGGGACGGTGGGTCGCAGAAGGTCTGATAACTGAAGAAGACTGGCCAAGTTCAGTACGTCGGGCCGAGCGATGTTTTGACGCACTCGTCGACCGATGGCTTGTTGATCCTTGCGACATTGGTGCTGCAGGAAAGGTCAAGAGCTGTAAATTACATCATCTAGTTCATGACTTCATCACTAAGATCGCCAAGAAAGAGCACATTACGGACACACGCCTGTCACATAACTGGGCTCGCCACTTCTCCATTCTCAGCAACATCCGGCTCCGTCCCTCGGATAGCATCGCCTACTTCTTGGAGAAACCTTCCCGTGCATCATCTCAATTGAAGCTACTGAAGGTCCTTGATCTGGAAGGCTGTGAATGCCTGAGAAAGAACGAGCAATACCTCAAGAACGTCTGCAACACCATAATACTGCTCAAGTTTCTCAGCCTAAGGAACACAGGTATTACCGAGCTGCCCAAGGAAATCAACAAGCTCCATCAGTTGGAGGTATTGGACATCCGGCAGACTGCTGTGCGCGCCTCTGCCACAAAGCATCTGATGCTACTGAAGCTGAGGCGTCTGCTGGCTAGTCGGATTGATCAGAGTACTACAAGCACTGACGTCGGTGCTCGCAGGGCCAAGGGATCATTTTCCACTGTCCGGGTGCCTGACAATATCGGAAAAATGACACACATGGAAGCTCTATCCTATGTCCAGGCATCGAAACATTGTGCTTCCGAATTGAGAGGCATTGGCCATCTATGGCAGCTCAGGAAGCTGGGTGTGGTCATTCATGACTGGAAAGCTCACCTCGAGAATTTGCTCAAAGCGATCAGCGATCTGAATGAGTGCCTTAGGTCGCTGGCAATCGAGATCAAACCTCCACCTGGCAGCGGGGTTACTACTACTCCTGACATACCTGCAGATGATCTCAGTGTGCACTTACAAAACCCTCCCAAACTTCTTGAAAGCCTAAGCATCAGTGGAATCACAATGTATGGGCGGCTTCTGCCATTGTTGGCTAAAGGTCGCAATCAACTTGCCAAGGTAACTCTACATAACACCTCTCTGAACCAGGATGATATGGAAGCCCTCGCCAAGCTGGCCAACTTGCGCAGTCTCAGGCTCCGGCACGTTCGTTTAGACACTGAGAGCGAGCTCACATTCAAGACGGATGAGTTCAAAAATCTGGAGTATCTTGTTGTTGAGGGCTCCGACATCACCGACATCAGCTTCAAAATTCAAGCAACACCTAAGCTTAAGAAGATTGTCTGGTCCTTCACCAACATAGAGTCCCTGTCTGGAATCAACAACCTTCTGAAGTTGAAGGAGCTCGAGTTCAACGGCGACAACGTCCCAGATCAGGTGATGCAAGCCGGTGAGGATCATCCAAATTACCTTCGTTTGAAGCTCAATGGACAATGGATTTCTGACGAAGCAGTATGAAGTGGTGCATCTGCGGCTCCATGATTTCAAGTTGCAAGGTTTCAGTTAATATAATCAGCTGGAAGAATAAGGATCCATGCTGAAGGAAAGACTCTCCTCTCATCCATTCATCATGGAACCCCATGCTTGGTTTGTGTGTACCGTGTGTGCTTATTTATTCTTCTTGTGTGTTTGGGTCTGCGTGCGCGCGCGGTTACTTCTTCTGCAGGTGACCAGGTGTGTATGAGTGTGTGCGTGTGCGGTTATGCAGACTTCATGTGTGCCTTCCGACTTCCGAGTGTGCTTGAGCATATGGTGTGTGTCTATACATGCTCACGGAAGGAGTTGTATTTGTGTGGCTTTCCACTGGACCGTCATGCATGGTCTCTTCATGTAATAAGCGCGACGATGCTTGCTCGCACATTTCACTTGTTAATGTCATGTGTGCTATATACATGCTTTGATTGGGTTCTGCAAGTGCTACCAGTTAGTTACTAGTATTTCCTGTGGCTTAATTAATAGCTGTTGGTTGCATTCATGGCTAGGTACTTGAAGCAAATTGAGTTTCCTGCAGATCAGAAGTTTCTAGTAAGTTGAAGCAAAATATATGAAGCTTACTTGTCTTCTCCCTTGCGGAGGAGAGCCTGAAGCTTTGCATATGGTTTCATGTAAGTTGAGAACTATATAAAATGAACGATGTAACAAATGCATGTCCGCGTGAACATTATTAGTTCCTGTGCTGTGCTGCAGGGTGTGGTCCGTGTGGATGCTCTCATTCGGTTCCATGGTCTATCTGGAACAGCTCTGCATCTGCCAAGTACCAGTACTACGTACTCCAGAGGCAGAACAGAATGATCTCCTCAAAGTGAGTCGCGGCTGTTCTGTTGGCATGCATGCACTTGCTTGTGTAGCTTCTCCCCTCCCCTTGGTTTGTTCCTCATCCGATGGAGAAGTAGACAAGTTGGTACTACTCCCTCCGTTTGACATTTTTTATTTATTTACAGTCTTCAAAATGCGATTTTAAACACTGCTTTTTATAAGTTTACATGAAAATATACTAATAAAAGTATAATATTATGAAAGTATTTTTAACGATAAAGCTAATGATATATTTTTCGTATAGTCAATCTAGATAGTTTTAAATCTATTGGTGATCAAATTTTAGAAATTTAATAGCATAGATTCTAAAAAGTCAAGTAAAAAATAATGGAGAGAGTAGTATTTTATCGGCAGTGAAGACCGAAGAAGATGCCAACTGATGATACATCAAGAAAATTTCTCTCAACAATTCGTGGACCAATGGTGTGCCCAAAATGCGAATAAAAAATGAGTGACTAAGTGTTCCCGAGCGCCATCAAGTAAAAAACAACGGAGAGAGTAGTATTTTATCGGCAGTGAAGACCGAAGAAGATGCCAACTGATGATACATCAAGAAAATTTCTCTCAACAATTCGTGGGTCAATGGTGTGCCAAAAATGCGAATAAAAATTGAGTGACTAAGTGTTCCCGAGCGCCCCGTCGGTGACCCTCTGGTCACGATGGCCACCAAATCTGTCCTGACCAACACCCCATCCCCATCGCAGCAGCAAGCCCTAGTTCATGAACCTCCTCCAACTTCTTTGTCCTAAAGAAAATCATAGACATGATTACATTACTTCTATATTTATAATCTTTTAAATAAATTTTATTATGTTTATTAAATGAATTATTATTTATAAAGGTTAGTAAATATATGACTTGTTAGTGAAGCCCTATATTTATTATATGATATCATTCTAAAAGGATCAATCCCTAGTCAGATGTTATTGGTCGAAACATTATTGACTTACAAGATCATTACATATATTGGTTGATGACCATATTTCACCGGTCGTAGATACGAGAATATCAAATTAATAATATAGACACATGTTAGAGAATATAGTTTTGAGTTGACCCATCTTGAGACATTTGTTGAGATTGTTATGACTTATGTGTCAAGCAATTATAATATATAATCTTTGTACTTGAGATCATCATAATTTTCTATATATATATATATATATATATATATATATATAATAGTACACTTAGAGATTGTCAAACGCTATACCGTAACTGGATAATTATAAAGGTAACTTTTGGGTATACTAAAAACATGCACTCAGACCTTCAATGCAGCAGCAAGCCCTGGTCACGAACCTCCCAAGCTTCTCTTCCCTCCCCTCCTCAACAGAAAAACTGCCTTGGAGCGACTCTGAAGATGAAGAGGTGTTGGAAACTCCAGAGTAGGGTTGTAAACGGGTTAAGCTCGAGCGAGCCCGGCCTGTCAGGCTCGAGCAAGTCCGAGATATCGGTCAAGCTTTGAGCTGAGCTCGAGTTCGGCTTGAACGAAGCTCGAGCTCGGCTCGACAAAACTCGTTGAGGCTCGAGGCTCACTTAATAGTATACTACAGGCCTTCAACATGCTGCCATTGAGCCAACTGAGTGCATTTGTATTACATTATATAGATAGCAAATGATAGTGCACCAAGTTGTTGCGTTCCAGTGATGCGCTTCCAGTGGCTCTCAACATTCTTCCAAGAACTGCAACAAATAACGTGCCAAACAAATTGCTCTCGACACTCCGTGGCACCCTCGAAACAGGGATACCCAAGTGCGGACCAAAACAAGAAACCACCCTAATGGTGCCAATCACTTCGACAAAAAACTAGCTATGGATCTGTGACTTACTTTAGGGATTTGGGGCAGCGAGGCGGCTCCCGGCGATGAAGATCTGGGCGTCGGGCGGTGGAGATCTGGGCGGCGAGACGCGACAGGCGGTGGAGATCCGGGCGGCGAGGCGCGAGGCGGCTCCCTAGGCGACGGTCGGACGGGGCAGATCTGACCCCAGGCGGCAGCCCCGGGCGATGAAGATCCAGGCGACGAGCGGATGGGCTTCACTCCACCGCAACCGATGGTGAAGATCCAAGTAGCCGCTTTGGTGAAGTCACGGAATCGATCCGACAGGCGGATCGACGAGGCGCCTCCCAAAAATGACGAGGCGGCGGCGGAAGAATGGCGGCCAGCGGACTACAAGGCCTGAGCCGCGATGGGCAGCTGGCGGGACGGCCATGGATCCGCTGGATCCGGTCGAGGAAGCGGGGTAGGGAGAGGAGGGGAGTCGAGGGGGGGCGGCGTGGGGAGGGGTCCCGCGGGAAGAGGAGGGGCGCTGGGGGAGGGGCACCGGCGGGGAGAGGAGGGGCGCCAGGGGAGGGGCGCCGGCGGGGAGGGGCGGGGGCGAGAGGGGCGCCGGATGGGGAGAAGGAGGCGCGCCGATAGGGGAGGAGGGGCGGCGGCCGCCAGGCCAGGAGAGGAGGCGCGGATGGGGGAGAGGAGGGGGCGGCTGGGGGACGGGGTGGGAGAGGAGGGGACAGGGGGGCGGGGAGGGGGACGGGGGGAGAGGAGGGCGGTGGCAGGGGTGAGGAGGGGGACTGGGGGAGAGGAGGGCGGTGGCGGGGGCGAGGAGGGGGACTGGGGGAGAGGAGGGCGGCGCCACGGCGGGGGGCGCGAGGAGGGGATAGGGTGGGGAGAGGAGAGGGACGGGGGGTATGAGGAGTGGGCGGGGGGTGCGAGGAGCGGGCGGGGTGGGGAGAGGATAGGAGTAGGACTGAGAGCGGGAGTGCGGGAGCGGACTAAGAGCGGGAGTGCGGTCGTGCGGGAGTGGGATGTGGGGATAAAATTTTTTAAGCTCGCGTGCTATTCGAGCTCGGCTTATTGAAGCTCGCGAACTTGAGATCAGACTCGAGTTCGACTCGTTTGGAGCTCGAGTTGAGCTCGAATCGAGTCTAAAGCGAGCCAAACTTGAGCAGTTCGCGAGTCTCGAGCTTTTTTTACAGCCCTACTCCAGAGGAAATTCAACAGATCCAACCAACGCTAAGCCTAGGGGTTAGATCGGTGCCTCAGACCTTCAATGTAGCTGTGTCACAAGATCGCCCTACGAATCTTATAAATAGATCATCTCTAGACCAAAATTGCTAAACTCAGTGGCACTGACGCATGAGATCGAAGGACACTTGACCACCAAGCGACTTGATGAGGGGCTAAGAGCAACTCTGACCTGTGACTTAGCCTTAGTGGTAACGAGCATAGCCATGACAAGCGATGATACATCTGCAGCTGGTGTAGGTGATGGGACTGCTTATCGTGCTGAGACTCAGTGGGGCGATAATGAGATCATCGTCGTCTACTTCAAATCAGTAGAAACAATGAACAATTCGGGAACTTTTCTCTTTCTTTTGAGTCGGACAGTTGGGGGAAAGCTTGCATCCACTCGCAGAGGTGCATCGAAGTCAACAGAGGGCGATCGGCCCAGAAGGCCCAAAGTGGACTTCAGGCCGATCGGTCACAAGAGTTTACTCGGCTACAGGTCCAGTTAGGGAGACGGCCCAATATAACGGCCCAGTTCGCGATTACGAGCACCGTCCAGAATTCTTGTGTTCCAGTTGATAAACCTGTGTTTGCTTTAAACAACTAAGATAATCCCATATTCTTATACAAATAGTACCCACTAACTACAATTATTCTTCTTTTTTTAGAAACATAGGGTGTTAAACACCCCGGCTCTATTTTATTAATGAAACCAGGTTTCTCACATCGTTTAGGGCCAAGCCTTTTGAGGTCGACGCTGCCCAGGCTGCCATCAGCAAGTCGGTTGGTAGCGACCCTGCTTTTCAATTCCATGTAAGAACACTTGGTGTCGACAAGATGATAAGAGGTACAATTTCTTCGTTCTTCCTCGCAGGCTTCAACTTTTCGCGTGATGGCGTCTGCCTGTCTGGCTATCTGAATCTACAGTTGTTAACCCAAACTGTCGACCTTGCATCTTAATGATTAATTTCAAAGTTGCAATTAAACACCATGTCCACAGCCAACCGAGCATAACCATCCAACGCCTCCTGCGTCTCTAGTGTGATTGCTGCACCACACAAAAGAAAGCAAGCAAAGATTAGGAGGAGGCACTACTGATTATTACCCGCAGTTAATCAATCAGCTGTTCAAGTTCAACCTTACGAAATTTACTACGTACATACCGATCATCGACCTCATGGTAAAGCCACGTCTCTTTTGAGATGTTCTTGCCCTGCAGCCGGTGTATGCGATGGAGATGCATATCGTGCTCGGACTCTTCGGCGATGGTTGAGACCATCATCTACTTGAAATCAGTAGAAACAGTGAGCTGTTGGGGAACTTGACGAGCTTGTGCATACTTAACCGAGGGGAGTCAAAAGTCAGTTCTCGCGCGCTGCTTAGCCACAGGACGGCCCAAAGTGTAGTTGAAGCCGCTTGGGTCAGAGACGAGTGCATACTTGCCGCGCGCGGGGGGATCGGGGAATGGAATGCATGCCGTTGCTGGAGACGATGCCGTCGTGGTCGTGGTGCTCCTACACGATGCCGTGTCCGCGAGGAAGGTGAGCTAGGTCCAGCCCCGTGCGTGGTCCGTTCAGGCGTCGTGTGCGCCAAAGAAAGTATCCCAAGCAACAATATCTTTTCCCTTAGCAGGCCCAAAAGTATATTATTAACCCCGTTCATTTCGATTTTTTTTCGGTTTTTACTTCTAACTTCTGTTTTTTTTCACTATTCAGTATTTCATCTTTTTCTAATTTTTTTAGATATTTTATGTTTTTTTGTATTTTCTTTTTTTCTGTGTTTCTTTGTATTGTCCCTAATGGGTTAATATATTTTTTCTATTTTTACAATTTTTAAAATTAATTATGCCCAAAAAGCCAAATCAGCTACAGTAAAAAAATCAGCTACAATAAAATTTCAGTTAAAAGTTAGAAATCACCGCTAAAACAAGCGTATGAAGTGCCTAGGTTCTCATAGAAATACCTACTTAACACTAGACTAGCTCATGATTCGACTTGTCATTGAGGTCTGCTCGAGGCAAACTGGGCCTAGAGTGGCTCGGCTTGAGGTTGTTAGTAGCATTGCGGCCGAAGAGTGGGCATACGGATTGGTCCCTGCTCAAACCCGCGAAAGATGACGAGGATACTCGTAGCCGGTGCCGTTCCAATCGCGCAGCCCAGGTGCCTGATCTCCCGTACACAACAGCAGAAATGGGCCAGAGTGACTGCCCTACAACTACAAGAAAAGACTGGGTGTTTCAGCTAGCACTGAATGCACTCGAGGTTTCCTGTTGTTACAAAATAACCCTTGTAGTTTTGTGAGGAAACCCCTCGACTTTCAGTAATTGCTAGGAAACTCTTGCAATTTTGCAAGATAGACGTGAGAAGATCGTGTAGTAGTTCTGTCCATTTTGCAAATAGAACCTCAAAATCTTCAGTAATCACGAAATAATCGTCTCTAATTTCCACATCATGCGCCCTGGTTTAACTTTTTGAAGCCTTCAGTACAGCACTAGGCCCTTGGATAGTGGAGAGCAACAAATTGAAACATCATTTTTTTTAAAACTTGGAACAAAGGAGGTTGTAACCATTCAATTGGCTTTTCAGTTCGCAAGTAAATCGAACAGTCGGTAAATTAGTTGGGCCGGATCTCATCTCCGAATTTCTTTTCGGGATTGACTCTTCAAAAGAAAGAAAAGAGACTTGGTAAGGCCACGCGAGATGCTGGCACATGGATCATTCAATGACACAAGAATGCCGTTGCAGATGCCTGCGTAGCTCTCGTCCTCTCCGGTCTCCATCCACCTTCATTAGCATTCACAACCTGAAAACTACCTGGTACCTGGTGGTACCTGTGCTAGCTCTTGACCCCATCCTTTTCGTTCCCACTGCGTGTTCGCTCGACCCCACATTATTTCCCGAGCGCGCGCTACAAATTACAACTACTCATCCACCCCTGATGTGTGTTGATGCCGAAATTTACTGAACCCAATCATTTGTTTTTGTCATTGCCTGTGATTAGTTTTGGGTTTCTAGAGTCATACCTGAAAGTACTCAAATACCATATAGTGCTGAAGACTGAAGCTGCATTGTTTGTAGAAATTGATACCGTGCGTAATTGAGTCGGGAGATCTGAGTTTGTAATTAGTGTTAAAAATCTGTAGCTGTAACGGGGAAAAATATGAGCGTGTCCGTGTTGAAATTACTCAACTCTGTGCAACTTGTTTAATTTAGTAAATAGGAAGGCGTTCTTGCATGGGAATCCTATCTGTTTTGATGAAATGCACACTGCCCACTTGAGTTAGACCCTAACAGGAAACTTTTTTTTTCATCTGCAGGTTCGTATGCTTTTCTGCTTTTCTATATGCTATGTAATAGTGAGTTGACAGAAATTTCCAACTGAAAGTAATAAACCTAGAAGATTTGCAATGCTGTCATCCTATTGTCGTATAGGACTTGCCCTTTCTATTCGCAGTGTAGCTAACCTAGTAAGTAGTAACTTGTATTTCAAGTTTTATTATTGTTGTGGTTACGTGTCAAACAGAAAAAAATAGAGGCTACGAAAAGTCACAAAAGAGCTTTCCAAGCCTAAAACCCACGATAAGGAACAGTGCACAGAGCCAGTCTTTACTCTTAGCTAGTACTAAGGGTCTGTTCTTTTCAGCTTCTCAAAACGGCTTTTGACTTTTGCTATAGTACCTAACTTTCAAATGGAGTATTTTTTTAAAATGAAGTCTACAAGTTAATTATAGTACACGTTAAAAGCCCAACATCTGTACCATCCAAAATCACAAGCGAGTATCTCTTTCTCCGTAATCTCTGCAAAACAAACTAAAATTCCAAAATTTAAGCCAAAACTATAAGTCGCAAGAAAAAGAACAGACCCTAAGTCTTTTCTAAAAAAGGTGTTCTGATCTCCCCCTATGACGTCCTAGGGGCTATACTTATAGCTATAGAGGAGTTGTTTACACAAATACTCCCTTATGGTCTATAATAGTAACAACAAACATGTAATTCCGCAGAAGTGATTATGGGCCTGTTCTTTTCAGCTTCTCAAAAACAGCTTTTAGTTTTTGCTACAGTACCTAACTTTCAAACGGAGTATTTTTAAGACGGAGTCTACAAGTTAATTATAGTACACGTTAAAAGCCCAACATCTATACCATCCAAAATCGCAAGCGAATATCTCTCTATATATAATCTCTGCCAGAAACACTAAAATTCAAAAATTTCAGCCAAAAACTAAAAGCCGCAGCAAAAAGAATGACCCATTGTTCGACACATGTTCTCGCCAATTAATTTTTCCGCACGATCCAATCGGAGGCAACGTGTCGCATACTCACATCGCCTTATTTGTCGCTTCGTTTCACTTTAGCTTTTAGCTTTTGATTTTTAGTTTATTATTTCTAAATTTCATCTTTTTCGACTTTTAATTTTTTTGAGCTTTTTACCTTTTTTTCTCGTATTCGTTTACATTGTCCGTAACGAGTTAACTTTTTAAATTTAATTACGCCAAATAAGTTATTATCGGTATAGTAAAAATAAGTTAGTTATAGTATAAAATAAATCATAAATTAACTTATTTAAACTGAACTGAACGACGCGACGATTACTGGATGGGGTCATGCGTGCATGTGCTGTGACTCGACGACCATAACAGCAGCACCTGAAATGTTTGTACTTTGACATAGAACTTTGTAGAGAATAAGAAAGAAAGGCTGGCATAAATCAAGGGCAATAGTCTTTAAAAAAGAAATGAAGGACAATATTTGCAACGCATGAAGCAAAAGGATTGCATGTGCTCATTACATGAACTAAAATTTTTTAGAAAGATGAAGATTTTCACAATATATTCATTCTTTATCTTTGAAATACACTTACACAACTGTCACAACTCACAAGTAAATTTTTTTTGCAAGCTGTCACAAATTTTTAACTTCGGTAGAGCTCTAGTGGAGAATGCTTTTTCCAGGCTGCGCTGTCGTTCACTAGTCATCTCCTGTTGTGTGTCCGTTACAGAGCATTCCGAGGGCCTCGATGTAGTTTTTGCATATTTACAAGGTATCGTTTGCAAAAATGCAAGGTACGTGCAAAACTTTTGTTATGCTTTAGGATTTGTTCGGACACAAGAATTTCACGGGACACTCATTAATTTTTATAGGAATTTAGAAAAATTCTGGTATTTTAAATGGGGCCTTATTAAACCCAGAGAAACCCATCAGGGCCTTTAGAAAAATTACCGACTGCAAGCTGTCCAGAATTTCCAACATTTAAAAAAAAATTGCCGACGGTTTTTTGCTATGGGGGAACATGCATTTGGTGTAGTGTGTCCACCCTCTTCGTTCCCACTGCTCTCGTATTTGGTGCGCCATGAATTGCTCATTCACCCAGAACGCTGCTACTCTCTATTCATAGCTTACCTTGGCACGGATTAGCTTTATGTCCTCTCTGCGAGGTCAAGTCTTCGTAGCACTGTAGAGCAATAGCATTCATAAATGACTCATGACAACAAGGGCATGTACAATTGTACATGCGTCTGTACTGTTCCGGACCTGAACTAAACCGCTGAATGATTTATCTGCCGACATCCAATGCGTGGCCTTGTTACCGACCGACTCTTCTCTTTGCAAACCTAATTCCAAAAGGAAATCCGAAAAGACAGAGAGACGGAGAGAAGGTTTCGTCGGATCTTTTTTGCAAAGTCAATTCAACCTTTCATTTGTTTAAAGATCACAATTAAGTTGTTTTTATTGCTTAGTTTAAACAGAGGGATAGAGCCCTAGAATCGTAAAGACCCAAGTGCGTTATTTTTCCCGTTAATTGTAGTAACCCTAGTGGTTGTAAGATGTGTTGGAGAGCCTTTCTTTTGATGGCATACTGAACAAAAACCCCAAAAGTAAAAAAAAGACGCGAAGAAAAACCCAAAAGTATATATGATCATGCAATGGAAAAATAAGATGCGGGAGAGTTACATTCAATTTCACTTAACTGGAGCAATTTAAGGGCATGTTCTCCCCTCTCTATTCGCGTTCAGACTCAGCCGCGGAGAATCTCCATTCTCTACCTACCGTCCTGCTCCCCGTTACTCCTCTGCTTGCTCCCTACCGCTCTCCAGCTACTCTAGCTTGTTTACAGCATGTGCCAATCCATGAAGAATTACTACTCCACCCACCACCTGTCCTCTCCGTCTTCATCCACTTCCATTAGCATTGACAACCTGAAAACTAGCTGGTAGCTGTTCTAGCTCTTGAGCTCCTATCCTTTTCGTCTCCATAAGTTTTTTTGACCAATGGTCTCCATAAGTATTTTTTGACCAATGGTCTATTTTTTTGGCTTTTAAAATCAATCTTTACTTTTTTACGATAGTATCTAACTTTCAAACGTAATATTTTTTTAAGACAGGATCTATAAGTTAATTATAGTACATGTTAAAAGCCCAACATCTATACCATCCAAAATCGCAAGCAAGTATCTCTCTCCATAATCTCTGTTGCAAACAGCTAAAATTAAAAAATTTTCAACTAAAAACTATAAACCACAGTTATATCAAACAGACCCTAAAACTTATAGCTTGGAATTTTAGTCTCTTCGTGAGAGACAGCACGTAGAAAAAAATAATTGTATACGATTTTAGTCAATACAGCCGAATTTGATACAGTTCCACCACCTGTCCTCTCCGTCTTCATCACTTCCATTAGCATTTACAACCTGAAAACTACCTGGTACCTGTGCTAGCTCTTGAACCCCCATCCTTTTCGTCTCCATACCCCTTGAATCCCTACTACTCATCCATCTGTGATGTGTGTATCTGTTCGTCTAAGTGTCGTCCTGGCTTCCTTAATTATCTCCACGTCATGATCAAGTCCTGTGCGACTACCTACTCCGTACTGCATGCACGCAGCGAGCTCAGCAATGGCATTCATGACAAGATGGAGGGCATCTGCATTCATGCAAGTGTCCTGTACGTCTGCTCTCCTTTGCTCTTATGCCAGCGGCACCTAACCTTCTACGTACTGGTTTCTAATTTTTTTAATTTTATTTTTTAGTTTTTTTAACTTTTTGTATTTTTTCTTATTTTATTTTATTAACTATGATGATATAATTTTTTTCTATTTTTCTATTGTAGGGACGACCTTCATCTATATATATTTGCTCTGCTAGGCTAAAAGACCTAATAATGCATATAAAATGATATGTATACCCTCGGCATAGTAGGCCATTGTGAGACATTATTGTAATCAATCCTTATGACAATGTATATATATAGCCTTGAGAAAGGAAGGGGCGAGACAGCTCATTTCTCCTACACTCACTCTATTAGTCCCTTATTTACTGTTTGGTCTGTAGTCACAACAGTTGGTGCCGTCCGTGGGGACGATGAGCAAGCTACGAGCTTGAGAGAAGCAATAGCGCCCAAGAAAACAACAACGACAACAAAGCGAAAGAGAAGTACGGCGGCGGCGACCACCGAGGTCGGCATGCAAGGGCCGGTGGTCGAAGGCCCACCACCCCAGTGGCAACGACCCCGGGAGCCGCAAGCGACAAGCGGTCAGTGCCAACACAAGGAGCTAGCTCCGATGTTAATGTTGGCACGGCCACCGACCTCAACGCTCGCGCCACCACGATCGTTGGCCCCGACACCCACGCTGGCATGACAGTCGACCATGACCACGATGCACGTGCAAGCACGACCGCCGGACCCAGCACCCACGCTGACACATCTATCGATTTTGACTCTTGTGTCGACCCCATCGTCAACCGCCACGCTTACCGCACCAGCGCACCTACCGACTCCGGTGTCCAGGTCATCATCGCCAACAGCCTCGCCGCGTGCGCCCTCGCGCCGGCAGACCCTGTTGCACATACAGCGAAGGGCACTCTGGTGGCGATCCTCGGAACACTGCAGTGCGAGCTAGTGGACCTCCGGAGTACCATACGGGAGATACAAGAGACTCACAGTCAACAAACACCTATAGCAACAGTGGCGAAGGACGCTGTCGAGCGGGCGGACAACCGCGAAGCCCTCACCGCCGCTTGCAGTATACTCCAGCGCGTGGTCCCAGAGTCTCCTCTGTCCACCGAACTACAGCAATCTGCGTGGCCAGAGGATTTCAAAATACCCACTGTTGAACCATACAAGGGTGATACAGACCCTTGGGAGTTCGTACGCATCTACGAGATGGCCATCAAAGCGGCTAGGGGTGACGACTCGACAACGGCGAAGGGATTACCGCTCGCTCTTCAAGGGACATTGCTCTCCTAGTTCTTCATGATCATGTCAAACTCTATCTACGCGGAGCAGATTCAAGACCGTATGTACAACAACTTTCAAGGGAATTACGTCGAACGGGTGGATGCAGACTAGCTTTTCGCCATAAGCAGAAGCCTTTGAAGAAGCTCCAGGAGTATTTCAAGCACTTCGCTAAAGTCCGCTGCCAAGTCTAGGACATAAACGAGACCACCATCATCAATGCAGCAATACGAGGTCTTCCTCTAGGGCCGTTAGCCGAGTACAGCGCCCGCAAGCCTATAAAAATGGACGTGAAACTATTCGACAAGATGGAGGAGTATGCAAGGGGTGGAAGAGGATGCACAGCAACGTCAAGGCAATGCTTTTGAGTCAAGGCAAGCACCCAATCCTTCGAAGGATGGCTCCGGTCGCAAGTAGTGGAAGGGCTAACGGCCCAAATATGTCCTTGACATTGAGAGTGGTGGCGATAGTTACAACACCTCAGCTAGTCAGGGGCGTGGCCGCAGAGGCCACAGTCGCGGAAGAGGCCACACCTGTAATGACGGTAGACAGGGCCATGAGGATGGACAACATCAAGGGTTGTGGTGCGAAGTGCATGGCCGTGGCAACCACCTCACTCAGCATTGCTCGACCATCACAATGCTCTGGAGAGAGCGTCATCAAGGACATAGCTCTCAAAGCAAGAGCGCTAGTGGTGGCACTTGTGCAGCAGCCCTCGGAGGGCCAGCTAGTCCAATCTGCCCCCATCACTTTGCTTATACAGGTCCCTGACGACAGATCACACTTGGTCATCAATGTCATCATGGGCAGTTCGTCGTTAGAATTCTCATCTGAACGATAGTGGACGGTCTACACCCATCGGCTACACCATGTCACCACATATCCTGCCCAAATGCCCCTAAGTTGGGCACAGGCTGACATCACTTTTATGATGATTGATGCGACGGGGGTCAACTTCGCTCACCAGGATCCCTTGGTGGCTAGGCCAGTATCGTTGGATGCAACATCAAGGGCATCTGGTTGACGGAGGTAGCTCCGTAGACATCTTGTCTGCCAGCGTCTTCGACCAGATGTGCATCCCTCGGAGTAGACTCGAGCCTCCAGGGGTCCTACTCTAGGACTTTGGGGGCCAGCCGTTGCGGCTCTGGGTCAGGTGCCACTCGAGGTGTTCTTTGGGCAGGGCGACCAAGCGAGAAGCGAGGTGGTAACATTCAACGTCGTTGACCTCCCCTACCCATACAATGCCATCCTAGGAAGGGCGACGCTCAACACCTTTGGAGTAGTTTCTCATCACAACTTCTTGTGTATGAAGCTCCCAGGTCCATAGGGGATCATCACCGTGTTTGGAGACTAGGATCTCGCTCACCGGAGAGAGATTGGTGCACGAGGACCCCTCTACAAGGTGCACACCATTAGTGAGACCATTGTCACACTCACACAGTTGTCACATCAGCCCTGGCGTGGACACCCAAGCCCAAGCCAGAGGGTGAAGTGAAGAGGGTTCCCCTACATGACACTGATGCCTCTCGGCAAGTCTCCATCGGCATGAGTTTCACCCCAGAGGTCGAGTAGGGACTTCTCCATGTTCTTCACTGCAACGTAGACATCTTTGCGTGGTCGCCTACATACATCACAGGAGTAGACCGCTCCATCATTGAGCATAAGCTCGTGGCGCACCTCGACGCCAAGCCGATTAAGCATAAGCTGAGGCACATGTCTCTCGAGTGCCAGGAAGCTGCCAATATGGAGGTCTCTAAACTACTACACTCTGGTGTCATTTGAGAGGCGCATGTCCCTCGAGCGCAAGCGGGCAGCTGAGCTTGTGCCTTTCTCCCTGACCTATGCCTCCCACATGACAATCAAATCACAAATTCTTGCAGACTTCATTGCGGAGTGGACCGCCTGGCCCAGCCATAGACTCAGCTACCTGCTGGGCCGGTGCGGAGTCTCCACACCAACAGAGCCTATGACGCCTCTAGGGTGGGTGTGGGAGTGGTCATCACTACTCCCAAAGGGTGTCGCTTGCTCTACTCTGCACACCTCGATTTCCTGACGACAAACAGCATGGCCAAATACGAGGCCCTGCTTTTTGGTCTTGGCAAGCTGAAGGCCCTCGGCATGCGGAGGGTGGTTGTGCATACCGACTCACTCTTGCTCACGGGACATGTTGACAAATCGTATCAGGCCAAAGACCCTGACCTCGCCAAGTATCTGGTCGCTGTTAGAGCGAGGGAGTGCCACTTCTTGGGCATCACAGCCAAGGCTATCCCACGAGCGGACAATGAGGAGGCTGACGCCCTGGCCAAGGCCACAAGTCAATGACTGTAGCTGTTAGAATGGGCATTTGTTGAGACCCTCGCCATCGCAGCTATCCCATAGGATCAGCAAGACCCTGCCCTAGTCCACCAAATTGCCATAGAAGGTGACTAGAGGGAGCCTATCCACGCGTTCCTGCAAGGAACGACTGAACCAGACGTCTCTCTTGAACTACGACGGCTATAGCTACGCACCAAGGCCTTTAATGTGCTCGATGGCTTACTTTACAAGAACAGGGGTGTCTGCCTTGCGCCTATGATGTCTCTCGTGTCGTGAGGGACAACAACTCCTCATTGAAATTCATGCATGACTCTATGACTCCTATATTGCTCTAGGAGCCCTCATCAGCAAGGCATTCAAACAAGGCTTCTATTGGCCTATTGCTACTGCTGAGTATGCATTACACCTCCGCAAGGTCCCGCCCGTTGAACTGGATGGTGACCCCGAACAGCCTCCATGCACAATGCACGTCCTCGTGATCAAGTATCAACTGAGACAGAGTGAAGTCTACCAACCAACCCGATCACGTAAGACTACTACCAGCCTTCGTTCGGTGGAAGAACTGTAACACCCTAGGACCCACATTATCTTGGGATGCCACTAAACCACTCCACAACTAGCCAATATACAAGATAAAATAAACTGACAATAATTTTTAAAACATGATAAGCTAAGCAGAAGCATAACAGAACAAAAGGTAATGGTAAATATTAAATAGGAATAACCACTAACAATTTTAACCAATTAAAACGAACCACTGTCTAGCATTATTAATTTGAAATGAACATCAAGAAGGGAAATAAAAACATGACTAAGACTCCACATAATTATTACAGCATTAATCAAAAGATGGTGTGCAATTGTGTTGTGCCGCTCTACCCTTCCCATGCATGCTCAAGGATCACCTGGAAGGGGGAAAAACAAGAGTGAGATAAAAATCTCAGCAAGTAAACTGTTTAACAAGCTAATTAAACTATAATAGTTTAAGCATCAACATTTATTTTCCACAATGACTGCAATTATAGTCTTAACCACATTTACTACCAACAAAAATAAAACATTCGCAACTAGGTCTTGATTATCTACTTCTTAGTCACAACCACTACTAGTATCAATATCAGTAAAGTATTTAACATCTTTTCCTCACTAACATTTTCCTTTCCCACAACCACAACTACTAACAATAGTTACCACAAGAGAAATACCTTCTACCACAGTCACATCATCTACCATACCACAAGGAGGTGAACCCTACTCCATGACCTCAGTCATATCCCTCATATCACAAGGGACTCTCATAAGCCAATTCCGCAAAAACAGCTAAGAGGTTGCATTTTTTTGTAAATAATTCATCCACCACACATTGCATAAGTATGCAAATGATCCATCCACAGTGAAGATGCATATGAATGCATATGATCCACTGCACCCATACCCAACAAGGTAAGAGTATGCATCGTACTACGGCAATGTACGATGTTGTACCGGTACGGTCGCGGCTATGTGCGGCGATATCCATGATACAAATGACATGTCATGATATGAATAATATGATGAACATGATTCATAAGAATTTAACCACAAAGATCAGCAACATATTCATCATGAATACCTCCTCATAATCCACATATGATTCAATAAAGACATTACCACACAGTCCACTTTCAGTTCACCAAAATAAAACTCAATCTATTCAAAGGGAATACTATCACATAGGCCACAATTTATTCATTAAGAATACCACGACCTAGCCCACAATATGTTCTTTAAGAGTACTACCACCTAGATCACAATATCCTTGTAAGGAATACTACTCCACAATCACTTTTGTTTCATTAAGATCTATACTACATAACCACAAATAATTCATTCAGGGCATAAACAATTGAATACTAAATTACTACCACACATGCCACATTAAGGAAGCATGTAGCAATGGCATAACATTTCAAATTAAGGGAATTAACTAATGTGAATGTAGAATAATTAACGAGTTAAACAGTAGCACATCCGCTACGTTTACTTGCCTCTACCGGTGAAACGAAGCAATCATACGCAATCAGGAGCGAAGGCACCTATGTGATCCCTTGAGATCACCCCTCTTCTCTTCTCCTCTTCCTCTTCCTCCCTTCCTTCTCTTCCTTCTCTTTTCCTTCCTCTTCCTTGCTTTCTCCTTTGCATCAACCAGCAGGGCAGCAGCTTGTAGGAGGTGTGGAAGCACAAGGAGAGGTGGGGGGTGGCGGTCAAGGAGTGGGAAAAGGGGAGGGGGCCAAGGGAGGGGGTATTTAAGGGGGTGGCTAGGGTTTTGGGTGGTGGGAGGGGGTGCGGCTGGGCCTTTTGGGCTGACTGGCCCAAAGTGGCTAGCCCACCCTCTAGGCAGCCCACTTCCTCTATTTTTATTTATTTAATTTATTTTTTCACTTTGGACAATTTTATAATTTTATTCCCGCCTCACGTGATTCACCGAAAAATCGGGAAACTCCGTAATTCTGCTAAATACTCCTAGGAACGCCGTAAAGACGTTCAGGGCATTACAAGAACCGCCATCGCATTCAGTTCGACTCTTACTTGGTCTTGGTTGAATTTGTTGAAAATAGCTTCATACATCCAGACCAGAGCACAAAGTTGAAACTCTCCAGGTTGCAGTACTCACCCTCAGCAGGTTTCTTTGGATGGCATCATCATCATGGAGGAAGACGAATAACACTAGGATCAACCACACCGTCTCCGCTCATGAGGCCCAACTATACATGGCCAGCTGAATGAGTGCATTAGGCGTAAGCTATGCAAGCTCCAGCCCGTATAGCCAAAGGACTTCGCCGACGAAGGTTGCCGTAGGGATTTGGAGCCCAGCGTTGAAGGATGCAACGAAGACCATGGTCTCTTATTCCATCGACTGGGGCTCCGTCTCACCAGCGGGAGGCAGTCAAACCGCTTCACGTCTCGAGATCTTCCTGTCGCGCACCAGCGAGTGGAACAGCTCTTCGGTCGCTAGATTTGGCCCCAATGTGTTCATGCAGACGCCATTCACCTTCTTCACCACACTCCACTGCCTATTTGCTGTGGACGCATCGTGCTCTACCAACTACTCAATATGACGAAGGGATGGAGGGGCCAAAAGGTATGCGACATAGTTTTGGCCTATAGGAGAGGAGGCCTTTTATCATGAGAGGCTACTGTTGTAGGGGTGGCCCTCATCTATATCCATTCAGTCTGCTGGGCCAAGAGGCCTAATAAGGCAGGTAAAAAGACACCTATACCATTAGCATAGTAGGCCACTGTTTAGGCATTATTGTAATTAGGCCTTATGGACATGTATATATACAGCCTTGAGAAAGGAAGGGGCGAGACAGCTCATTTTTCCTACACTCACTCTACTAGTCCCCCATTTACGGTTTGATTTGTAGCCACAACATTTTTATTTTTAAATTTAATTATGTTGAAAAAGCTACTAGCAGCTACAGTGCAAAAAAACTGCTACAATACAAAATAAGTCCAAAGTCAAGGCTTATAAGCACAAATGAGTTGTATGGGTACGATGGAGCGAGTCTCTTCTATGTAAAGTTAACCGGCCAAATTTCCCATCCAACTTCAATACTTATATATGACTGAAAATGCAATTGTATTTTTTACTAATATAATAGCTCTAATATACATCTGACTAATTTGGACCTACCTCAATTGACGATTAGATCTTTCCCTTTTTCCACTGATTCACATGGTAATTTCTAGCCTTGAGAGAGAATGTGGTGACTTCTTTTTCATCTATCTTAATAATATAGTACATAGATTTTTCTTTAATTTTTATTCTAATTAAAGTTATTTAGGGATTTCACTTTGATTTTGTATTGAAATAAATTTGTTAATTTTTTTGAATTTTAGTTATTTTGGTTGGAATTCATATATAAATCCAATTGCTAATTTTTGTTTAAATTTCAAATTTTATTTTATATGTATTCCAAATTTTAGTTATTTTTGTTGAAATTCGTATACAAATTGAATTTCTAATTTTTGTTTAATTTTATATGTATTTATTTTGAAATTCGTATGAAAAATGAAAGTGCTCATTTTATTTTTTTTTCAAATTTCAGTTATTTGTATATTGTAATTGACATTAAGTTTTTCTTTTAATCTAGACCGTTATAATCTAGACCTACCACAACTAACAATATAGATCTTTCACTTTTTCACTGTTAACGTGGGAATTTTTTGCTCTTGGAAGTGAACGTGGTAGCTTTGTTTTCTATGGCTTTAGTAATATTATAGATTCCGAAAAGAAATACGAGCTAGGGAGATCAGCTATATGGAGGAGAGAGCTAGAGCTATACGTACCCCCAAGAATGTAAACCATGAAAACAAGTACTCCTATCATGATAAAAGGGCACATATATGATGCAATCCGTTAGTTAAATGCAATTAGTCATGCGAACCATTTTGGTTTGAGCACCAACTTAATGTGAAAATTCACAAAATTTTGAAAAGACAGCTTATGGAGTGTTGTATCACACACTACTATAAAAAGGCTTATATTAGACACCTCATTACAGACAGTTCACCAAAACCGTTAGTGTTAAATGCAATTACAGACGGTTTAGGTTTAGAGTCCGTCTGTATTACTGCCAGTGCTAAAAACTATTTGTGAAGAGATAATATCATAGACAGTTCATGGTGAGAACCATCTGTGAAGTAACAGACGGTTTTTATCAAAAAACCGTCTAAGATAATGCCAAATATCACAGACGGTTCTTATTAAAAATCGTATGTGATACTTTACAGATGATTTGTATTAAAAACCATCTGTGATATGTTTCCCGCCTTGCAATCTCCTAAAATGTCATAATTTCTCGCTTGAGTCCGAGTAGAATTCCATTTCGAGACACCTTTAGCAAAACGAGCATAACTTTTGTATATGACGTCCGTTTTCGATGTTTTTGTACTCGTTAAAAAGCTAACGACGAGCATGATTCAAAAAATGACTAGCTTGTGCTAGTCACCTCTAAGACCCTCAAAATCTACCATCTTTGGCTCTGAATTTGTGTCATAAGTTTTTTGTTTCTGTTTTTGCTAAAATTTTCAATCTTCCCTTCGAAATTTAGGGTTCACATCAACTGCAAATTTGTAGGTCTCATTGAAACCTTTCAAATGAACATATATAAACCATATAAAACTTTGCTATTTTATCTTTTGAAACTAGCTGTTTAAATTGCATCGATATATTATCTTTGTGATATATTGTCTGGCCATTATCACCGACGGTTTATAATAAGAACTGTTTGTGATATCTTCCGTTATTATAGACGATTTTTTATTAAGAATCGTCTGTGATAAGTCCCGCCATATCATCAATTCGTGGCATCTCCCCTAGGTTCCCTATCTCACCCTCCGCATCGAACGACAGACTCCGGTCTCCTCCCCACCTCTCACCCCTATTAATTCCTCTCTCCCTACTCCAAAAATCAATACCACCAGTACTACTCCAACTCATTTGTGCGCGGCAAGGGAGGGAAGGGGTTTGGTTCAGTAAGGGTGGCTGAAATTTCGCTCGAAGTAAGATGGAAATGAAGAAGATAATGGTAGATCCGTGCTATTCTAGGTCATTGGCATCGGCAGGGGGCTTCCGCTTGTTACATCCAAAAAGCGTGGTATTCTATTGATTTTGGCATAGAAGTTGAAAATGTTGTTCATTGCCTTTATGTTACTACTACTTGGAATTTTTCATTTTCCACTTATTTCAGATTGTAGTTTAATGAAGGATGTGTAAGTCTAACTTACATTAGTCTGAAGTTTCTTGTAGTGTAAGTATCTTTCTGAATTTGTAACCGTGAATTTGTAAGTGTCCTCTTGTGTATATAGTGCTATATGTAATTCAGATCTGAAATTCAAACTCAAGTAAGTCATTTCACTTTCAGAGGGCATGGCATGACTAGCATTTCCTGAAGCTAGCCGAAAACAGTAAAAATTTTAGGTACTATCACAGACGTTTTTATGGTATACACCATCTATAAAGCCGTATCATAGACGGCTGCCATCAAAAATCGTCTGTGATATGTAGGTATCACAGACAGTTTGAGACAAGAACCGTATGTGATATGTCGCTCATCACAGATGATTTTTATTCTGAACCGTCAGTGATATGTCCTTATCACAGACGGTTTGTGGTTAGAACCGTTTGTAATATTATGCCTTCACAGATGGTTTGTGGCTAGAATCGTCTGTGATATTATGCCTTCACAGACGGTTCTAACTCCGAATCGTCTGTGTTGTCACAGACGGTTCACAAACCGTCTGTGATAATCTCCGATTCTCACTAACCCATTGATTCAGACAGTTCAAGGAACTGTCTGTGATATTCTTTTTGTAGTAGTGATATTTTAAACAATTCAAGTTTAAACACAAAGTGAGCTAGAAGAAACGAAAAGGAGAAGTTTGCTAGAATAGTAAATTTTGTGTTGTCATTTTTCCATTCCTTTTAACTTGTAGCTTGTCAAGAATTTCTTCATTCTGTTAATCCCTAACAAATTGGATTTGAACTTGAATTCTTAAATTACGGTATGCTAAATTAAGCTACATTCTAAAAAGTATTGGGAATCTGTCATGCTAACTTGGTGCTCAAACCAAAGTGGTGTGTATATTTTGACTAAATAATAGCTACCTAGATAGTTTGCACTAGAAATGTCTCATATGAAGACTTAATATATAGTTTTCAAAAATAAAAGATTTAATATATACTACAAATAAGTCAAGTTAAAGTTATGAGACACAAGGAATCTATGTAGTACTAGCCTCTCTTTTTCGCAATATTAGTCTAAATTCACCATGCCCATAGACAAGGAAATACAAAATTAAGAGAGAATTTAATAGAGATGGATCGATGAAAATTGCCCCTCAAACAGCCCTTAAGTGAAATATTCAGTTAACATATATTCTGTCTCAGCGTTAAGAACATGGGCAGAACGTGGCAAAAACATAAAACCTGTTAACCAGGTGCCATTTTTCCTACCAAAAGTTGCAAATAATTAAGTGGGATGTGCATAATGTTGTACGTATTACTTGTTTATTCAGTACGGTTGTGGCCTGCTGTTCCCTGGCTAGCTACTACGTGCTCGCCTTCATGGCTCCACTTACGTGGGTTCTCCGTTCTCCATTCTGTGAAGACGAATCCATTTGCCAGTTACACACGCATGCATGCACAATGCAGTCGCATTCTTGTTCCCGCGCGCTAAACTCATCTAGCTAGATACCGGCCGGCGGAGGGCGACAGCTGAGCGTCAGCGATGGCTGAGCTCGCCTCGGGAGCCGTCCGCTCGCTGTTAGGCGTCCTCCGCGACGAGGCGCGGCTACTGGGCCGCGTCGAGGGCGACTTGAAGTTCATCCAGGAGGAAATGGAGAGCATGAACAGCTTCCTCCAGCACCTCGCAAGGACGACGCCCAGCGGCAAGGATCACGACGAGCAGGTCCGCACGTGGATGAAGCAGGTCCGGGACCTCGCCTACGACTGCAGCAACTTCATCGACCTCCACCTGCTGCGCGGCGATCCGGCGGTCTACCGCGCCACGGGCCCCGTGCGACGTTACTTGTGGTTGTTGGTTCCTTGGTTCCTGCAGAAGCTGTACGCACAGCGCCGTGCGGCCGTACAGTTACGCGAGCTCAAAGCCCGGGCGAGCGACGTCGGCAGTCGGCGACTCAGGTACGACGTCAAGATCCCGCAGAAGTCGGGAGGCAAGCAGACGACGACGACGCTAGCTCCCATTACCGGAGCGGCGTCATGGTCTCAAGCCGCAGGCAAAGGAAATACTGAAGAAGAAGAAGAAGAAGAAGAAGATGATGATGATTCGCGGGTTGGGCGCGATTCTGATGATAGAAGGGAGCTAGCCTTTGCCGAGCCTCGCATTCTGGAGTTGTGCACCCAAGAGCTAGTCGATTGGCTCAGGTACACCGAAGTGAGAGCCGGGTGGCTCAACGAAGACAGACTCCCGTCCATCGCCATTGCAGCACCGGATGAAGAGGATGGAGCTGACGTTGCACGTGAAGCGTTGGCTCATCCCTTCGTGGCGACCAAGTTCGAGCACAAGCTCTGGATCACCTCCCCATGGTTCTGGCCAGCAGGGCCCTTGGACATCCTCGGAGAGATCCTAGGGGAAGTCGTGCGGCAAGCCGTCCGGACCCGAGGCGACGTCAAGATCCCGGAGAAGTCGGGCGGCAACGGCGAGCCGTCCGGACCCGAGGCGACGTCGTCGTCATCTCAAGCTGCAGGCGGAGGAGACGAAGGCACTATTCCAAGTGATGACAAACAGATCCTAGGGGAGCTGCTTCCCGAGCCCGGAGAAGGCGAATGGGCAGAGACTGAAGAGCTCGACAGGAAGAATGAAGAAATTGTGAAGAAGACCGAAGAGCATCTGCCAGCTGCCGGTACTAAAGAAGAGCATCTTCCAAGTGATGATGAACACATCCTAGGGGGGCTGCTTCCGGAGCCCGGAGAAGGCGAATGGGCAGAAACTGAAGAAGAACTCGACAGGAACATTGAAGAAATTGTGAAGACGACCAAAGAGCATCTGCAATATGCTGGTACTAAAAGGTCCCCTCGGGTTGTTCCATTGGAACCCTTGGACGTACTCTGTGACATCTGGCTTCCCGATCCCGTGCAATCGGTGGGCAAGGATCAAATCGAGGAGAAGATCAATGAAACCGCTATGAAGATTAAAGAGTATCTGGAGGAATTAGATACAAGAAGGTCCTGGATTGGTCTCGATCATTCCGACTATGTAGGCATCCTGCGGGAGCTGCTTCCCCAGCCCAAGGAAAACAAACCGGTGAAGGAAGCCACGGATAAATTGGGCGACGATCAAATTGCCAAGAATATTAAAGAAATACTGCAGGAGCTGCTTTCCAAACCCCAGGAAGACAAGGATAAATTGGGCGAGGATCAGATCGAGGAGAAGATCAAAGAAACCACGGAGCATATTATAGATAACATGCTGCGGCGGAAGCTGCTTCCCAAGCGCAGGGAAGATATGGATAAATTGGACGAGGACCAAATGTCTCAAGAGAAGATAGAAGAAATCATTGAGAACATTGAAAGAATCCTAGAGAATATTAAAGAGCACCTGCTGGTTAAAGAAATCTCCGAGAAGATTAAAGAGCATATAAAAGATAAAAGGATCATAATTGTTCTCGATGGTATCGATTATGTAGAAAGATGGGAGGTGATCAAATGGGCATTGAGCAAACTGGGTTGCGCCGCTGGCAGTGCAGTGATAGTGACCACAAAGTACACCCGAGGGGCTTACCAGTATTCCAATCCAACTCAGGAACCTATAGAATATTCTCTTGTTGGTTTCTACCATAACAAAGCAATCCTTCTGACAAGCCGGCTCGTGAATGAAGATCCCAACTACAATGCCAACATCTATCGTGATATCTTGCAGCTTTGTGAGCCGCATGAATTGTGCATGAAGTTGTTCGTTCGTGCTCTGTATGCTAATCCTAACAGGAGCAAAGAAGAACTGGACAAGTTATGGGACACCCTGGTTTTTAGTGGGCAATTGGAAACCAATGCCAGGAAGATGATAAAGTTCTCCTACAGCGATCTGCCTAGAGATTACAAGACCTGCTTTCTGTATCTGGCAATCTTCCCTCAGGGTCACAAGATCAAGCGGTCAACCTTAGTAGGACGGTGGGTTGCAGAAGGCCTGGTAACTGAAGAAGATTGGACCCATTCAGTGCATCGGGCCGAGCGATGTTTTGACGAGCTGATTGACCGATGGCTTGTTTATCCTGGTGACATTGGTGCTGCAGGAAAGATCAAGAGCTGTGTAGTACATAATATAGTTCATGAATTCATTACCAAGATTGCCAGGAAAGAGCACTTTGTGGACACACGCCTGTCACATCACTTGGCTCGCCACTTCTCCATTCGCAGTGATGTACGACTCCGTAGCTCAGATAGCATCGAGAAGTTTTTGCAAAAACTCTACAGAATATCTCAGTTGCCGCTGGTCAAGGTGCTAGATCTAGAAGGCTGCACATGCTTCGAGAAGAGCCAGAACTACCTCAAGAACATCTGCAACAAGATGTTACTGTTGAAGTATCTGAGCCTAAGGAATACGGATATTACCAAGCTGCCGAAGGAAATTAACAACCTCCATCAACTGGAGGTATTGGACATCCGGCAAACTAAGGTGCGCGCGCGCGCAACAAAACATGTTCTGCTCTTGAAGTTGAAGCGTCTGCTGGCTGGTCCAACTAGTATTGATACTGGCACAGTCAGGGCCGAGGAATCATTCTCCAATGTCCAGATTCCGGGCAGAATAAAGAAAATGACAAACATGGAGGTACTATCCCATGTTAAGGCTTCACGGGCTGGTCATGAGTTGAAAGACATTGGCAAGCTATGGCAGCTGAGGAAGCTCGGTGTGGTTATCGAAGACAAAAATGATCACCTCCGGAATTTGCTTCAAGCGATCAGTGATCTGAATGAGTGCCTCCAGTCTCTGTCTATCACTCTACATAGAAGCGAGGGTACTCCTTCCAGCGTAGACTTACCAGGAGAAATTCATGACCGCTCAAGAAGACCTCCCAAGCTTCTTGAGAGCCTAAGCATCAGCGGAATCACACATAGTGGGCAGCTTCTTCCATGGTTGGCCCACGGTTGTGATCAACTTACCAAAGTAACTCTGCATAACACATTGCTGAACCAGAATGATTTGAAAGGCCTCGCCGAGCTACCCAATTTGCGTTGTGTCAGGCTCCGGCACAAGTCATACAACGCGAGCAAACTCACCTTCAGGAATGATGAATTCCAAAATCTCAAATACATTCTTGTCGAGGACTCCAACATGACCGACATCAGCTTTGAAGACGGATCAGCTCCTGAGCTCGAGAAGATAGTATTGTCCTTGGCCGACATGAACAACATCAGCTTTGGAAATGGAACAGCTACTCAGCTTGAGAGGATCGTCTTGTCCTCCATCAACATTACCTTTGCAAATGGAGCAGCTCCTAAGCTCAACGAGATTGCCTTGTGCATCACCAAAATCAGCAGCATCACCTTTGAAAATGGAGCTACTCCTAACCTCAAGAAGATCATTTTTGGAGATACAGCAGATCCTCAACTTGAGAAGATCGTCTTGTCCTCAATCATCACTGGCATCACCTTTAAAAATGGAGCAGCTCCTAAGCTTGAGAACATCGTCTTGTCCTCCACCAACATCACTAGCATCACCTTTGAAAATGGCGCTACTCCTAACCTCAAGAAGATCGTCTTGTCCTCTTTCACCAAAGTGGAGTTTCTCTCTGGCATCGATTACCTACCAAGATTGGAGGAGCTTGAGTTGGATGGCAGCAGGATCGCAAATGCTCTTCTTTCATTATTTACCAATGCTAATCAAATTGCCAAGGTGACTCTTCGTGATACCTTGCTGTGTCAAGGTGATCTACAAATCCTCGCCAAGCAACCAAACATTCGCTGCCTCATTCTCCTGGAGAAGTCATTTGACGAAAGGCAGCTTACCTTCAACAAAGATGAGTTCCCAAAGCTCAACCTTCTTGTTGTTGAGTGCTTTGGCATCACCAAGATCAGCTTCGCCGAAGGAGCAGCTCCTAAGCTTGAGAAGATCGTCTGGTCCTTCACCAAGATGGAGTCTCTCTATGGGATAGACAACCTTCTTAAGTTGAAGAAGCTCGAGTTCAAAGGAGACAAAATCCCAAATCGGGTGAGGGAAGCCATTGAAGAGCACCCAAACGACCTTGCTCTTGTACACATTCAACAAAAGAATCAAGACAAGGAAGAGAAAGGGCGGCAGCAGCGGATCCTTGACTCCAATTAATGCTGAAAGGTTTCTTTCTATCCAGCTGGTTTGTGTGTGGTTTTTTATCCTGCTTGTGTGTTTGTTGTGTGCGTGGTTATTTCTTCCGCAGGTGTGCCTGAGTGTGCGCGTGTGCGGTTAAATATTCAGTCTTGATGTGTGCCTTCTGAGTGTGCTTGAGCATATGGTTGTGTCTATGACTCTATGCTCAGGGAGTTGGATTCATGTGGCTTTCCCATCGACCATCATGCATGGCCTCATGTAATAAGCGCGACAATGCTTGTGCGCACATTTCACTTGTTAATGTACTGTTTGTGCTATATACATTATTATAATTGGGTGCTACATTGATGAATTGGTGTCATAATATACCCACCTGTTATACAAGTACTACCAGTTACTAGTATTCCTGTGGCTTAATTAATAGCTGTTGGTTTCATTCATGCCTAGAGGTTCTTGAAGCAAATGAAGTTTTCTGCAGACCAGAAGTTTCTACTCCGTGTTAATGCCTGAAACTTCTACTTGTTAGATTGATCTCCACCGTCGATCAGCCCAACGGCTAATCGGGCCTTGATCCGCGCCGATCGGGGCGCCACCATATGGCTGGTGGGTTCTGTCGCGCCAAGCGCTATATAAAGAGGGGTGGAGGCGGCGGCACAATGCACGGTTGTACGAGCCGCAACTCCACCCCACAAACCCTAACCGATCTAGAGGGACGCAGCAGCGACGGAAGCACCACCGCCGCCACCGCCGCCGACCACCGCCGCCGTCACCGACCTTCTTCCCGACCGTCGCTGCGTCGCGCGCACCACACCGACGAACCCGTGATGGCCGCTCGTCCTCCTCTACATCGGACGGTATCTCTCTCTCCCTCTCCCTCTCCTCTCGATCCAAACCAAGAACAACCGAACAAAGAGATGCAACAATGGTATCGAGCGGAAAAGATTGATCCGTCTCAGATCGGAAAAAGCAAGAAACAAACAAAAAAAGGGGGCACTCGCCGCGCCCGCACGCTCGCGAAGCGAGCCTCGCGCGGCGCGCTTTGCGCTAACCTCGCGCGCCGCTGCTCGCGCTGCGCAGCAGACGCCGCGCTGCCGCCAAGCGCTGCGCTGCGCGCCGCCGCCGGCCGCCGCCTCGGCCAGCGTGCGGCTGCGCGCGCAAGCCCGCCAGCCGCGCGGCTGCGCGCTGCTGCTGCCCGCCGCCGCGCGCTGCGCCGCGTGCCGCTGCCCGCGCCTCGCGCCGCGCGCCGCCGCCGATACCGCTCGCTGCCCTATGCCGCTCGGCCCGCCAAGGCCGGCAGGTGCTGTGCCGCCGCTGCCTCGAAGCGCCGCTGCAGCGCTGGGCAGCTGCGCCATAGCGCGCCGCGCACGCTGCGCCGGCCGCCGCCCAAGGTGCGCCTCGCCGCAGAAGCGCGCCACGCCGCCTCCTGCAGATCCGATTTTTGGGGCTGCTTTTTGGGAGGCAGAGAATAGGTGGAGAACGTGTGGTGAAGCACTTTTTGAGGGAGTCTTTGACCAGGCAATTGAGCAGGAGGAGGAAGCTTCCCAGGAAGCTTCGTAGTTTTCGCGCAGGGGGCAGTGCAGATCCGTTTTTGAGGATATTTTTTGGAGAGAGGCTTCCTATTGACCGGTCAAAAGGATGGTTTATTTTGTTTTCCTTTATGTGTTAATCTTTTGGCATATAGTTTTGTTTTTCTTGTATATATATATATATACAAGATATTGTTTCATGATATGCACTTTTAGATATATTTGATATATCTAAAAGAAAAGATAAAATTTTCATTATTAAATTCGAACCAACGGGAGAATTTAATTTTGGAAAAATAGATATAATTTTTTAAATTGATGTTTCCGCTGCAAAAGTTAAAATTGTGATTACTCTTTAAATTAAATTCGAACCAACGGGAGAATTTAATTTTTGAGTATTATTGTGAATTATGATATTGTTATTTTCTGACCAACGTTGATAATAACAATATTATAATTTTAAATGATGTTTTTATGCATTAATTCTATTTCTGCCCAACGGTGATATAGATTTAATGTATAAATGAAATTGATTTATTTGTATGTTGTATTTTTGACCAACGTTGAAAATAAAGCATATAATTTTTGATGTTACGTTCTCACTTTATTTGAACTAAATTTTCAGGAGGATACAACTTGATGAGTTGTATCGAGAGATCCCCACTCTTAAAGGAGATAATTATGGAGAGTGGAAGAAAAGATAGACTTAGCGCTTATCTTGGCCGAGGTGGACTGGGTCCTCACTACAAGACGCCCCACCGAGCCTATGGCACCAGTGAGGGACCCAAATGAGGATGATATCGCTTGGCGTAAAAGACAGAGGATCATGCTCCCTTACGCATGTCTTATGATCTTGATCATAAGAATGGACCACACCAACAAGAAGTGTATGGTCGTGATAAAGAACACACTGAGCCTCGCAATTGTGGGCTCACTGCAGAGTGTGACATCACACAGAGTACCTTGAGAGGATAAAGAGTCGCCATCGGCTCTTCAAAGACTTATGCTACACAACCGATCAAACGACTTGTGTAGTAGAGGTACTCGTGGTGGCAAAGTGGCATAAGAGAGCACATACTGAGGATGAGTAACATGGCATCCAAGCTTAAACCAATGGATTTGGCTCTCAAGGATGAGTTCCTTATTCATTTGATTTTTGCTTCTTTGCCAAAAGAGTTTGACACTTTTGTTGTCAACTACAATATGCAGCCCGAGAAATGGGACTTGGAAAAATGCATAGCTATGTGTGTGCAAGAGGAGGAAAGAATTAAATCCTCACATAGTGGTGGTTCTATCAACTATGTGAAGGATCACAAGAAAAGGAACTTCCACAATCACTCCTTCTCAAAGAACAAGGGAAAAACTCTCATCCATCACCTCAATGTAATAAATTTGTCAGAGACAAAGATCGTGTCTTCATCAGAAGAAGACAGGACACTACAAGAAGAACTGTCTGATTATTTAAAGATGATAATGGCAAAGAAAGGTGAGAACATTATTACCTTTGTAAATGAATGCCTGATGTGCAATATTCAAATCTACTTGGTGGATTGACTCAGAGCAACTGCTCATGTTGCTAATTCCTTCAGTGATTCCTTTCGACGAGGACTACGCAAAGAAACGAAAGATGCATTAAAGTTGCAAATGGAGTCCAAGCTGAAGTTGAAGCCGTTGGCGATCTTTCATTAGAGTTAGCTAATGGTTCAAAGCTTTTACTTAGAGATGTCCTTTTGTACCCTCTTTACAGAGGAATTTGATTAGTGTGTCAAATTTGGACAATGATGGTTATGATTGTCATTTTGGAAATGGCAAGTGTGAAATAATGTTTAATAATAAATGCATTGGTCTTGCCATCAAACAAGACAAGCTTTATTTATTGTCACTCGTGAAAATGTGAATTCGTATGTGATGATGTGAATGTCGATGCGATAATGGGAACGTCGCGTGCAGAAAGTAAATGAATCCTCGCTCACGAATGCAAACAGAAAACGAAAGAGAACTCTAATGCGTCGTCGAAATTATGGCAATCGCTGCTTAGGCCATATTTCGAGGGGAGAATAGAAAGACTAGTTAAGAATGATATTCTTCCTCCATTAGAGTTCTCAGACTTAGAACAATGCAGAGAATGCATTAAAGGAAAATATGTAAAGAAAATTAAGAAAGACGCCAAAAGAAGCACAGAGTTCTACAAATTATTCACACAGATATTTGTGGTCCTTTTCCGTGAAAAGTGTGGATGGATATGACTCGCTCATAACATTCACTGATGATTACTCCTGTTACGGATATATTTATCCAATCAAAGAAAGAAATGAAGCCTTGGATAAATTCAAGATATTTAAGGTCAAGTTGAAAACCAACATGATTTAAAGATTAAGATAGTCCGATCGATCGTGGGGAGTACTACGGTCGACATACCCCATATGGACAAGTTCTGGACCTTTGCAAGGTTTCTACAGAAAATGGTATAGTGGCCCAAAGATTCTACACCGGCGAACCTCAGCAAAATGGAGTAGTGAAAGACGCAACTGCACTCGATGGATATGGTGCGAAGTATGATGAGCTACTCTACACCGCCATTGAGTTTATGGATGGAGGCGTTAAAACCGCCATTCATATTCTCAACAGAGTACCTAGTAAATCGGTGCCCAAAACACCGCACGAGTTGTGGACGGAAGAGTTCCTCACTACACCACTTACGTGTGTGGGGAGTCCCACGAGGCTAAAGTATTTAACCCAAATCTTGGGAAGCTTGATCCCAAAAAAGAAGTCGCCATTTCATTGGCTACCCGAAAAGTCAAAAGGTTTCGTTTCTACCGCCCGCATCGATATACAAAGTTTGTAGAAACGAGACACGCTGTCTTCTTAGAGGATGAAATGATGAGGGGAGCATGGTAGCTCGAGAGATCGACCTTGAAGAGAAGCGGCGATGCGCCCACTCCGATGATTCAAGAGCCATTCTTCGCAGCACTGCCGCCGCACCAATGGTGCAAGACATCGTGGTGCCAAGACCTATTATTGTTCCTCCCGTGGCAACAATGAATGAAAATGTGGAACTGTTCTTCAGATCCTATAGAACCCATTGCCACGATGAGGGGAGCAACAACAGCCTCAAATAGAAAATATACCAAATGAGGAGGCCCGAGAAGGTCTCAAAGAGTAAGAAGATCACTATTTCGATGATTATCGATTTATCATACAGAGGAATTTCAAATGGAGGATGATCCAACCTCATTTGAAGAAGCCATGAGAAGCTTAAAATTCTCAAAATGGCTTGAGGCCATGGAAGAGGAAATGAGGTCCATGAAGACTAATAAAGTCCGGGACTTGGAAATTATTCCTAAAGGAGCCAAAACAAGAGGGTCAGAAATGGGTCTACAAGACAAAACTTGACTCCCAAGGGAATATAGAAAGATACAAAGCGCGACTTGTGGCAAAGGCTTTACGCAAAGAGAAGGAATTGATTACAATGAGACTTTTCTCCAGCCTCATGTAAAGACTCCTTCTAATCATAATGGCATTAGTAGCACATTATGATTTAGAGTTACATCGATGGATGTAAAGACGGCATTTCTTAATGGGGATTTGGAGGAAAATGTTTACATGGCACAACCGAAAGGTTTTGTCGTGGAAGGAAATGAAAGAATGGGATGCCGCTAAAGAAATCGATTTATGGGTTAAAGCAAGCTTCAAGACAATGGTACTTGAAGTTTGACAAGATAATAAGAAAATTTGGGTTTAAAGAAAATGTAGAGGACAACCGTGTTTATGCAAAGTTTAAAGATGGGAAGTTTATCTTCCTAATCTCGTATGTGGATGATATCCTACTAGCTAGTAGTGATGTCATCACATCGGAGACAAAGAAGTTTTTGTCCTCAAACTTTGATATGAAAGATCTTGGTGAAGCTTCGCTCGTTCTAGGGATCAAATTCACGGGATAGAGACAAAGGAACATTGGGACTATCACAAAAGGCATACATAGAGAAAGTCTTAAAGAAATTTGGTATGCATAAAAGTAGTCCTTCACTGCACCTATAGTCAAGGGCTACAGATATGGGGATTTTCAATGCCCCAGAACCAAGACGAGCTCGATCAAATGAAATCGGTTCCATATGCTTCACTGTCGGAAGCTTACAAGATGCTCAAGTGTGTACACGCCCGACTTAGCGTTTGTTACCGGTTACTTGGCGATTCCGAGCAATCTCGAATAGAACATTGAAATTGATAAAGAAAGTCTTGCGTTATTTGCAAGGAACAAAAGGCCTCATGATGACATACGTAAGATCGATTTACTCCATATAGTGGGGTATACTGATTCGATTATGCGGAGATGATAGAAAGTCAACATCCGGATATGTATTCACTCATTGGAGGAGCTATATCGTGGAAAAGCTCAAAGCAAACCGTCACTACATCGCCCACAATGTATGCCGAGTTTGTAGCATGTTATGAGGCTACGGGCGGTGAACCGCTTAAGAAGTTCATACCGGTTTAAAAGTGGTTGACGACATCAATAGACCACTTAAGTTGTATCTGCGATAATGAACCCGCAAGAACGTATGCCCACAACAATAAGTCAAGTGGTGCTGCCAAACACATTGACATAAAGTACTATGTTGTGAAAGATAAAGTTCGGGATCAAATTATAAGTCTTGAGCACATAAGTACCGCAAAGATGTTAGCGGATCCGCCGACTAAAGGCTTACCACCCAACGTGTTCAGAGAACATGTAGCCGGCATGGGTTTAAGGGAAAGCCTATGATTCTGGACTAAAAGATGGCCCAAAAGATTGAAGTAATCGTTTGTAACGCAGAGGTGTATTGTAGTCATTAAATCCATCGGCGCTTGACCGTGACGATGAGACATGTTCTATACACTAACTGTGATGGAATGAGTAAAGTCAAAAGTAATTAAAGTTAAAGCATAGATGAGATCAAGGGGAGAATGTTAGATTGATCTTCACCGCCGACAGCCCAACGGCTAATCGGGCCTTGATCCGCATACGATCGGGGCGCCACCATATGGCTGGTGGGTTCTGTCGCAAGCGCTATATAAAGAGGGGTGGAGGCCGCGCACAATGCACGGTTGCACGGAGCCGCAACTCCACCCCACAAACCCTAACCGATCTAGAGGGACGCGCAGTCAGCGACGGGAAGCACCACCGCCGTCACCGTCGCCGGACCACCGCCGCCGTCACCGACCTTCTTCCCCGACCGTCGCTGCCCGTGCGCAGACCACACCGACGAACCCGTGATGGCCGCCTCGTCCTCCTCTACATCGGACGGTATCTCTCTCTCTCCCTCTCCCTCTCCCTCTCAGATCCAAACCAAGAACAACCAGAACAAAGAGATGCAACACTACTTGCCTTCTCTTCTCCCTTTGCATATGGTTACTTTCACGTAAGTTGAGTAGCACTATATATGATCGATGTTAACAGATGCCCGCGTGAGCATTATTAATTCCTGTTCTGCACCGTGTGTATGCTCTGATTCGGTTAATGAGCATGCATGATCTGTAACTACTCTGCATCTGCACTCCAGAGGCAGAACAGAATGATCAGCTCTGCATTTGCACTCCAGAGGTAGAACAGAATGATCTCCTGAAGTAGCGTGCGTCGTCGCTGTTGGCACGCACATGGCTGGAGGCATGGCGCCGAGGCCGGAGGCGGCATGGCCAGGGGAGCGGACTGCGGCGGTGGCAGGCGGGGACGACATGGCGACGGCGATGGAGGTATTTGAATTTGTGACTTCTATTTTGAATGTGACTTACGCATTTGAAATTTTCTGATTTTTGTGAAATTTGTTTCTATCGGACCCTCTGAAAGTTTCTTCATTCCGAAAATGTTTCCCCTATGGAGAAGTACACAAGTTTGTAGTACTGGTATTTTACCGATTAGAGCAATCTGCCTTTGATGCTGGGATTTAGACTTTTGACGCATGCATGATTATGCAGTCCCAGCAGAACACTTGTATTTATCTGGACAGCTAGCTTAACGCCCGTACGTTACCATGAATAAAAAATTATATAAGTTAACACGATGCATTCTCGGCTCCTCTGCAGTAAATTATATAAGTTAACACAATACATTCTAAGCTGTAGTGCCTAGTCAAGCTCCGCTTTGGATGCCGCCGCTGAGTTTAGTTTACATCACTCTCGAATTTGTACACCCAGTCCACATTGGCATTGTTATGTTGTCCATGGCCAAATTGGACCATCTGGGTAGAGGTAGCCTCACATGACAGTGATAAATATGATGACCTGACGACAGTAATAGTTTACAATATTATTTGTTGGTGATGACTAAAAAGCTTTTTTACTAGATATATTTTAGAGGTGGAAAAGTTCAAAAGGGATTAACAGGATAACCTAGCGATAGTAACATTTGTTGCAGTCTTATTTGTTGCTATCAACTGAAAAAGATGGGAGAATAAGGAGGGTGAAACAAAACCGAATTTTGCAAAATTCGATTTCTTGCTTTCTTGATTTCTTGCTTGATCCTAATCCTTTCCCAGCCCAATCCCGCACCCAGTGGAGCCCAGCCCAGCCCGATCGCGCGCTGCGGCTAGCTCCAGTGGCGGATTTTCGCGCGATGATCGTTCACCGTCCAAAATATCCGCTGCGCCGCCGCGTCGCCCGCACGCCTCTCGCACCTTCTCGCGACCGCCCGACCTTGCCAGCACCCCTCCCCCACCTGTCAGCAATAGTACAAAGCTCTTAATTAGCCTCTCCCCCGCTGTCCGTCCTTTCCCGTTGAGAGAACCGCCGCCGCGCCCCTTTTCTTCCCTCTCGGCTAGCTCCCCTCTCTCAGCCGTCCCGTCCCTCTCTGACATGCTTGACCGCCGCCACACTACTCCCGACACCCGCCATAACTCCCCTCTACCAACCACGCCACCTACCCGCGCCAGTTCGAGCTTCTCCCGCAAGCTCCTCCCACCGCTGTAACTGTGGCATGCCCGCACCGCTCTCCCGCCTATTTAAGGACCCCGAGCCCTCCATCGTAGCACGCACTCCACAAGCAGCCCCAATCGCGCCCAATTGCCGCCAAAGCCCTCTCGCGCCCGAGTCCCCGAAGTCCCGAGGTGATGTTGAATTTGCAATAGAGCAATTCGTTTGATTATATTGCAATTCCGTTCTACTGATGCCTCCTCAGGGTCCCAGAAGCACACCCCAAGCTTCCCCGAGGCTCCCGTGACCTCTCCTACCCTGGCCACATGCGCCACCGCCCGGCCATAATCGGCCACCGTGGACAGCCCAAGCCAAGCATCCCCTGGCCAAGCCACCGCACCGAGAGCCTCCCGTTCCTTGGTGCTTAAAAGTGGTTAAACCCGCCCCAATGACCATTAGATAGCATGTTTTTGTGCAAGAGCCCGTCTCGGTTCTCGGAGCCGCCGCCGGCGATCGCCGGAATCCTAGCCGCTGTTAGAACCAAAAATGGAAACCCTAGAGTCCCCTGAGTCCAACCCTAAACCCCAAAGCTGTCGCGAGAAACCCTAGTGCTCTCCCCGCGCGTCGCTTCTTCCTCTGTCTCCGGCTCGGTTTGAGTGGTCGGAGGTAGACGACGACGCGACGTGGCCCGATCTCACCCTCCGCCTCCCGAGCCATCCCACCGTCGTTAAAACCCGCGCGCCTGACCGCTCGATCGGAAATCAGACGGTGGTCGTCCGCGCGGGCGTAAGTCAAACGGCCCAGTGGCCGCGCCCTGCACGCAGTGCGCGCTGCCGATCCGCCGCCCGGTGATCGTGGCCGCCCATCGGGATCTCACGGCGGTCGCGCGCGCGCGCGATCGCTGTTGCTGACCGACCGCGCCCGACCGATCGGCTCGGCTCGACCGAGTCAGCTCGCCCGCGCCCGTTGAACAGTGACCCAAGCCCGATGAATAGTAACCGACCGAATCCAATGAACAGTAAACCCTAGAAGTGAGTTTATACTCGTTTGAACCGGTTCGATCCCACGAGTCCATTTCCGAGGTCCGCTTCCCCATACCAAGCTCCTTTAAACCTAAACCAGTTGATTTATATTTCCTTTTTGAATTTTTATTTATTTTTCCGGTCCGATTTCATTCCTTCCGAAAGTGGACCTAATTTATTTATTTAATTGTTTGCGATAGCCTACGACGCCGCTGATCCATTACCACAGGAGGAGGAAGCTTCGGTTCCAGTGCAAGATTCGTCGGAGTACGAGTTAATTGAAGTAGCCGATCCGCAAGGCAAGTCACATATATTTTTGAACATATTGGTCCTACGCTTCCCGAATTAATTATCTGTATACGTAATTTCATTATGTTACTTTCGCTATTATTTCATGTACTTTAAATATTTTTAGAATGACATGTTAATAGCTATGTCCTACCACTTAAAAGCCCGATTTAACTTGACAACCACATTCACCTTGACAAGACGTAAGTCTCATAAAATATTATATTACTAGTAAGTCATTGTAGTGTAGGAATCACATATATATGTATATATATTGTTTAAATTTTGGTTGGTCTAGCATTTGAAAAGATAAATCGAGTCGGCAAGGGTCGGGCTGATCCAACGACCTTACCCGATGGTGGAGGCTGGTATTGGAAAGGTGGCAGTACAGTGAGTACTGAAATCGGGATTGTGCTTGTTGCCTCGGATAAAACGTAAGGACTAGACCCTTGTGCTAAATGAACGACACAAGTCACCGCCCAACCGCAAGCGTTGAATTATTCAAACTCGTTTAGTAACCGCCAACTTCAATTGAACCTCTCGCAACTTGCAAGGGGGAGTCGGAGGTGAGATTGTATGGGAGGTGGTTAACCATACAATCAGAGGGTCGCGCGAAGTCGGACGAGACCCGCGGGGTCATCCGAGCTTGCCGAGATTAACACCTACTGGGCAGAGGCTACATAACGAATTGAGCAGTGAACATCCCTGTTTTCCTAACTCTGTCGCGGGAGTTACGAAATCTTATGTAAAGCAGGGCAGCTTTGCAAAGCGATAATAATTAATGTTCGAACATACCGTGCTTCCGGTTAATGAAGCTGTGTCTAATGGGTGAATCCAATATTGAGGCATAAGTAGTTTTGATGAGAGTTCAGTATTATAAAAGTTGAGGAAATTCAGTTTGAGAAACCCCATTAAGTTTTAAAGGAAGTCTTTAAAGTTACATCGTTTGCTTTCAAATTAAACCTGCATCCACATGAAATAACAACTTACTTCCCTTCTATTTGTTGTACCATGCATATAGCTATTGATAAGCTCCGTGTGACTTGTTGAGTACAGTTGTGGTACTCATGCTTGCTAAAAACATAAACAGAAACCGCAACTTTTGAAGAAGCGGGCGAAGACGATGAGGTGGTATTCTACGAAGTTGATGAAGCGTGGAGTTAGGGTTGTCCTCCGCTCAGCGTGCTCGTGGCTTCTTTGTGTAATGTATTTAAAGGCAGAGGCCTTGTAGTGGTACTTGGCTTCTAGCCCCTATATTTCAATAAAAGTCCGCTTTTGCTGTGAGCATGTGTTGGCAACGATACGCCGTTGAAGGTACCCACAGCTTGAACGATCTGGCGTGCGGGATTTCATGATGCTCCCGTAAACGGGGGTGTTACAGAGTGGTATCAGAGCCCGCTTGCTTGACCGTAGGAAGACCCTAAGTGTATTAAGAATTATTGTGAAAACTATATTACTTATAAAAATGAATTATAAAACATCTATAATACTCTGGTATAATATCTTTTCTGTCTATCTTGTCTTTTGATTTTACTTTAAAAGTTAAGTTTTATTTCTTTTATTATTATTACTCTCGCCTGATTCAAATTTTGGCGTCAGGTAAGATGCAGCGCCATGTTCACCCGGATCCTGCTTTGCTTGATGGGCCGCTCTCCTATGGCGTATGCGTAAGTATCTTTATGCGACGGATCGCCAGCGTCCGATATTTTGTGTGAGAGCACTGATGGTTCATGGTCGTTTGTATGATTGGAAGGCATGGGTATACTTGGAGCCGCTACCCTCGTGCGGATGTGCGACGGAAGTTTCTGACCTATCGTCATAAGGAATCGACGCCATCCATGATGCAAAGAAAGAAAGCGGTGAAGTATCTCCGTCGATACTACGATGAAGAGTTTGACGAGTCGCCGTTTCACCTCATCCCGCAGGAAGACGAAGAAGGAACTGGTACCCTAGTACCAAATCCTGAGTTAGAAGACGATCCCAGGATGAAAGAGGTTGCGTCGGTCGTCGCCTGTCAGGAGAACATGTATGCACGGATGACTGAGGAGAATCAGAAGATGCACCTTCAGCTTTATTCAGCTCGACAGGAGGTCTGGATCTTAAAGAAGAACCTGCGATACTTTCAGCAGAAGGCCCGAGATGAAGCCTCCAGGTGCGATGAGACACCAGATGGCCCAGCAAAGACCCTCAAGGAGTCGACAGAGATGACGGCGCCTCAAGGCCGTCAGTTCATCGGAGGATCTACATCCCACGTCCCCGAGCAGCCCAGAGCAGTGAACGGCGAACCTAAAGGCAAGGAGCCCGCGATGGACGACGAGGAAGAAGACCCAGAGGAGAGGGAATGGTATTCCTCAGGCTGATCTTCTTCGAAAGATCAGGTGGCTTAGCGTGAGTCGAGTTGCGTTAGAATAGCCTGACCTTTTGTAGTAGAAATTTTGGTATTGTAAAACGAGTTGTGGTATGGACTTTGTAGAATAGTATGTACCCAACTCGTGTATGGAATGAATAAAGACTACTTTGCTTATGTGATAATTTGTTTGCTAACAGTATCTTTAAGCCTACCTCTTCAACTTTCAGTCCATCTATTTCATCCTGTAGACTTACCCATTTCATTCCAATCTTACCCTAACCCTGAACTCTTACTTACCTGTCTGACTTTCTTAAAAACTCGCTGCAGATCTGAATTCTCGATCCCATCAAGGAAAGTGAGATGGCAGACACTGGAGGAGGATCTCACCAGGCAGGTGACCCTCGTCAGGAAAATGCACCACAACCGAATCTGGCCGACATCTTAGCTAAGATGGAAGAGAACAGACATCAAGCCGAGCTAAACCAAGCACGTATGATGGAACAACATTCAAAGTTATTGGAATTAATCGCAATGAGAAGTGAAGGGAGCGATGGCGTGCAGCAGCACCTGCTCGATTTCCAAGACTCGCCAATCTAAGTGGGCGATTTCGAAGACTTCGACCCCAACCTTCTCTCGCTTCACCCACCCAATGGTAGCGTAAGATTGGTTTAGGGATGTCGAAAGAAAGTTGAATACAGTCCAGTGCAACGAGAAAGAGAAAGTGCTTTATGCGTCTCATCAGTTACAAGGCCCAGCAGCAGCTTGGTGGATGAATTATCAAACTATGCTCGGAGATCGAGATGTAACTTGGAAAGAATTTGAGGATTCCTTCCGTCAATCACATGTACCAACTGGTGTGATGGAAGCTAAGCGTCGAGAGTTTCTCGCGCTGCAGCAGGGAAACCGCTCGATCACTGAGTATTTGCACCAGTTTAACACATTAGCCCGTTATGCCCCTGATGACGTAAAGACTGAAGACAAGAAAATGGAGAGGTTTAAAGAGGGATTACACATAGCCCTAAGACACCATATTTCAGCTATGGATTTCAAGGATTTACCTTCAATGGTAAATAAACTTATTATGTCCGAAGAGACTCAAAGATTGTTGGAAGAAACACAGAAAAGAAAAATAGTACACATGTCGCCGTCACAGGAGACCCCTCGGAAGCGGATGTTCATAGCCCCGCAGTCCAAGGGGCAGCGAGGAAAGAAATATGTTTTTAAGCCAAAGTCACAGTACAAGACAGGTCAAGGTTCCACGACATCCCAGCAGAATGTTAAAGTTACCACTTTAAAGTGTTTTAAATGTGGAGGAAACCATCTGCAGAGGCAGTGCCCCCAGTCTAATGTTATTTGCTACCACTGTGGTCAAGCCGGCCACTACAAGAATCAATGTCCGAAAGGAGGATTACCATCGGAGACAGCCAAGGCACAAGTTCACGCATCGTCAACACCTCGCCGCTTTATAGCGATGCAGGCGGGAGGAAGGGCGAATCGCGTTCATAGTCAAGCCCGCAGGTACGCAGGGTACTATCACAACATCAACCGCAGATAAAGGCAAAGGAATCCTGAAGCCAATACAAGGGAGGATCAATCATATATCGGCAGAAGGAGCAGCAGGAGCCAACGACGTCATCGTTGGTACGTACCTTGTTAACTCAAAACCTTCCTTGGTTTTATTTGATCCAGGAGCCACGCACTCGTTTCTTTCTATGGCTTTTGTTATGAAAAATCAACTGCCATTCACGGCTTTGCAAAAGTCCTTTTCCTTTCAAACTGCTGGAAGTAAAGTGGAATCTCGCTTTGGATGTAAAGAATTGGACCTAGACATCCAAGGAGTTAAATTTAAAGCAGACTTGTTAGTATTGGAGATGAAAGGACTGGATGTTATATTAGGGATGAATTGGTTGACCAGATGTAAAGCTAATGTGGATTGTGAAAATAAGGTAATAACATTAGTGAATTTAGAAGGACAGAGGGTAGTAGTAAAGACAGATTCAGTGTTGGTGGAAAAATTAAAAACCTGTACTCATAGCATAATGGTGGAAGAGGGAGTCACCCAGGTGCCAATAATTCAGGAGTACCCGGATGTTTTCCCAAAAGAATTACCTGGAAAACCACCTGATAGACCTATCGAGCTTGTTATTGAATTAGTACCTGGAACCAAGCCAATTACAAAGCGCCAGTATCGAATGTCAGCACAAGAACTGAAAGAACTTAAGAAACAGATGGATGAATTATTAGAAAAGGAGTTTATACAGCCCAGTGTGTCCCCGTGGTCAGCCCCAGTGCTATTTGCTAAAAAGAAAGATGGGAGTCAAAGAATGTGTGTGGATTATCGGGGACTGAATGCCGTGACAATTAAAAACAAATACCCCCTGCCACGGATAGATGATTTGTTTGATCAACTCAAAGGAGCCACGGTATTCTCGAAAATTGATTTGAAGTCAGGATATCATCAGCTCAAAATTCGAGAACAAGACCGTGAGAAGACCGCATTCACTACAAGATATGGATTGTTTGAATTTTCAGTAGTACCGTTTGGTCTGACGAATGCCCCTGCATATTTTATGAACCTAATGAACCTGGTGTATATGGAACAGCTGGATCACTTTGTGATAGTATTCATTGACGATATTTTGATATATTCCAAGACAGAGGAAGAGCATTGTTAACATCTTCATATCGCTCTGAATAAGTTAAGAGGGCATCAATTATATGCTAAGTTCTCTAAATGTGAATTCTGGATGAAAGAAGTTGCATTTCTCGGACATATCGTTACAAAGGAAGGGGTGAAAGTAGACCCGGAAAAAGTTAAGGCAGTAATGGAATGGAGGCAACCAACAACAGTGACAGAGATTCGAAGCTTTTTGGGGTTAGCAGGTTATTATCGCAGATTTATAGAAGGATTTTCGAAGATATCAAGACCGCTGACACAGCTACTTAAGAAAGACGTCCCATTTCAGTGGACCGATAAGTGTGAGGACAACTTCCAGGAATTGAAGACAAGATTGACTACTGCACCGGTTCTAACATTACCTAATCCTGAGAAAGACTTTCAGATTTATTGTGATGCCTCAAAGCAAGGACTTGGTTGTGTGCTTATGCAAGAAGGCAAAGTGGTAGCGTATGCGTCGAGACAGTTGCGACCGCATGAGAACAATTATCCGACGCATGATTTGGAATTAGCAGCAGTAGTACATGCATTAAAGATATGGAGGCATTATTTATTGGGAAACCGATGTGAAGTCTTTTCGGATCATAAAAGTCTGAAGTATATATTTACTCAACCAGACCTGAATCTCCGGCAGCGAAGATGGTTGGAGTTAATCAAAGACTATGACCTCGATCTATTATATCACCCTGGTAAAGCAAACGTCGTCGCGGACGCGTTGAGCAGAAAGAAGTACCATAATATAGCTACCATTATGGAGTACTCTACACCATTACATAAGGAAATGCAACGGCTAAATTTGGATATTGTGGAACAAGGCTACGTAGCAACCTTAGAAATTCAACCAATCTTAACCGATCAGATTAAGTCAGCACAAGAAAAGGATGAAGAGATACAGCGACTTATTAAGAAAAGTCAGGAAGGGAGTTCAACTGAGTTTGTTATAGACGAACAAGGGATTTTAAGGTTCAGAAATCGTTATTGTATACCCGATGATAAAGAGCTAAAGGAATTAATATTGAAAGAAGCCCACTCGTCTCAACTCACTATCCATCCAGGAGGTACTAAGATGTATCAAGACTTAAAGAAAAGGTATTGGTGGGGCAAGATGAAAAGAGAAATAGCAGAGTATATCGCCTGTTGTGATACTTGTCAGAAAATAAAGATAGACCATCAGAAACCCTCGGGATTGCTAAACCCTTTGCCAATCCCAGAGTGGAAATGAGATGATATCGGTATGGACTTTATTACGGGATTTCCTAAAAGTCGAGAAGGTTACGATGCCATTTGGGTAATCGTGGATCGACTCACGAAGGTAGCACACTTCATACCGATTAAACAAACTTATGGTAAAAATAAATTAGCCGAACTTTATTTAACAAAGATTGTAGTATTGCATGGAGTACCGAAAAGGATTGTATCCGACAGAGGAGCACAGTTCACATCTGAATTTTGGAAGAAATTGCATGAAGCTATGGGGCGATTTAGCATTCAAGATCTCACGTATCATCCACGCAGGCCGACGGACAAACAGAACGAGTAAACCGATCTTTGGAGGATATGTTACGAGCATGTGCATTAGTGTATGGAGCAACGTGGGATACATGCTTACCGTTTGCAGAATTCTCATACAATAACAGTTATCAGTCTAGTATCAAGATGGCACCATTCGAGGCACTATATGGAAGAGAATGCAGAACACCCTTGAATTGGACTGAGACCGGAGAACGACAGTTCTTAGGACCTCAAATTGTACACGATGCAGAAGCCCATGTCAGGATCATTCGAGACAATATGAAAATAGCCCAAAGCCGACAAAAGAGTTATGCCGATAATCGTCGAAAAGACTTGAGTTTCGAAATTGGAGACTTAGTATACCTCAAAGTTACGCCATTTAAGTCTATAAAGAGGTTTCAAGTCAAAGGGAAACTAGCACCAAGGTACATTGGTCCGTTCAAAATCCTCGAAAGAATCGGAGAGGTGGCTTACAAGTTACAATTGACACCAAATCTGGCAAGAGTACATAATGTATTTCACGTGTCGCAATTGCGAAAGTGCCTTCGCCACTCTACAGAGCAAGTGCCAGTCGATGATATTGACTTACGAGATGACTTGTCATATGAAGAGGAACCGTTTCAGATAATAGAAACAACAGAGAGATAGTTGAGAAATAAGAATATCAGATTGCATAAGGTGCAGTGGAGGAACCATACAGCAGATGAGGCAACATGGGAAAAGAATCGATTCTGAGAATTTCCCAACCTGCTACTCGGCCCGAGTTGATCTCGAGGACAAGATCCCTTTTAAGGGGGGTAGGTTGAAACAAAACCGAATTTTGCAAAATTCGATTTCTTGCTTTCTTGATTTCTTGCTTGATCCTAATCCTTTCCCAGCCCAATCCCGCACTTTTGATGGAGCCAGCCCACCCGATCATGTGCGCGGCTAGCTCCGTGGCGGATTTTTCGCGCAATCGTTTCACCGTCCGAAAATATCCCGTCGCTGCCGCTCGCGTCGCCCGCACGCCTCTCGCACCTTCTCGCGACCACCCGACCTTGCCAGCACCCCTCCCCCACCTGTCAGCAATAGTACAAAGCTCTTAATTAGCCTCTCCCCCGCTGTCCGTCCTTTCCCGTTGAGAGAACCGCCGCCGCGCCCCTTTTCTTCCCTCTCGGCCAGCTCCCCTCTCTCAGCCGTCCTGTCCCTCTCTGACATGCTTGACCGCCGCCACACTACTCCCGACACCCGCCATAACTCCCCTCTACCAACCACGCCACCTACCCGCGCCAGTTCGAGCTTCTCCCGCAAGCTCCTCCCACCGCGAGAACTGTGGCATGCCCGCACCGCTCTCCCGCCTATTTAAGGACCCCGAGCCCTCCATCAGTAGCACGCACCACAAGAGCCCCAATCGCGCCAATTGCCGCCAAAGCCCCTCTGCCGCCCGGAGTCCCGAAAGTCCCGAGGTGATGTTGAATTTGCAATAGAGCAATTCGTTTGATTATATTGCAATTCCGTTCTACTGATGCCTCCTCAGGGTCCCAGAAGCACACCCCAAGCTTCCCCGAGGCTCCCGTGACCTCTCCTACCCTGGCCACATGCGCCACCGCCCGGCCATAATCGGCCACCGTGGACAGCCCAAGCCAAGCATCCCCTGGCCAAGCCACCGGCACCAGTAGCCTCCCAGCGTTCCCTTGGTGCTTAAAAGTGGTTAAACCCGCCCCAATGACCATTAGATAGCATGTTTTTGTGCAAGAGCCCGTCTCGGTTCTCGGAGCCGCCGCCGGCGATCGCCGGAATCCTAGCCGCTGTTAGAACCAAAATGGAAACCCTAGAGTCCCCGAGTCCAACCTAAACCCCAAAGTCGCCGCGAAACCCTAGTGCTCTCCCCGCGCGTCGCTTCTTCCTCTGTCTCCGGCTCGGTTTGAGTGGCTGGAGGTAGACGACGACGGCGACGTGGCCCGATCTCAGCCCTCCACTCCCGAGCCATCCCACCGTCGTTAAAACCCGCGCGCGACCGCTCGACGGAAATCGGACGGTGGTCGTCGCGTGGCGTAAGTCAACGGCCCGATGGCGCGCCCGATCTGCAGTGCGCGCGCGCGCTGCCGATCCGGCCAGCCCGGTGATCGTGGCCGTCCATCGGGATCCTCACGGCGTCGCCGCGCTCGCGATCGCCGCTGCTGTTGCCCGACCGCGCTCGACCGATCGGCTCGGCTCGACCGAGTCAGCTCGCCCGCGCCCGTTGAACAGTGACCCAAGCCCGATGAATAGTAACCGATCGAATCCAATGAACAGTAAACCCTAGAAGTGAGTTTATACTCGTTTGAACCGGTTCGATCCCACGAGTCCATTTCCGAGGTCCGCTTCCCCATACCAAGCTCCTTTAAACCTGAACCAGTTGATTTATATTTCCTTTTTGAATTTTTATTTATTTTTCCGGTCCGATTTCATTCCTTCCGAAAGTGGACCTAATTTATTTATTTAATTGTTTGCGATAGCCTACGACGCCGCTGATCCATTACCACAGGAGGAGGAAGCTTCGGTTCCAGTGCAAGATTCGTCGGAGTACGAGTTAATTGAAGTAGCCGATCCGCAAGGCAAGTCACATATATTTTTGAACATATTGGTCCTACGCTTCCCGAATTAATTATCTGTATACGTAATTTCATTATGTTACTTTCGCGCTATTATTTCATGTACTTTAAATATTTTTAGAATGACATGTTAATAGCTATGTCCTACCACCCGAAAAGCCCGATTTAACTTGACAACCACATTCACCTTGACAAGACGTAAGTCTCATAAAATATTATATTACTAGTAAGTCATTGTAGTGTAGGAATCACATATATATGTATATATATTGTTTAAATTTTGGTTGGTCTAGCATTTGAAAAGATAAATCGGGAGTCGGCAAGGGTCAGTTTCGGATCCAACGACCTTACCCGATGGTGGAGGCTGGTATTGGAAAGGTGGCAGTACAGTGAGTACTGAAATCGGGATTGTGCTTGTTGCCTCGGATAAAACGTAAGGACTAGACCCTTGTGCTAAATGAACGACACAAGTCACCGCCCAACCGCAAGCGTTGAATTATTCAAACCTGGTTTAGTAACTGCTCAACTTCAATTGAACCTCTGCAACTTGCAAGGGGGAGTCGGAGGGTGAGATTGTATGGGAGGTGGTTAACCATACAATCAGAGGGTGCTGCGAAGTCGGACGAGACCGCGGGTCATCCGAGCTTGCCGAGATTAACACCTACTGGGCAGAGGCTACATAACGAATTGAGCAGTGAACATCCCTGTTTTCCTAACTCTGTCGCGGGAGTTACGAAATCTTGCGGGTAAAGCAGGGCAGCTTTGCAAAGCGATAATAATTAATGTTCGAACATACCGTGCTTTAGGTTAATGAAGTCATGTCTAATGGGTGAATCCAATATTGAGGCATAAGTAGTTTTGATGAGAGTTCAGTATTATAAAAGTTGAGGAAATTCAGTTTGAGAAACCCCATTAAGTTTTAAAGGAAGTCTTTAAAGTTACATCGTTTGCTTTCAAATTAAACCTGCATCCACATGAAATAACAACTTACTTCCCTTCTATTTGTTGTACCATGCATATAGCTATTGATAAGCTCCGTGTGACTTGTTGAGTACAGTTGTGGTACTCATGCTTGCTAAAAACATAAACAGAAACCGCAACTTTTGAAGAAGCGGGCGAAGACGACGAGGTGGTATTCTACGAAGTTGATGAAGCGTGGAGTTAGGGTCGTCCTCCGCTCAGGCGTGCCTGTGGCTTCTTTTGTGTAATGTATTTAAAGGCCGTAGGCCTTGTAGTGGTACTTGGCTTCTAGCCCCTATATTTCAATAAAAGTCTGCTTTTGCCTGTGAGCATGTGTTGGCAACGTATACGCTCGTTGAAGGTACCCGCAGTTGAACAGTCTTGGGCAGCTGCGGGGATTTCATGATGCTCCCCGGAAACGGAGGTGTTACAGAGGGGACGATAGAAACTATAGAAAGGATTTTGTGATTTTGTGGGAGGGAAAGGATAAGATTCTATAGAAACTATTAAAATTTTTCAGTAATTAGAGATTTTTTAAGAGTAAAAAAGGAGAAAGTTGGACGAGACAGAGAACGCATCAATAAGCACTCTCTCTCTCTCTCTCTCTCTCTCTTTTTGAAATGCATCAATGAGCACTCACTGCCTCGTTTAGAGCTTCGTGGCCGGGTGTAGTAACTCTTGGGCCGTGTCGTGGTACTATTTGGGCTTTCCGTTGCAGAAATGCCAGATCTCCCTCGCCTTCCCTTCCAAATTCATTGTGCTTTCCGTATGGATCCCCACCATGACGGCAGCGCGACAGGGCGGAGGGCCGCGAGGTTTCGCCGCCTCTGCCTCCGATCCCGATCCGCGGCACCCTAATCGCGCTCCTGCTGGCTCGAATCTCGCAGGGCGTTCGAAGGCGACGAGCAGCGGGTGCTGGCCCGTCGACTCGTCGGTCGTCGCCGGCGAGCTGGTAGGCCGGACGGGCCTTCTTCGCTCTCGACGAAGTCGGCGAAATTCCGGATGCGCTGTTTGAATTCTGTCGATCCAGGGCGGGTTTTTATTTTTATTTTAGTGGGTTTCGTTTTGTTTGGGTAGAAATGCCGTTTGTGTGGTGAACCAGGTGGAGGTTTGGTTTCTAGGTGTTGGGAGAATTGATCCCTAGGTTTGATGTGGTGCTACATAGATGAACTTAATCTCCTGCGAAATGACGTGCTTCTGATTTGCTGTCCTGCAGAGATAGGGCTAGATTTACAAGGGCTCTCGGCCATACTCAAGTTAGCTTTTTTTCAGTTTCAACTTCTAACTTCAGCTTTTTTTTCATTATTCAGTATTTCATCTTTTTCTGAATTTTTAAAAATATTTTAGGCTTTTTTGTATTATCTTTTTTTTCCGTGTTCCTTTGTATTGTCCCTAATGAGTTAACATATTTTTTTCTATTTTTACATTTTTTTTAAATTAAGTATACCCAAAAAGCCAAATCAGCTACAGTAAAAAAAAGCCAGCTACAGTGAAATTTTAACTAAAAATCAGAAACTATCGCTAAAACGAGCGCCCCACAAGGGCTCTGTTGTTTTTAGGGTACAAGTCTTGTGCGAGTTGTTTAGTAATTTAGTATAGTTGGAAGCAGAACAGAGCATTTAATTAGGAGATAAATTTGCTGGAGCTGTAGTTTTTCATGAGAAACTGTATATAGTATTTGCCCTCCTGTTTTGATGAATTGTTCACTTTACCAAGTGGTTAAATTAAACAGAAAAATGTGCAAATTATTTTATTTGTGCCATAGATTTCTGTTGCCCTAGTACTTTCAGGATGCTTTGTAACTTTGTCTATTCATATGCTTCACTGCCTTTCTATAATCTATATATGCTAATTGATAAGCAACAATGAGTTGAAGGACACTCCCAAACTTTCGCATTGCACTCAGTCCTAGTGTCGAATAGCCCTGCCCTTTTATTTTCCTAACTGCTAATGCTTGTAGATGGATGTAGCTGATCTGCATTTCAAGCTTGTTCATTTAGTGCTAGGGTGTAAACATGCCTCATGTTTGCAGGTGCCTGGGCGATTTTCTATGGAGCAAGATTTGTATGATCAAGCCATATGGAAAATTAAGCCTTTGATATATTATTTTCCTATAGCCAATCGAGCACAGGGCAGGCATAGACTTTGGACGGGTTTTGTGCAACAGAAAGAAAAGAAGACTGTGGAGGGTGATTGAAATGCTCGTGTGGTGTCTGGAGGAGGAAATGCTAGAACATGGTCACACACTGATGAATCAGCTAAACACCACACACAGAAATTCTGTTTTCCATCTTCCTGGTACTTCTTTTCAACTACACCCACTATTTGTGTCATTTTATCTCTGTTCCCCAAAGGAGCCTGCCTAGGCGTCACCCTCCCGCCTTGCCCGCCTAGCCGATTTTTCCTACCTAGGCGGCGATTAGGCGCTAGGTGCCTGTCTGTCACTCGACTAGCGTCTAGCACCCTGGTGAACACTACATTTTATTTGTCATACACCTGTCTTTCAGCGGCTTGATTTCTTAGAGAAATGTGTAGGGTTCATGCATTTCTTACTGAAATGAAACTTGTTCCAAGAATCAATGGAACTTTTAGTAGTTTGTGTGCTTGTGTAGTTATCGAGTTGAAGATATGTTTTAGGTTTGGATGGGGTAGTACAAACATGAGCTTAATCTGCTGCGAAATGTGCTTTTAATATTTCTGTGGCTGTGCCATGTTGTTGGGCTTGGGTAGAATTGGCTTAGTTTTACACACGCAATTCTTTGGTACTTTCACGCTCAATGAATTTTGTAATTGTGTTGACTTTTCAAAGTTTAGGTTGCAGTCCCTATCGAAGTGGGCTGTAAACAGTTAAATACTGAAATAACATGGTTATGTGTGATTCTGTGGTTGTCGTGGACTGAATTGGGACATTGGATTTTCAGAGGTAGATTTGTTGATGCCGAAATTTACTAAACCCACTCATTTGTTTTTGTCGTTGCCTGTGATTAGTTTTGGGTTTGAGTCATACCTGTAAGTACTAAAATACCATATCATGCTGAAGACTGAAGCTGCATTGTTTGTAGAAATCGGCACAATGCGTAATTGAGTCGGGAGATCTGAATTTGTACTTAGTGTTAAATCTGTAGCTATAAAGGGGAAAAAATCTGAACGTATCCGTGTTGAAATTACTCAACTCTGTGCAACTTGTTTAATTTAGTAAATAGGAAAGTGTTCTTGCATGGGAATCTAATATGGTGTTTGACTATCTGTTTTGATGAAATGCACACAACCCACTTGAGTTAGACTGTTTATCAGGAAACTTTTATTTCATTTGTAGGTTAGTATGCTGTTATGCTTTTCTATATGCTAAGTAATAGTGAGTTGACAGAAATTTCCAACTGAAAGTAATAAACCTAGAAGATTTGCAATGTAGTCATCCTATTGTCGAATAGGGCTTGCCCTTTCTATTCGCAATGTAGCTAACCTAGTAAGTAGTAATCTGTATTTCAAGTTTTTTCATTCAGCTCTAACTTTTGAATATGTATCCTTTGTGCAGGTTTTTTACCTATCACCTAACCAGTAATATTCATGTGATGAAGCGATTGTCCCTACTGGAAATGAAGCTCTTGAAGTTTTAGTTGAACCATATTTGTCAATGGCCAGATGGACTGGGTAGATCTACATCATGGATGGTGAATTGGTGATTGAAAAAGTGACCAGGCAGGTCACGGCATCTATTTATGTCTTGACATTTATCCTGGATGAGTTTCAGTGGTGACGTCTTTTAGTGAGATATGTCATATGTGCATGCCAGACTACAGAGAAGACAAAAGGTCAGTTACCTCCAATCTCCAGATGCTGTGGCCATCCTTGGAGAGCCAGAATATGGAGATGGTTTTAAATGTATGTTTTTGGAGCTGTACTCTGAGGAAATCATTGAACTCCTGGCACCGAAGTACCTATCCCAGAATCCCAGATAGCTTAATCAAGCCAAAACTAGATCTAATACTCACCCCTATGCACTCATGCCATTCTCCATGCAGACAATTTCAGCAGCTTTTTCTGCTGACCCTCCTGCACGCTGCAACAAACGTATTCAAGTGCATAATTTTTATTAGTAGGAAAAATTCCGTGAGAGTGGCTAAATGGATAATAAACATAACAGTTAGGACAACAATAATGTAGTACCTCGCAGAACTTAGCTACAGATATTCTGAACCGATGACACAAGCAAAAAACTCCAAAAACCCCTGCTTCACCCACGAAGAACTATCCACCTAATTAAATGCCAAGAACATGTCAGAAGAACTTTTGGAAAAAAAGAATATAAGTTAAACGTGATCATAATGGTTTTAGGAAGCAGCATCAAGAGATTGACAAAAGTATCCAACTAATAATCAATCCCAAATTTGCTCGTTTCCACTAAGTGCTTATCAAATGCTGGTGGTGGGAATATACTTTCCAAAGATTAGCTAATTGGCTGTGATGTTTAATATTAAATGCCTGTGCACAAGATATCCATCACTTTGGAAACCTCTGTCTAGTCAATCAACAGACAATGTTTTTTTTTTGCAGCTAATGCAAAACAGTAATGCCATCGTCACGTGATATACAAGCAACAAACAGAAATCTTTTATGTCCGTGGGTGTAAAACTTTTGATCACACTGCTTATTTTACGTAGTTCAATGGCTTGGTAGAACCCACCAACATTCAGAAGGAGACGCGGATACGATCCCCAATAAGAGCAGGATGGTGACAAGGAAATGATTTGGATGGCAACTTCTGAATTGTGTGTGCACTTGAGTCCTGAAAATGGATGGTGCCGTGGGATATTCCTCCATGTGACACTTTCCTTAAATAGTTCGACTAAAACCAAGCCAGAATTTTGCCCATCAGCCTGATACCATTGAGCTTACTGGAAGTCTGGAACCATACCATCTTTAGCTGAAAATTCTCCTAGAAAAGTACCCTGCGCATTCACCCTTCTGTTCAGAAACAACGCCCCCAAGGAGGACTGCTCAACGCTGCTGCTAGCTGACAACTCATGCCTCGGATACTTTGGCAGAGGCGCAGTGCCACTAAGCGGAGAAGCGCGAGTAAGATCAATGATACCAGCAGCATTGCTTGCATTTGGCCTATCGAGCAATGCCTTGAGGTCTGGTACATGGTTAACATGGGGATAATTCCCAGGGCCCAGGCACATGAGCGAGCAATGAGTTGCTGGGCACAGCTCTCGCAGGTAGGCCGGATTGCGAGCTCGACGGATTTGCGACCACCTGCTCCGGCACTGCCACATGAGCGGAAGAGGCAGCGCAGATTGATGCTGTCCATCTGCACACGCACGGTAAAAAAACGCCTGTGATTATCTCAACGGTAAGCAACTCCGCGCAGCATCGCGATTTCAAAATGGCGCAGGCCAGGGATCCTTCGGGCCCCTGCGAAATCATCCCCCAAAACCGCGCCTCGCGAGACGGAGGGATCGAGCTCGAGCAAAACCCCTCCTAAACCCCCGCATTCCACGCTCGCGTTCGCAACGAGCAAAACCTAAAATGCTTACTGTGGAGAGCAAGGAGCGCAGCAGAGGCTCCTGTTTTGGGTGCGCTAGCCGAGGTAGCCAAATGGGCGGCATGCCCAGCAGAGCACGGGCGGGCTGTTTGGTCTGTTACTTAGGCCGATCGTGTCCTTTCGGCCTATGGGTTGAGTACTGACCCAAGCATAGGTGGTCAAATAGACTGCAACACATCACGGACGTGTTTGGCCCATTACTTAAACGGATTGTGCTGTGTCGATTCATAAACTGAGCACCGTCCCAAACACGATCTGGTAACCTCACATGCTGTGTTGGTCTGATACCGTTAGCCTATTGGGTCGGTCTAGGTATGGCTAACTCATTTGGTATGAAAATTTTAAAAAATTAAACAACCTAAAAAATATGTAAAAATAAAAAATACAAAAAAATTATTTATACTTATAAAATCAACTATAAAAAATATATAATAAAATTATATAGATGTTAAAAAATAAATAGATCTAACCGACCATATCGCGCCTAGCCGTGCAGGGCCGCACACGGCACTATTCGGGCTAGGCCTGACCGGCACCCTGGTCAAGGTGGCGGTCCTGCTCGACGCATCGTGCCGAACTGGTCTGGCCTGATTCGGTAATGGGCTACACTGCCTGGCCGGTCAACAGTAGCGTGCTTTGGCCACCTCTAGCGCCGCGTTGGGTGCCGGTGGTGGGTACGAGGCGCTTTGGGGCGGTTCGCTTTTGATGGCGTTTGAGCCAGGTCAGGCCAGACGCTGAGACGATAGGATTGGCAGGGTCCGGCAGGACGCACCGCTGTCTCGCTGGACCTCGTCCAGTGCTAACGGCCGGTACCGCCTCAGACTACAGAGATCGTTAGCTGTCACTAGGTGCTCAAAATAGGGCCATTGAGATCGAAGTTTTTTTTCGCTTCACGCATCACGTTGTAACAAAGACTATACAGCGAAATTTCCGCAGGGATACGTGTTGTCTAAGTGCAACCAATAGCAGAGCCAGGAATCTATAGAAGGCAGATAAACTTTCAATATTATATGAGCATGGGCTATGGCAAATAAAAAATACATTAAAACAGTTAAGTAGAGAACGTAATCACATGTTGTTTCATACGTTTATGAAGAGCTTTCTGCCTGAAAAATCTCAGTGACTGCTAGTTATACACTTTTTTCCTGCTTTTTCCCGTCTTTTATCTCTGACTTTTTTTGCTTGGAACATTCAACCTTCTTCCATGGGTTCATAAAGACCCGTTGCAGTGACCATATAGGTTGAAAGCCACCTAGTGCTGAAATCTTGAGAACTTTGTTACCGCCCCTTTATCAATTGTTTCAAAGAGTATTTGATATTGTTGCAATGTGTAATCTCAAAAATATTGTAATAAACTTGACTTTGTTGCAGCCCTTTTCGTTAATTGTTGCAACAAGGTTGCAACAAAATCAAACTCTCCTTATAACAATTGATAAAAGGAGTGCAACAAGGTTTTTCAAATTTTCAATATTTAGGTAGTTTTCAACTTATATGCTCCCTATGAACTATAGGCACAAGCCAAGTACACACACCACAAGACACTAGTCAGAGGGTCACCCAACAGAAAAATTTTCTAGATTTAAAACTAGTAGCTCTAAGACAACTCCTTACAGAAATACTTTTACTTAAAAAATTAAAGTTAAAATCAATAAGATCACATCACAACCAAGGGAAATACTTACAAGGTTGTGCTACACTTGCAAGTTGGGCATACAGTACCCCATCCAAATTTCCCCGTATCTACTATTGGGTTCCTTTCACAGAATGAAAGCCCCCTATACTTTATTGGTGCTGTGCACGACAGATTAACAAGAATCATCTTTGCTCAATATCCCAAGCATATTTTGAGGGTAAAAGGCCAGTCCATAGAAAGATAAGAGGAGCATTTACATCAACGACTTGAGGTTTCGTCCAACATATAACTTAAAGAGCATTGTCAATTGAACCAAAATAAACACTGCATTTTTTAGAGTACAACTGAAATCAGATCTGGCCCGGCAGTGTGCGCGCTTCTGAGTTCAACGCTAAGATTTTAGAGGCTGCTTCTAAAGATGGTGATATTAGCCCAACTAGTATGCACGCCCCAACCGTGCGAGTAAAAATAAGCACGTCGTTTCCTTGTCAACCGGATGGAGCCCAAGGAAAATAGCAAATCGACGTGTAAATCTATTATTACTAGGATTAAACAAGATCCGAATCCTAGCTTTCTACATTGACTCGGATCACTATAACTAAGAAACAGAAATCTATCTCTAAACAAATTAAAAATCCGACTCTTTTGGAAAGTCTTGGGAGGGCTTTTGTGAGCGTGAGATTCCTCTCGCGCTGCACAATTCGAGTGGATCTGGTTTCTGTGTTGTTTTTCTTTCGCTTTCTTGCGCACTTGCTCTCATTTCAAGCCTCACGCATGACTCACAAGGGGTGAACTTTGGCTTCACCACCCGTCCTTGGTCTGTGTTGCTGGGGCCTGAGAAGATTCAGGGGTGTTTGTATTAGCTTTTATTTCTCACTTCTGTTTGAAGAATCTAGAAGCTAATGTAAACATCTGATATCTCGAAGCGGCTTCTCCACTCTCCAAGTTTTTATCTTGCTCCCTTGTTCTTATCTCGCTCCGAGTATATGATACGGGGTTACAGGAGTATCACACATCCCACTCTACTTACTCCTGTCTCGTGTATATATTTCTCCTTCACGCATCCGAGTATATGACAAGAGTCGTTTGTCCCAATGGAAGGTATATATAATTCGTCCAAACACATTTCTTTGTGAACCATATATGCTTTTGATTAAATGTGGGGGATTGGATCATATACCTTCCTCATAGTTGGGAAATTGAGGATTTACCCTCCCCACTCAATGACATGTGGGGTCATCATAAGTCATTGACACATGGGTCAGGAGGGTAAATCCTCAATTTTCATCTAAGTGGAGGGTATATGATCAATAAATCCCTCAGAAAAACCATATCACCACATAGCATCTGCACAGCAACGTTGAAGCCACACGGGCTCAGGTACGCAGCCCGCCAAACACTTCCCCAAAGAAATTTGCCAAGGCGCTGTGCTCCGTGCTCGTGGGCCTCTCTCTTGAACACTCACGCAAGCAAGCTTTAACGAAAATTCTGGAAAAAAAAAATTGGATCTCAGCGAGGCATATCATCGAACAGCTCATCTGTCGACGCGCTGCTGCACAGGGCGGAAGCTCGGTGAAGCATACCGTCAAACAGGTCATGTGCGATCAAGTTCGATCCTAGTCCAGAGCCAATCGAGCGTATGATCGAACGCCGCCTGCCCGTCCGGTGCAGATTGCTGCACCGCGCAAAAGAAAGCAACCGAAGATTATGAGGAGGAATAACTGATGATTACACAGCTGTCAATCAACCAACTGTCCAACCTTACGTATTGAAGATTACTGGGATGGAGCTCTTCCTGCCGTGCAGCCGGTGTAGGTGATGGAACTGCGTGTCGTGCTGAGACTCAGTGGGGGCGATAATGAGATCGTCGTCGTCTACTTCAGATCAGTAGAAACAATGAACAGTTCGGGAACTTTTCTCTTCTTTTGAGTCGAACAGTTGGGGGAAAGCTTGCATACACTTGCAGAGGGGCATCGAAGTCAACAGAGGGCGATCGGCCCAGAAGGGCCCAAAGTGGACTTCAGGCCGGTCTGTCACAAAAGCTTACCGGGCTAAAGGTCCAGTTAGCGACACGCCCCGATATAATGGCCCAGTTCGCGATTACGAGCACCGCCCAGAATTCATGTGTTCGAGTTGATAAGCCTGTGTTTGCTTTAAACAACTAAGATAATCCCATATTCTTATACAAATAGTACCCACTAACTGCAATTATTCTTCTTTTTTTTTTATAAACATAGGATGTTAAACACCCCGGCTCCATTTTATTAATGAAACCAGGTTTCTCACATAGTTTAGGGCCAAGCCTTAGGAGGTCGACGCTGCCCAGGCTGCCATCAGCAAGTCGGTTGGTAGCGACCCTGCTTTCAATTCCGTGTAAGAACACTTGGTGTCGACAAGATGATGAGAGGTACAATTTCTTCGTTCTTCCTCGCAGGCTTCAACTTCTCGCGTGATGGCGTCTGCCTGTCTGGCTATCTGAATCTACAGTTGCTAACCCAAACAGTCTACCTTGCATCTTAATGATTAATTTCAAAGTTGCAATTAAACACCATGTCCACAGCCATGTGTAGATTGCTGCACCACGCAAAAGAAAAGCAAGCAAAGACAACGAGGAGGCACTACTGATTATTACCCCGCAGTTAATCAATCAGCTGTTCAAGTTCAACCTTACGAAATTTACTACGTACATACCGATCATCGACCTCATGGTAAAGCCACGTCTCTTTTGAGATGTTCTCGCCGTGCAGCCGGTGTATGCGATGGAGATGCATATCGTGCTCGGACTCTCGGCGATGGGTGAGACCATCATCTACTTGAAATCATCAGAAACAGTGAGCTGTCGGGGAACTTGACGAGCTTGCGTATACTTCACCGAGGGGAGTCGAAGTCGGTAGAGGGGCATCGCGCGCTGCTTAGCCACGGGACGGCCCAAAGTGTAGTTGAAGCCGCTTGGGTGAGGGACATGAACTTACTGGGCTGAAGTCCCAGTAGTGAGGCGGATGTGGCCCGAGCAGATGATGGAAAGCGGTCCAAAGTATTTTCTTAGCCCGAGTGAAGCCCAGATGGCGCAGTTTGAATTGGTGAGCGCGCGGGGCGGGATTGAGGCGAGTACATACTTGCCGCGCGCGGGGGGGTCGGGGAATGGAATGCATGCCGTTGCTGGTCGTGGTGCTCCTACATGACGCCGTGTCCGCGAGGAAGGTGAGCTAGGTCCAGCCCCGTGCGTGGTCCGTTCAGGCGTCGTGCGCGCCAAAGAAAGTATCCCAAGTAACAATATCTTTTCTCTTAGCAGGCCTAAAAGTAAATTTAATTGTGGAAGTGCCTAGGCTCTCATAGAAATACCTACTTACCACTAGACTAGCTCATGTTTCCACCTGTCATCATGGTCTGCTCGAGGCAAACTGGGCCTAGAGCGGCTCGGCTTGAGGTTGTTAGTAGCATTGCGCGGCCGAAGAGTGGGCATACGGATGAGACATTTTGCAAGGCATGGCGTCTTGGTCCCTGCTCAAACCCGCGAAAGATGACGACGATACTCGTAGCCGGTGCCGTTCCAATCGAGCAGCCCAACTGCCTGCTTTTAGCCCATATACAACGGCGGAAATGGGCCAGAGTGAACGCTGATGGGTGGGGGAAGCGACGAGGTGCTCAGGTGCGTGCGGCGTCTCTACAAGGGAGGCCCTACATCGACTGGCCGTGCTGCTGCTGCCCACGATTTTTGATTGCCCACTGAAGTTGAAATAGCCCAATCCGACGAAGAATAGCCGAGTCCCGAACAGTGCGCAGCGCGCTGTTGCGCAGGTCAGCGTGGAGTCGGAGCGGCGGGACGGCACATTAGTATTGTCTTTGCGCGTATCGCCGTGACGTGTGTTGGAAAATCTAGACCACAAGTTTGGTCTATTGATGAATATCTTTCACTAGTCTATAAATAGAGATTTTAACTATTGTAATATGAATATGAACAGAAAAGGCAATAAATAAAAGTGTTCTCCTCTCATCTCTCTGTGTTCAATATATTATTTGAATTATTCTATGTTTAATCCACCTCTCTCATATAAAAGGAATGGCTCGGATTAGACTCGCCAGGGACGGTTCCTCAAACACGTTATCAGCACGAATTCCTCTAGTGGATTGCAAGGTAATCATTCGCAGATTAAATATCAAGATCGCTCTAAATTTCATAAATTTCGCTTTCTAGATTATTTTCTACGGTGCAAATCCGCTCTAATCGACCGCGAGTAGACTTGAAATCGCTGGTACAATAGCGATCAGTAGATTGCTTGAAAGCGTATATGTTGATTGCACTATAGATCTAAAAAAAATATAGAATATTGTTCGGCCGTTGGCCGTGCTCGCACTGCACGCATGCGCTGCCCACATCCGCGCCGGCCGCCTGTACATGTTGTCCGAGGCACCGGCCGGCCGCCTGCACGCGCGCTGGCCATGGCTCATTCCCGATCGAGGTCCGCACGGCGGCCGGCTCTAGTGTCATTAGCATAGGTTAATTAGCACCTGATAATATTCCCTGCTATAAGTAAAAGTTTACCCAGGAAAGAGTTATTCATATAGTAGTATTTATGCAAAAAGACTAGACTCTGTGCTAATGTTGGGATTTGATGATGACCTCCTTGTATGTACGTACGTACGTTGCATGTTTCATGGGTATGTACGTACATTTCTTCTTTTTGCATGGCACATGCAGCGTAGGCGATCGATGGACGAAAGGAATAAATAAAAGACAGAGAGATTCCAAATCCTATCACTTATTACCTCATCTTGCCAGACAAAGACAAGATTTATGTCCTCATTTGAGGGACAAAGATGATTAATTTAGTATTCGTTCTTTAAAGTGTACACACTATATATGTTGTAGTGATCATTACGGGAAGAGGGAAGGCTTTATTCCCTTTATTTATTCCATATCTTTCTCCTGCGTGCGGTTTCTTTGACATGTGGACCAAGGTGGATATATAGCTAGAGCCACATTAATGCAGAATTTTGCTCAAATACCTCTGTTATACACTAAAAACCAACAATTAATTGAGTGTTCACACACGGCAATCAGAGAAAAAAACACTTTCCCCAAAAAAAAACAAAAGAAAATGTCCTTCCCTCATGATCAATTTACCACCTAAACTTAAAAGGATAAGGAAGAATGTTTACTCAAAGAAAAGATATAATCAATCTAATTCAAATACAGCTCTAGTAGAATAGAATAATTTCAAACTTTTAAACTGACAATAAAGGAAAAGAGGATAAACCTGAATCGATGTGCACACATGTTTATGTCCTCATTGGAGGGACAAAGTCACAAAGATGATCATTAAGGGAAGAGGGAAGGCTTTATTTCATTTATTTATCCATACCTTCCTCCAGCGTGCCGTTTCTTTCACATGTGGACCAAGGTAGATATATAGCTAGAGCCACATGAATGCAGAATTTTGCTCGAATATCTATCTGTTATATGCTAAAAACCAACATTTAGGTGTTCACATACAACAACCAGAAAAAAAGAAGATAAAATGTTATGACTTTTTCAAAAAACAAACAAGAGAAAATGTCCTGCCCTCATGATCAATTTGCCATCTAAACTTAAAAGGATAAGGAAGAATCTTTACTCAAAGAAAAGATATAATCAATCTAATTCAAATATGGCTCTAGTAGAATAGAATAATTCAAAATTTTTGAACTGACAATTAGTAAAAATTGCAAACATGAAAAAATTGCAAATAATTCTAACTATTTGGTACTAAAAATTGCAAACATAGAAAATATAATTTTGGATGCTATTTGGTATTCAGAATTGCAAACATGGAAAATATAATTTTTAACACTATAGTTGAATCTTGACCGTAGGATGCTACCTAGAACCTATTTACTCAAAAGTAAAAAGAATGTAAACCATGAAAACAAGTACTCTTATTATGATAAAGGGCATACATATATAATACAATTCGTTAGCTAAATGCAATTAATCAAGCAAACCATTTCGGTTTGAGCACCAAATTAATGTGAAAATTCCCAAAATTTTGAAAAGATAGCATATGGAGTGTTGCATCACATTTTAAATAATTTAAAGTTTAAACACAAAGCGAGCTAGAAGAAAGGAAAAGTAGACGTTTGATAGAATAGTAAATTTTGTATTGTCAATTTTTAATTAACGTATAGGTTATCAAGAATTTCTTTGTTTTCTTAATCCCAAACAAATTGAATTTTAACTTGAATTTTTAAATTACGGTATCTAAATTAAGCTACATTCTAAAATGTATTAGGAATCTTTCATGCTAATTAACTTGGTGCTCAAACCAAAGTGTTTGTATAATTTCACTAACTGATAGCTACTTAGCTAGTTTGCACTTAGATATGTCCCACATGAAGACTTAATATATAGTCTTCAAAAATAAAAAGACTTAATATATACTATAAATAAGTCAAGTTAAAGTTATGAAACACAAGGAATCTATGTAGTACTACTCTCTCTGTTTCGCAATATTAGTCTGTCGGACCAAATATGGCAACAGAGAAGGGGTGAATGGTGCCAACTCTGATTTTCTCCCTAGCATTTAAGATTCTATACTCAAACACCTACAGAGGTGTAGAACATAAAATCTCCATTCAAAAATCACTCCAATTGACCCAAATCAACAAAACTTAGAACCAAACCCTTCCCGGAGATCTGACCGCTTCGGGCGGTGTGACTGGCCTTATAATGACGGTCTGACCACTGCTACAGTAAAATCAGGGGATAAATAGTGTTTTCAGCTCGATTTCAAATCCAAAAACCGATAGAACTTGTGATCCATAGATCCAAATGATATGAAATTTTGTATGTATGTTATCTAGATTATTGTGAACCTATTCCAACAAACGATCATGAAAAACATGGTCAAAGATGGGACCTTTTTCAGTTTGTTGGAAGGTTGCACTAAAACCGAGCAAAAATCCCAATTTGTGAAAACAACTTGCTCGTGGGTAGATGATGCCTGAGATGATTCTAGATGTATTCCCACATGTCACAGCAAGCTAGAACACTAAGGATCACTACTCAAAAACCCTTAAAACAAGAGGTCACTTGATGAGATCAAAATCAACAAAAATCGGGTTTTCTCGTGAATCTTGCCATCAAAGTGCCTAGATGGATGGAGATGGATTCCTGATATTTATCTCCACCTCTTACACGTTCTTGGCACAGCAAGATCATATGAAAAGAAAGAAAGGATCAAAACCAACCAAATCAAGGGCAAATCAAACAAAACGCATAATAGACAAGGAGATAGTCAAAGATCGATGAATGATTACTTGAAGAGGTAGGTTTTACAGCCACTCCACCTAGGAGGACAAAGAGCACACAATGCACTCACTCTCTAATCCTAACCCTAGACTTGAGAGCACATGAGAGATGGATTAGGTGGTCAACACAAGTCTCCACCACAATCCTTTATATAGGAGGCCCAACCAGCCATTCCTAGCCCTAATGGATATAATCCACTTAGCACAATGGGGGAAACCCGTTAACCCCAACCACATGGATTTTAATTCACACAAGTCACTTATGCACGTATTTCAAAGCACATAAACCTGAATCCGTTAAGCCTTTTCCGCTTGATCCAACTAGCTCTACCTTGACCTAAACTGCTCTCCAACACGTCGTCCATGCGCCGCGGTTTTGATCCAAGGTGGTTTCCGGTATTTTGGCCAAACTACCAAAATACCCCTTGTTGACCCGATCATCACCATCCATAGCACGCAATCGCCATGCTCGCCACGTGTAGGTGCACCATTAGCTCGCCATGCGCCGTCAAGTCTCTCCCGTCATGGTTTCATCAAACCATGGCTCACTTAGACCGTCCAAACCTCATGGTGCAATCCCGCCGTTCAAACTCGCCTTCAACATTTCCCGCTTTTCTCGTGCCATGCTTGAGCTCACCATCTCACCCGACGTCCTCGATCGTTCTGGGCCTCAACTTCTCCATGAGTCTAACTCCGATCCTCGTCGTTGACTACGGTTGACTCCAAGTGATCCTGTACATCCAAAGACAAAGAAATCGTTTCCGGGCACAAATTCTTCACAACCTGACCCACGTTAGCTGAGACATGCATCATGCAACCTTAATATAATGAACCAGGTCATCCCAACTCAATTTATGACTCAAATCCCAAAATCCTCAATTTCTGCCAAAAACTATCCTTCCAACGAGCGATCTTTGCAAAGTCAAATAACCACTCCACAAACATTGCAATGATTCATCACAACGTTAAACAGGACCTTCTCACATGGTCCTTCAATCTCCCCCTTGATGAACCCATTGGCAATACTCAAAAATGCAAATAGGAGGTGATTTTAGACGAAGAAAAAGAATTTGTAAAGAGAGCTCCAAATGGTCAAAAGAAAAGAGCAATGAGCTGAAAATGATCATTTGAGACAGAAATAGAGTGAAGCTACTGAAAATATTAAAATTTTTCACAAAAGCTTCAAAAACACCAAATGAGTCGAAAATCTCACTCTAGGTCCATATGAAAGAACAATTGTTCTACTTGACCTTGGTCATAGTGACAAAATACCAAATCATACTCTAGATATGCATTTTTACTGATCTTTCTCCCCCTTTGACAATGATATCATCAAGATGCATGGAAGAAAATAGAACATGAATGAAATAAAGTGGCTGCATTTTATTTCTTTTTAGCATTTAGGAGCCATGAAAATTATCCAAAGTGACTATATAAGTATTATACCAAGCCATATTATGTGAAAAAGCTATCTAGATCATACCAAACCATATATAGCAAAGCTAAAGCCAACTGAGCAATAACTGAGCAAAGCTAAACCCCAGCATGCATGCACGCAGGTCTGCTTCTCCCGCATGGCATGACGATGCATGCTACCCTGCAAATCCCTCCCAATTAGCTAGCTAGCTCAGTGTAACACCTCACATACTAATATAAGATATTACCATAGAACGTCATCGTCAAACAAAAAATAAAATCATAAAGCAGTGATAAAATTTATAGGAAATAAAACCTTCAGGTGTACTTTATTAAAAGTCAACGGAAGCTGAAACAAGAATTTAAAACATGGGACCGGTCCACTCTAATAAAAGTTGTACAAATGAAATAATTAAATAACGGTAAGCCACGGCACTGAAAACTCGAGTGCTCTCACCCATGCATGATGCTATTACTACACTGGCCTTTTTCCTGAGATTGAAAGAGCAAGCGTGAGATTGAAAATCTCAACAAGTACCCAACAACAGTCGCAACATGGTAAATAAAGAATAAGCAATGCAACCAAGTAAGCAAACAATCAATACAAATTAAGGTAACGATACTAGATTATTAACGACGCTGATATAGAGAGTGACATTGGAAATAATAGCTAACATAACATATGTGATAATTGCATTTGAATATGAGATAATTATTATTTAGTGAGTTATGGTAATGGCGCTGGCGATTACTCCCCACATACCCGGTATACGAGAATAGTCAAGAACACCATCGTCCTCGACTGTATACCGCGACAGGGTGTAATATCCTGTGTAATGAAAGCGTACGACCCCCCGTACGTTACCAGGTAGGTAGCAATCTCCCCTATATGTGGATAACCCTAGGCCAAGCAGTCAAGTAATGTTAACAATTTATGTGTTTAAGATATTACGGTAGCGATAAGGAAAGCCAATAGGAAGTATGATCAAAGAGGATGTTGTTAGATAATTAATAAGGCGATTCACGATATGAGACGATGGACAGGTGATATAAAGATAATTAATAGTGTTTTATTTGATAAGAGACCCCTAATGAAACCCAAGCACACAAAGTTGTCATTCCATCAAGTTTTATTAGATGTTGAGTAGTCATTAGTCAAATTAACAGGCAATTGCATATAATTCCAACTTGGCTTACAAACAACAAGATACAAGTGACCAATAATAATATAAATTAAACGAGAAGCATGAATCAAATGATGAGCATAAAATGATAAGCATGAATAAAATGATAAGCATGACAATCCTAAGATAAACGATTTCTACAGACTAATCTAGATTACAGAGTGTTCATAACTTATTCCCCCCTTTAAGATTAAAGCTTACACCTAGATTCCTAATCATGGCATGAATTTCATAGTATTTAAGCAAACATGTAATACAACTAAGAATAGCATGGTCTAACCTAAGTTATAATGTAATATATACATAAGTACAAACTACATTAACGTTATACAACATGGCAATAATATTTTGTAGCCAGCAATCATTAACCATGGACAAATGAAATGAGAATGGAAGTGTTACGATCGCGAGGTACTTGCCTTGAGCACGCTTGGCGAGATCGCTGCACGAAGGATCCAGAACGTGAGATTGCCCAGATGCTCCTTTGACTGCCACGAGACCACCTACAAGATGTAACGGTACGAGAACAGGTGAGGAATATGCCAAAGTTGTGAAAGGCTGAGAAAAGAACGCTCGGCCGGACAAAATGTGTTCGTTGAAAACTTTCGCGGTGCAAACTGTCGTTCGGCTGGTCAAACGTCAAAACGGCCAAGACGATGTGAACACGTTCACGTTTAAAAAAACACGTGCGAACGGCCATTCGGTCAGTTCCCCAGTCAGCCAAGCTGTGCCGGCCTTCACTACCACCGGTCGCACAACCGCTGCCACCGTCGGCCGACCACCGGCCCTGACGCCCGCCTCCTGGCCTCTACTCCACCACGCCTCCGGGCCAGCCGCCGTCGCCGCCCCGCCGTGCGCCGCACATGCTACGCACTGCACGCTCACCGCCGGCCGCTGTCGCTCGCCTGCGTGCGCGTCCACCACCGGCCGCTCTCGTGGTATTGAAGACATGCCGATCTTCACTAGTCCACGTTGAGGAAAGCCCAAGCACTCTTGGACCGGCTCCACAAATTAAGCCTCACACCTCGATCACTAGTGGTAGCTCTTCCTCCACTCCGGAGATGACGAGCTCCAAACCACTCACAAATCAGCTCGAGCTTCTTCACAATCTTCTTTGAGGAAGTCACCGCACAATCAACCTTCTAGCCATCTAAGTGCCGGCAAGCACCAAAAGAATAGACCGATGATTTCGCTTGACGGCGCTCAAATGCAATTGGATCAACTAGAATTGAATGCACTTGAAAATCTCTACACTACTCAAAAATGAATGTTCAAGAGAGAAAATAGAGTGGAGTGAATGCTCTAGGGCTCAAGATGATCAATGCAAGCTCAGCACCCTGCCCTTAGGCAGGTGGAGGGGTATTTATACCTTCACCAACCAAAACTAGCCGTTACACAAATTAATTTTTAAAAAATCAGGGAAATCGGAACTACCGCTGTAGAAAGTGCGGTAATACCACACTTTACTATAGCACACAGTAACGGTTATGTCAGACGGTCAAAACTAGCCGTTTGAAATTCAGAGCAGGACTACCGCCGTTGTAAGTGCGGTACTACCGCACTGCGGTTGTTCCACCGTACTAATATCGGTACTTCTGATTTCTGGCCAGTTAAGTTTTTCTCGGGGTACTCTCTGGAAAAAACATACCGAAAATTGGTAGTTCCGCAGTACCGTGCGGTACTACCGCACTGTGGTAGTTCCGCTATTGAAAATCTGGTACTACCGATTTCTTTTGAGTCTAAGTCCCCGGAAGGGTGCTCTCTGGAAAAAAATGTACCGCGCAAGAACCGGTACTACCGCACTGCGGTAGTTCCGCAGATGGGTGTGGTACTACCGATTTTACTGAGAGAGCACAGTGAGTTTTCAAATTTGTTTTCAAATGCATGCATGATCTTAAGTTGATCCAATATACACCAAAGCATACTATCAAGCTACTTTCAAGGATCCCTCTTAAAAGTACGGTATCTAATCTATAATCCGGTCTTCCACCTTTTCTCCTAAAACTGGTAAAATGAAAAGAGACCCTATATTTTATGTACCTCATTTTAGATTCTTCTCGACGTCAATTTTTCATGCAGCTTGTTCTTTACCTTTGCACACATGAAACTTTATCTATACAATCTTAATACACACATTAGTCTCATGTTCATAATTCGTCATTAATTACCAAAACCCTAAATTTAGGGGCCTAGACGCTTTCATCGGGTTAATGCTTGGCTATGTAGTAGAAATCTTGGATAAAACGGCGGTAGTATCTGACTAAACCCAGGAAGCTACGGATCTCTGCAATATTGCTCGATTTCAGCCAATCCACCACTGCAGCTATCTTGGAAGGATCCACGGAAAGTCCCTTACCACTAATGACATGCCCAAGAAAACTGACAGATGAAAGCCAGAATGTGCATTTCTTCAGTTTAGCGAAAAGTTGATGTTTCCGGAGAAGATTAAGTACAATTCGAAGATGCTGCTCATGCTCCTCAGTGGTACGAGAATAAATCAATATATCATCAATGTAGACGATGACAAACTGGTCCAAGTACTCATGAAACACCATGTTCATTAGATCCATAAACACCGCTGGGGCATTAGTCAACCCGAATGGCATAACCTAGAACTCATAAAGACCATAACGAGTGCAGAAGGCTACCTTTGGAATATCAGAAGCCTTAATCCGAACTTGGTGGTAACCAAACTACAAATCTATCTTGGAGAAAAATTTAGCTCCCTTGGGCTGATCGAAAAGGTCATTAATGCACGGCAAAGGGTAATGATTCTTGATGGTCACCGCATTAAGAGCTCGATAGTCGATGCACATGTGTAGACTCTTATCTTTCTTTTCTACGAATGTGATTGGAGAAGCCCACTCTAAAGTATTGCACCTGATGAAACCTTTGCCCTGAAGGTCGTCCAACTGCCGCTTCAACTTCTCTAGCTCGGTCCGTGATAGACGATAAGGAGCCTTGGCGATGGGTGCGGTTCCACGGATGATATCAATTGCACACTCAACTGCTCTAACTAGAGGTAAGCCTGGAAGCTCAGCTGGAAAAACGTCAAGGAACTCTCGAACAACAGGCCATTCCTCTGGTGAAGATCTAGTAACTGGTTTCTCTAACATGGCGAGGAGGCACCCAGACTTGGCCATCCCCCGACCACTGAAATAAGAAGTCAAAAATAGGAGACTGAGGTATCATTCCTTGCCCTGATAGACGATCTCCTTTTTATCTTGAAGTAGGATAACCTTACGATCAAAGCAATGGATAATAGCCTGATGAGACGACAACTAATCCATGCCCACAATCAAGTCAAAGGGTTGAATGGATGCCACCACTGCATCGATGCTGAACAAATGGCCTTCGATCTCCAAGGTAGCATTGAGACAGGTGAGATCACTAGTAAGAGGTCCATTGGTGGTGGACACCACCATTGGGAATGCCAGAGTGCTAACTGGTACAGGGTACTGCTGCACAAAGCGGGATGCCAAGAAAGAGAAACTAGCTCCCCGAGTCAAACAAAGCAAGAGCAGGGCGAGAGTTCAAGATAACCATACCTAAAAGGTTAAAACATGTAAGGAGCCTGATTATAAAAGATGATTACTAGAAGAATTAAGTGTGATAGACAAAATATTACCGTGCACCACATCAGAACGACGATAAGACTCTTGAGTCAGCAATGTGTAGAGACGTACATCTGGACCCCTAGTAGCAGTAGCAATAGGAGTTGGAACTAGAGCTAGAACCACTGGAAATAATATTGTAGCTGAGAACTTCCCTATCGAGAAAAATGAATTAATGAGAAAGATTGAAACATGAAAGATAGACATACCCGAATTCTGACTATTAGGAGGTGGATACGTAAGCTGATTTACTGTGCCCACCGGGGCCTTATGCTTCTTGATCAGTCCAGGCGGGAGAATCGAATCAGGGTTCTGGGAGCAAACAATGGACTTATGCCCCTGAATCCCACAAGTGGCACTTGCCAGAATAGCCAGTCGCTCCCCTTGTGGTCTCAACCACAGCGATAGCACACCAACGTTTTCCCGGGTGTGCCCCGAGATCCTGCGTGATTCCCGCCCTTGGAACGACGGGAAGGCGAATATGACCGCTTGCGCTTCTTTGAATGACGACCCTTCTTAGGGCCCCAAGAGCTAGACTCATGATGATTCTCCGACAAATAAGGCTTCTTCTTATCGAAGCTGGCAGCCTTTTCGGACGCGGTCTGACGAAGCTAAACCTCCATCTGCCAGGTGCGATCCACCGCGTCCTGATACGTACGAATGTCTATAGCAGATAAGACATGGCGAATCTCCTCTCGAAGGCCACCAATGAACCGCCACGCCTTCTTGTGCTCATTGGCATTCACCTCCGGGAGGAAGCGACAAATCTCCCGGAAGGCTCTCTTATACTGCTCCACTAGCTAACCGTCCTTTTGCCGCAAGGAGTCAAGCTCGAAGTCCTTCGCCCTAGTCAGGGCAAAAGGGTATTACTCCACCGCAAAGGCAGCGGTGAAGTCCTCCCACGTAGGTGGCGCTGCGTGAGGCCCGCGAGAGCTGCGCACCTCTGCCCACCATAGGTTCTCCTCTCCCAGCAACTACTGGGAGGCAAACAACACCTTCTCCTAGGTAGTGAGCTCCATGGTGTCGAACTTCTTGTTCATGTAGCGGAGCCAGTTGTCTGCCTCCACTGGTCCTGATCCACTGAAGGTTCGTAGACCCAAGCGCTGCCACTCCCTCATTGTCATATGAGGTGTAGGGGGAGGTGGCACTTGAGCTAGTACAGCTGCAACAGCCGCCGCCTGACCAACAAGCATCGCCGGGAGAGTGGTCTGCAACAGCGTAACCAGGTTCTACACCTGGGCCGAAAGCTGTTGCACCTCGCTCTAGGAAGCAGTTGGCGCCGAAGCCGAAGGAGCGCTAGCTAGGCCTTCTGTAGGGTCCACCGGAGGAGGTAGCTTCGATGCATCCAAAACAGAGTTTGTCGGTGGTGAAGGCTGACCCTGGTTGTTTGGATCGCTAGTACGTCTGCACACTTGGTTCACATACTCTTGAACCCTAGCGCTGGCTCGTCTAGCCGGAGGCATACTGTTGCATGGAAGTAGAAGATTGGAACAATGATAGAGGGTGAAAACGGAATAAAGGGAAATGGCAATTGGACATAGTATCAAGGTACTAAGGCAGGGACTAGATATGCATGCATGCATGAATGAGTTAAACCGAAGCCCCATGTACGTGCAAAACTTTTTTTCCCAAAAACTACAGTCTGAGCTCTGATTCCAACTGTAACACCTCACATACTAATGTGAGATATTACCATGGAATGTCATCGCTAAATAAGAAATAAAATCATAAAGCAGTGATAGAATTTACAGAAAAAATGAAAACTTTAGGTGTATTTTATTAAAAGTCAACAAAAGCTGAAACAAGAATTTAAAACATGGGACCGGTCAACACTAGCCTACATCAGCATGCACCAGCAGCTACCAACAACACTAGCACCTAAGATTTATAGCAATTATACTCACTGAAGCTAAGTTACAAAACTTTTTTGCTGGATTTCCTTCCCTTCATCATCCATCCTCCCCTCCTCTAGTTCTCATTTCAGAAAGTAACGACACACTGCTTTCCATTGGCGACCCAGGGACGAAGCCCCAGCCCCCCGAACTTGTGCCGGTAATGGTGGACTAACCGTGTCGAGCTCGCTAGGAGCAGCTGGAGACTTGTCGGGCGGCGTATGCTCATGTTGTTCTCAAGAACAACGGCTCAAGTCGGTAGCCAATTAAAAAATCTGGGAGAAAAATAGTAGGTTTTGTTGAATCAAAACCAGGTTGTCGCAAGAAAAAGCTTTAGGTGGTGTTTGGTTCAAGGACTGTAAACAGATCTGTAAAGGGGATGAGATTATAGAGGATCCAGTGGTGTAATGAAGAATTACTTATTTTGTTTGGTTCCACAAAATACTGTGCTTGTTTCCCCTTTGCAACAATGGCGGTGGAGAGAGGAGGGGGTGACTCATGATATAGGAGAGCACGACGTCAGGGGTCGACGAAGGCACTGCCGCCATCGTTGGGGCATGCCACCCTCTCCTCTAGCTGTCCTCCATATCCACATCCAGCTCGACGTTGTCCCCTCCTCGAGCTCAACGTGTGTGGGTTGATCTGGGCTTGTGGCCACCAGCGGCGGAAGTGGGACCTAGGTTTTGAGCGATCGCTGGATTCGGGAGTTCGCTCCCTTCTCCCCTTTGCTGACCTCGTATTCTTCCTCCCGTATCAATGTAGGGATTTCCCGTGCGCGAGAAGGGAAGGGGATCGAGGAGAGGGAGGGGATCGAAAGAAGAGAATCAATGGCGTGGAGGATCGGGGCGAAGAGAGCTGGCTGCGGTAACATAATCCCAGTTGAGGGTGTCCTAATCAGAATGGCAGGAATAATTTGTTGAAAATGTAAGTAATATTTTAATTCTAAGTTTTATTATGAGACAAATATAATAAATTAGTCATGTAAAACACATAACTACTAGCAGGCTACTCATTGTACTTCAAAAAATAAAAACAGAAAGATGTTACAGTATTAAAGTCGATCCAATGCGTAAACGACTTATTGTTGGACTTGATGAAGAACAGAAAGCAGCGCAGACTCGATGCAGTACAGGACGTAGATGATGCAATGCAGTGAGGTCTTCACGGCAGCAACGGTTCGAAGATACCGCTCCCCTTCACGGTACACGCCGGGAAGAAGAGTCGACAAGATTCAGACGGCGCAACACAACAGCACAAGGAGGAAGAGAATGGAGGCAGAGAGATTCCTGGTTGTCTGTTCTGGACGTCTCCAAGCATATATATATATATATATATATATATATATATATATAGACAGACCGATAACTGATATGATTAAAATAGTCATTTATCCACTGGTAACTAATATATTTAACCAGCTATTTACCCACTGGTAACTGCCTGTCATCAAACCCAATAAAGCCTCAATTCAAATATTTGAATCTCATTCAAACAGAGAGAGATGCACGGTTCAACAAAAATAAAGGTGGACTTAGTCTGCCAAGTGGCGCGCCACGTCACGGCACGATCGCGCTAAGTCACAAGTCACGCGATTTTTACACAAAAATACGTGAATACGCACGCATGCGTGTGATTAGCCAAAGCCATCTTCATGTCATCCACATCCATAATTCAAATAATGGTATAGACTACACCTTATAAATTGATCTCTCCCACATTGCCTTAGCAATATGGTACTAAACCTTGTTTTGGAATTAAGAAAATCGGTCTCATTTTATGGCCCTATTTCTAACTGTATAGTACATATTGCATTTTCTTTTCTATTAATTTAAATCTTCCCATAAGAAAACTTCCTTTACTGTCGTCCTTCTAATTTTACTCTGCGTTCTATCTTGTAGTCCCCTTACGTTTCTCTGTTCTCACACCGCCCTTCAACAAGCTACACGATCTAATGGTTTGTAATTGAATCCACTGAAATGTAGTCTTGATACATGATCTCTAATCAGTCCTCTATATGTGTGTTTATCTCAAAATGTCTGTTTCTGTTACCTAGCCAACACTCTAGTAGGACCCCCCTTGTTTTTTCATGTTATGCTAATACCAATAGGTGCTCACTTCCCAGTAAAACAAACTGCTGCTTTCCTGAAGTGCTGACAGTTCTTAGAGCTTTTACAGATAGCCTTGCCTTCCTGTGTTGCTATTGTATATGGATGCTTTATTTAATTGTGATTATTGTTTGTTCCTACAATATCTAGACACCCAGTGATGTCTGTCTTTTTATTTCCTTGAATATTAGTGTGCTGGTTTGTCGTTTTCTCTTTCCAAGGCATTGGCATGCTCGTTGTTGAAGGATGTGATGCAGCAGTCACACCGCTGACAAAATCCGTGAGAGTGCCACGGCTTTGGGAATATGAAGACAAGGATAATCCGTTAGATATCATTTGGCTTTAGTTCATGCTCCTGGATAAACATGTCAGTCTTTGACTCTTTGCAAATCATATTGTCCAGACTTTAGATAAATTAATTAGCATCAGTGCTCCTCTTTTCTTTAGTCATGGACCCATGGGTTACTTCTTTAGCTATCTTTATGCATTCATCTCTGTTCCTGGGCTTTAATCTTTCGGTGTTAACAATGCCTCTGTAGGGAAACACTATGGAAAGCTAAGTGCCAGGGCGACGATTTCCTTACTTCGAGCCGTTGCTTAAGGAGTTTTTGGCGGTACTGGCACTGTTTTATACCGTATTTGCAATAGTAGTGTACGTGACGCGAGATTTACGGAATTGTCCCCTGCATCGCACGGTGACTGCGCGGGGTGGATGGTCCGCCGACACATGGCCTCGTCCCACGGCCACCGTGCGGTGCAGCGGCGCCGCATGGCCACGGTGCGGTGGCGCCGCTGCCGCACTGTGTGTCTGTGTCGCATGGCCGCCGTGCGGTGGCCCCTGTGCGTGACGGGTTTATTAAGTGCTAAATAACTTAATTAGGGAGTTAATGCAGGTGTATTGCTTGTCGGAATTTTTGGAGATAGTAAATGAGCTTGAAAAATTATGAAATTTTCTGTAAAGCCTTTTAGCACCGCGTGTTTATCCATTATGTATTTTACTAGGAAATTCTTTGCAGCAAAGTGTTTGCAAGAGTTAAAAAAAATAAAAAAATCGGCTCCGAAAATTACGAAATTATTCGTGAAGGATCGATACACACAGTGAACTTTATTGTGTAAATTTTCGATAATCTTATGTTAGTCGGTGTTAATTTATTCCTAATCAGCGACATACTGTGCTAACTCGACTCCTCCTTTGTGCGTAAATAATTTGATCGTTTGCGGTTAATTGTTGGCCACAATTAATTTAGTCATATTTTGAAAGTCGTATTTAATTTTATAGTTATAGGATTGTCAATGGCAATCAGAGAGAGGTGAATAATTACAATTTACAATAAAAATTTTCTCTTCAAAATATGTTATCTTTTCCTTTCAACCTAGATAGCAGCTTAAAAAAACAAAAGACACAAACGAGACAAGAGAAAGAAAAAATATATTTTTTATATTTTCTGTAGAAAAACAAAAAGAAAATAATTTTTTCCGGATTATGGTAGTAGTAAAAAATATTTATAAATAAATCAAAAGCTATCACTTCTAGCCGTGCATGCATCCTACGTGAATCTGGTAGCATCAATAGTACATGCATGCATTGTCAAACCCAATTAGCTCTTAACTAATTACCTATCTAATCACCTTTTCTTCTCTCCTCAAGCATAAAACGCATGGTTCGCATGTCACGAAAAAAACCAATCTCTCCAACTCACGGCCAAAGCAACCAATGCTTAATTACTAAACCTTAATTAGCTCTAATCACCAAAGACCAACACAACTATCTCAGCCACCTTACTCGTTACAAACCGCCACCATGCAGCGAAGTAATGACATCACCAGATCAATACACAAGTAAGGAAGTAGCCATAACTTCATGAAGACAATTGGTTCGAAATCTCACGCAACAGCACAATCTCTAGATGAGTTTCTTCTGATCACACACATGCACACACGCATGCAGCCTGCTTTTGGTTCTCTGCCGCGAAACGGCGCCGCCGCCTTTTTTTTCTCATGAACGCACACCCGGTTGCCTCACGGCCACATGCTTTTATACGCCTAGAACAAAACCAATTCTAACTCAAACTAGCAGCCCTAGTTAACCCTAATATAACTTATCTAATTGAGCCTTTTTATCCTAACTAAACTTTTGACACACTATCTTTCAAGAGACCCAAAACCCTTACATAACAAGGGTTTTTCATTTCCGTCCTATATCGTAACCTCCGGACTGCACTGTCGTAGCTTCGACACACACTGATCGTTTTTTATCTCTATGCGCCCTAACTCGAGCATGACCATCTCCTCCGGTTTTCTTAACCCTCTGAACCATGACTTTACACCAAATCATCTTCCGATCCTCGTTGTAGATCACGATCACCTCTGAGTTATTCTGCACATGCAAAGATCAAACCAATATTTTTCCGGCACAAGTTCTTTCCAACTTGACCGACATCAGTCCACGCACACACGACACACTATCATAACCAACGTTGAGCAATATTATCAATTATTTATCATCATCAAAATTTTAAATCTAACCCTATGGTCTAACAGTAGTGGTAAATTTGTGTACATTAATGTTTTGTGTTCGTTCGGTCAATAGTAAATTAGTGTAAATAAGTGCTGCACCACACGACGCACAGCCGTGTGGACGAGGCCACGTGTCGGCCGGCCGTCCATCCGTGCGGTGCAGGGGGCAATTCCGCAAATCTCACGCGACGCACGCTACTATCGCAAATACGGTACAAAACAGTGCCTGTATGGCCAAAAACTCTTGCTTAAGGGTCTGTATATCAGATCAAATACTTTGAAGTAGGTGGTGTCAAAACAAATACTGAGTTGTCGATCATTTCCTCTTCCTCACGGCTAGGTTTATCAAAGCAAACGAAAGTGAAAGAAATCCCTCTAGGACCAGATGGTTTCTTGGTCTATGCATATGCTGCTGTGCCATTCTCTGTATATAATTATTTCTACGAAAATAATTATATACGTGAATTATGGCTCGATCTTTCCCCGTACGATGCACGAACAACGTCCTTCCGGTCGAACTCCACCAAGGCCGCCCCCACTCGTTGCGCTCCATAACGCACAACCTAGGACGAAAGGATCTCACAATCCAACAAGTAAACCCCAATGTGTGATGAGAATCCCCACGCTAAGTCCAATTCCAAATCGAAATTCACGAGAGCACACGAACACGATATGGCGCGCGCCCAGCCGGGCATTTTCTGGTTTTTCATATATAAACTCAAGGCAAAACACAGCCTGGCGAACAGACCTGAACTGACTCGAAGTACTCCGGCCCGACCAGACTCTACGCGCAGCGCATATAACCATGTACGTGGGTTGCAACTCGGATTCGGAAAAATTGTTGAATATTTAGTCAATTTTCGGCATATTTTAATCCAGAAATTCAGCATATAAAACATGATATACAAAAGCATGAGTGATTTAACAATGATGTATTCATATTTGCTTATGAACAAGCTAACAGCAACACCTATTATCAAATTCATAACATACAGAAACAAATACACTAGAGAAGTGTTCATGTTATACCCTCGGGCGGGGCCAGTGTCGGTGACACCGGAGGCGCCGTTACCATCAGTCGACATGATGGTCTATTCGATGTAGTCGATCGAGGCGTGATGCAGGACGAGGCGTGATGCAGGAAGATGTTCGCCGTGCAGTCTCGCGAACAGTTCACCACCAGGAAGTAGATGGCGTTCTTCACAGATTGAGCAGTCGCGCCAATGCGCTCCCCAAAAACTTGATTGCCCGTCTACCCGTGCAGGTACGCGAACGGACGGAGTTTCGGAGGCCTACTCGCCCAGAACTCTTTGCACGTAAAGTTCTGGACCGGAGATTTCTTAGCGCAGCACAAGACAGAACCAGAATCCTCTTTTTATCATCCCGTATGGAGTGGAGAGAGTTTTGTAACAGCAAAACAAAGAGCGAGTATGCGCAGCCATTAGTCACTAGTAATCGTAGTCATTACTCAAAATAAGCGCAGCCATAATTCACTAATAAGCTGAACCGGCATCGCCGCCGGAGTCGATGCGTTACGATTTTCGAATAGATAAAGAAAAACGCGCACGCACCCGACACGCCTGCGCGCACGCACACGCACACGCACCGCACCGCACCGCACCGCACCGCACCGCACCGCACCGCACGGCACGGCACGGCTCGGCTCGGCTCGGCGTGGCGTGGCGAGGCGAGGCGAGCGAGCGAGCGCGCGCGCGCGTGTTGGCTCTTTCCAATTCCACAAGGGGGTTACCACGTTCCACCTTTTAAAGTGGTGTAACTCCCATTCAACTCTCCATATGGGACTAAACAGTTTTTCAATGTGGGCCTAGGAATTTCATTTGATTAATTGCTAAATTAAATGGACCAAGCCCAATTAATCCAACAATCCCCACCAAATTTCAAGGCACACGAGAAATGTTCTCAGTTCTGCTGTTGTTTGATATACCAGTGTTTCGATGGAGACTGTTAAGTTGAACATCCACCTAGGAAAGGAGTTACACTCATCCACAACTGAACAATGGACTATGCCTTGAATTGACAGTTTTGTGCGAACAAGTTTTACCCAGTTCCTTTACTAGTACTAGGCTGCCAAAAGCATCCCCTCTAGTTGGAGCGTATAAGTCATACTCCAAGCCTATTCATGAGTATCTAGAGATCACCCAAATCTCATAGACTGTGACCAAGATCGAACTCATATAGGTGTGTTCCTTCTAAGATGTCTGTAGGCCGACATCTCTGCTCTAAATAAGCCACTCGGATCACATTGAGGTAAAACCAACCTGCCATACAGAATAGAAGAGAAGCGCATCATTGAAGAAATGGGCCTGTAAAGGTCTCTCCTCGATCAACTAATGACTTGTTTCACCATTCTACTTCACGGATCTCCGATCACGTAGAACAAATTACCACCGTGGTATGACTCATGTGGGTCTCGAGCCCATCTCACTCGATGCACTATCTATCACATTACGTGATAGACCCTTTGTAAATTGGTCGGCCAGATTTTTAGCTGTCTGGACATAGTCCAGTGCTATCACTCCGGAGTTTTTCAGCTTTCGACGGACTTTAACCGCCTTTTAACATGCCTAGATGACTTCATGTTGTCCTTAGAACTGTTCACCTTGACAATTCTGATCGATTATCACAGTTCATCGGGATAGCGGTATCGGTTTTTCAACCACCGCAAATCCATAAGGAGTTCGCGAAGCCACTCGGCCTCAACGATTGCGGTGTCTAATGCCGTGAGTTACGCTTCCATGGTTGACCTCGTTAAGATGGTGCGCTTGCAAGACTTCCAGAAACGGCACCACCTGCAAGTGTGAACACATATCCACTCGTGGCTTTTATCTCATCAAGATCGAGATCCGGTTTGAATCACTATAGCCCTCCGGTACCTTTGGGTACCCAAAGATAGTGAATACCATAGCTCACGGTTGCTTTTAGATAGCGCATTACTCTCTCAAGAGCACGCCAATGATCATCTCCGGATTTGAAACAAATCGGCTTAGCTTGCTCACGAGAAAGCGAGATGTCGGTCTCGTAGCACTAGCTAAATACATCAATGAGCCAATGATGCGGGAGTATCTTAATTGATCTCTTGTTATTCTTGGTTTTCCTCAATAACACACTAGGATCATAAGGAGTAGAAGCAGCTTGCAGTCACTATAACCAAAGCGACTCAAGACCTTCTCTACATAGTGAGATTGTACAAGTGTAACCCCACCATCACCTCCTCTCGGTAGCTTAATGTTAAGAATCACATCACCACTCCCAAATCTTTCATCTCAAAACTCTTGGACAGAAAGTCCTTGACCTCCTCAACCACATTGAGGTTGGTCCCAAAAATCGATATGTCATCAACATACAAGCACAAAATCACTCCTTCTCCCCACCATAGCGATAGTACACACATCTATCGGCTTCATTCACAACAAAGCCAGCGAGATGTCAAAGTTCTGTCGAACTTCTCATGCCACCGCTAGGTGCTTGCTTTAGGCCATACAAAGACTTTAACAACTTGCACACCTTTCCTTCTTGACCTTTACCACAAACCCGTCTGGTGATCCATATAAATCTCCTCCTCCAACTCTCCATTTAGGAAAGCTGTCTTAACGTCCATTTGATGAGCGAGTAGACCATGAGAGGCAGCCGGGGCAAGTAGTACTCGAATTGTGGTCAATCGGGCAACAGTGAATAAGTATCAAAGAAGTCCTCGCCTTCTTTCTGGTATAACCCTTGGCCACAAGCCTTGCCTTATACTTTTCAATTGTACCATCAGGCCTAAGCTTTTTCTTGAAAATCCATTTACATCCTCTGAGTTTACACCCGTAAGGACGGTCAACGACCTCCCAAGTTCCATTAGACATAATAGAGTCCATCTCACTCCGTAATGCTTCCTTCCAATAGTCAGCGTCAGGAGAAGAATATGCCTCTTCCATGGTTCTTGGAGTGTCATCCACGAGGTATACAATGAAATCATCACCAAAGGACTTTGCAATCCTCTGTCTCTTACTCTTTTGAGTAATCTCATTGTTATCCTCCTCGGGATTTTCCATAAGTGTTTCTTGACATGTTCTATCGGCACAAAAGAATCAAGGGAAATTATAGGTTCTTGACTAGATGAGCTAGGTACATCACATTTCATAGGAAATTTATTCTCAAAAATGTGGCGTCTCTGGACTCTATAATTGTACCAACACGCATGTCAGTACTCCAGTTTTATAATTAAGAACCTATAACCCACGCTGTGCATAGCATAACCAAGAAATACACAATCTACGGTTTTGGTCCAAGTTTGCGCTTCTTGACAATTGGCACGTTAACTTTGGCCAAACATCCCCAAAGCGCAAATATGAGAGAGACAATTTCTTCTTTTCCCATTCCTCGAATGGTGTTACTTCTTTATTCTTTGTAGGAACTCTATTCAGACATGACACGCGGTCAATATAGCCTCACCCCACCATTCCTTAGAAAGTCCCGCGATGTCTAACATAGCGTTAACTAAATCAGTTAGAGTGCGGTTCTTTCTTTCGGCAACCCCGTTTGATTCGGGAGAATAGGGAGGCGTCCTCTCATGAATAATTCCATGTTCCTCGCAGAATGAAATAAACTCATTCGAAAAATACTCTCCCCCACGATCAGACCTTACCCGCTTGATTTTTCTCTCAAGTTGGTTTTCTACCTCAGCTTTATAGATCTTAAAGTAATTTAACGCTTCATCTTTTGTTTTCAATAAGTACACATAGCAAAATCTAGTGCAATCATCTATAAGCGTCATGAAATATTTCTTCCCACCTTTAGTCAACACGCCATTCATCTCACACAAATCAGAATGAATGAGTTCTAACGGTGCCAAATTTCTCGCCTCTTTCTTCGCCTTGTGAGGCTTGCGAGGTTGTTTCGATTGAACACACGCATGGCACTTAGAACTTTTGACCAAAGTGAATTTCGGATTAAACTCATATTAGCTAAGCGCGTCATACACCCAAAATTAACATGACAAAGTCGTGAATGCCAAACATTAGATTCATCATCATCGTTGCACACATGGTTCACAAATTTATTATAGAAATCCATCAAAGAAAAGCGGAACAAGCCTCCGCTCTCATAGCCTTTACCAACAAATGTTCCATACTTAGACACGACACATTTATTGGATTCAAATGCAAGCCTAAAACCATCTCTACACAATAGAGATCGGCGAGATTCTTCTTTATGGAGGACATGCTGCACATTCTTTCACTGCACGGTCTTTCCAAGTAAACTTCAGATCGACCATACCAACACCATGAACAGCTGCATGCGATCCGTTTCCCATCAACAAGGAGGAACCTCAGCGGACTGATAAGATGAAAACAAGGAAATATCGGCACACACATGAATATTAGCACCAGTGTCAACCCACCACTCGGGTGATTGACAAGCGAAAGAAGCGTAGGTAAATAATTACCGTACCCGATGTTCCTCCGGCATCACTAATAACCATGTTGGCGGACTTCTTTTGCTTATCCTTGCGGTGCGGACAATCCTTAGCCCAATGGCGAATCACGCGCACACAAAGCACCGCCCTTTCCTTTGCTTTTCTTCTTAAATTCAGTAGTAGCCTTGGGCTTGCTAATAGGCTTATTTTTCTTCTTATTGTGGAAAGCACGAGGGTTCTTTTCTGCACCAAATTGGCACTAGAACCTCCCTCAAAGACAACTTTCTTGCCACGAGTATCTTTTGCCCTCGCTTCTCTTCAACACCAAGAGAGCCAATGAGATCGGTAACACCGAACTCCTGCCTCTTGTGTTTTAGAGAGGTAGTAAAATCCGACCAAGAAGGTGGTAACTTGGCGATAATACCTTGACCACAAACTTGTCCGGTAACTCGCACTTATTATTCTCAAGCTCTTTTGCCAGCGCCTGAATCTCATGAGCTTGTTCTACTACAGAACGGTCATCGACCATCTTGTAGTCATAGAACTGCTCCATGACATCTGACTCACCGCCAAGATCGAAACTCAATTTGGCCTCAAGTGCATTCCACATCTCTTTGCCCGTAGGCAAATGCATGTACACATCCACAATGTTATCTGCCAGTATGTTAATAAGTGCACCTCGAAACAAGTTATCCGCTACATTGAACTTGCGTTCATCCTCAACAGATAGAGGCTCAGCGGGCTTGCCTTGTGCAACATGAAAACATTCCATGGCAGTAAACCACAGGATCGCACGTGCACGCCATCTCTTAAAATTTGAACCATCAAACGGAGGGTGCGGTTTAAGCGACGCAGCAAAGCCAACTACCGAAAAGACCTATCAAGTTTTTGGATTGTTGAATATTTAGTCAATTTTCGGCATATTTTAATCCAGAAATTCAGCATATAAAACATGACATACAAAAGCATGAGTGATTTAACAATGATGTATTCATATTTGCTTATGAACAAGCTAACAGCAACACCTATTATCAAATTCATAACATACAGAAACAAATACACCAGAGAAGTGTTCATGTTATACCCTCGGGCGGGGCCAGTGTCGGTGACACCGGAGGCGCCGTTACCATCAGTCGACATGATGGTCTATTCGATGTAGTCGATCGGCGTGATGCGGGACGGCGTGATGCGGGAAGATGTTCGCCGTGCGATCTCGCGAACGATTCACCACCGAAGTAGATGGCGTTCTTCACAGATTGAGCGATCGCCAATGCGCTCCCCAAAAACTTGATTGCCCGTCTACCCGTGCAGGTACGCGAACGGACGGAGTTTCGGAGGCCTACTCGCCCAGAACTCTTTGCACGTAAAGTTCTGGACCGGAGATTTCTTAGCGCAGCACAAGGCGTAACGAATCCTCTTTTTATCATCTCGTATGGAGTGAAGAGAGTTTTGTAACAGCAAAACAAAGAGCGAGTAAGCTGCAGCCATTAGTCACTAGTAAGCGTAGTCATTACTCGAAAATAACGCAGCCATAATTCACTAATAAGCGAACCGCATCGCGCCGAGTCGGTGCGTTACGATTTTCGAATAGATAAAGAAAAGCGCGACGCACCGGACACGCGCTGCTGCGCAAGCGCGCGCGCACACGCACACGCACACGCACCGCACCGCACCGCACGGCACGGCACGGCTCGGCTCGGCGTGGCGTGGCGAGGTGAGGCGAGCGAGCGAGCGCGCGCGCGCGTGTTGGCTCTTTCCAATTCCACAAGGGGGTTACCACGTTCCACCTTTTAAAGTGGTGTAACTCCCATTCAACTCTCCATATGGGACTAAACAGTTTTTCAATGTGGGCCTAGCAATTTCATTTGATTAATTGCTAAATTAAATGGACCAAGCCCAATTAATCCAACAAAAATAAGCACGTCGTTTCCTTGTTAATCGACGTGTAAATCTATTACTGCTAGGACTAAACAAGATCCGAATCCTAGCTCTCTACATTGACTCGGATCACTACAACTAAGAAACAGAAATCTATCTCTAAAACAAATTAAAAATCCGACTCTTCTGGAAAACAAACTGAAATGAAATCGATTTTTTTTTATAAATTTGAATTTTCTTGATTTCCTTGGTTCTTGGTTGATCCCAGCCCAATCCCGCACATAACCCGACCCAAGCCAACCCAAATCCATTGCCGACCAGTCCCCAACCGCTGTTTTCGCGCGTTCCCTGTTCACCGTTCGAAAATGGATCACCGCCGCCCGCGCTCATCCGCCTCTCAGCCGCTGCCACACCATTGCTCCCGGTCAAGAGACCGTACACCTCGCTTGTGACACCCTAGTAGCCCCCAGACGCTTCCCTGCCGCGCATCCCACCGCCCCACCTGAAACCGGCCACCGCCGCACAATTTCTCACCTCACAGCTGATCCCCTCACTCATGACCGACCTGACTGGTTCCAGTGACTATTGACCGCCGCAATCCAATCCCCGAGGCCACCATCACCTCCCCCTACCAGTTGAGCCGCGCCCTCCCGTGAGTCCCTGAAGCCCCTGGTTTCACCTCTCGCCGTCGGTTCCAGGGCACAGCCAAACCCGTCCCCTGTCCCTATATAAACCCCAGCACCTCCTCCGTTGTGAAGCACACCTACACAGAAACCCCCGCATGCACCCAATTGCTCTGAGAGCTACCTTGTCGCCTGCAACCGTCTGAGAGCCCGAGGTATACTCAATTTCCAATTCAGCAATTCACTCAATTGTAATCCAATTGCATTTGCCATAAGCATCATTAGGACCCCACAAACCCTTCCAAAGCCTCCCCTAACCTCCCATAACCTTCACCGCTTTGGCCACGAGCGCCGCCACCTGACCATGGGTGCCATCGTGGAGGTGCATGGCCTCAAAACCCATCGCAAGTCACTGTGACACTACCGGCGGCCGCCGCTTTCCCGCTCTATTCTCCTGCCGCCATGCGAATTCAAATGGAGATGATGAACAGTGACGAGTCTGCGATGAACAGTAATCCGATCCGCATGCATAGTAAACCCTAGAACCTGTTACTGTTTACCAGACCCGTTAACATATATATATTGACCGTTTCGAGCCCGTGAACCCATTTTTGAGGTCCGTTTCCCCATACCAAGCCCCTAAAATCCCAAAACTCATTTATTTAAATATTTGTTCGAGTTTAATTTCTTTCTTTTAGTCCAACTTCAATCCTTCAAATGCGAACTTAAAGTAATTGCTTTATTTTCGCGTTAGCCCTCGACGTCGCCGACCTACCGACTCAAGAAGGAGAAGCTCCAGCTTAGGTCCAAGATTCCGCAAGGCAAGTCGTATGTTTTTGATCATATTGAACCTACATTCTTTTATATATTTATTAATCAATATTTTCATTATGTTACTTTTACACTGTTATTTTATGTACAACGATTGTTTAGAATGTCATCATATTAGTTATATCCTACCACCCAACAAAAGCCGATGTTAATTTGATGGCCACATTCACCTTGATAAAACTTAGTAACATAAAATATAGTATAAAATTTATCATGATAGTATAAGTGACTCACATGTTTTATACTACTAAGTGACTCGACGCTTGTCGGTAGAATTTATAAAGAAAAAGGATCAGAGAATAAGGAGGTATCATAGGAAGCCACGAGATGGTTGGGTCCCCTGACCTTATGCTAGAAGGAGGCATGAAATGGAGACAGTGCGGTTCATGCTGGCTTAGTATCAGAGGATACTAGTGCAAGTATTGGAAGTGCCTCGGCAAGAATGTAAGGACTAGACCTTTATGCCAAGTAAAGAACATAGTGAACGCTCAACCACAAGCGTTGACTCGTCAAACCTGGACTAGTATCTACTCCGTTCGATTGAACCTCTACAAGGGAAAAGAATTGATTAAAGTAGTATAGTCTAACTACAACGGTAGATTCTCACAAATTGGGTCCATTCATCTGACTTTGGCCCTTCAGATGCCCGAGGTTGTGGAGATCAAGTGTCTATCGGGTAGAGATTATATAAAGAATTGAGTAATGAAAAACCTTGTTTTCTTAATTCAATCATAAGGATTAAGAAATCTTGTGAGTAAAGCTGAGCAACTCTACAGAGTCTATTACAAATGGTATTCGAATACGCCGTGCTTCCGGTAAATGAAGCTGTGTTTATTTGGGTGATTCCATAAATGAAGCATAAGTATATTTGGAAAGAGTTTAGTAAAGTAAAAGGATTGGTAATCAAGTTTGTAACCCCAATTGTTAAGAAGCTTTTAATTTTTTTGGTTTAAAACTCAAAAGGTTTGCAAAATAAAACTGCATCCACATAAAATAATAGAACCATTATGATCCCAACCTTTGAAACTATTTGCATATACTTATTTAGCATTTACTTATGTGACTTATTGAGTACGGTGGTTGTACTTATACTTGCAAATAACATAAACAGACAACACGCCACAAGAATATGAAGAAGTATATGAGGTCTAAGACGAAGGTGCATTTGACGAAGTTATGTTTGGTTTTAAAGGTTGTTCTGCACTCAGTTTTGCTTGTGGTGCCCTTTTTGTTATGTATTGTAAGGGCCGCTGCCCCGCTGTAAGATTTGGTTGTTAAGGCTCTATATTATAATAAAGTTTGGCTTTTGCTTTGAATATATGTTGGTTATAATGTACACCCGATTATAGTGTCTCGCAGCTAAACAGTTCTGGACAGTTGTAAGATGAACAGTAGTACCGTCCCTGAAAACGAGGGCGTTACACAAATGCTCTACTTTTTCTCGCATGGCATGCTTCTTGCTACAGTCTCCCGCCACCCTGAGGCCTCGTCTTGGGAGGGGTTTTGTGAGCGTGAGATTCGAGTGGATCTGGTTTCTGTGTTGTCTTTCTTTCTTTTTGTTGCTCACTTGCTCTCATTTCAGGCCTCACGCACGACTCACAAGGGGTGAACTTTGGTTTCACTACCCGTCCTTGGTCTGTGTTGCTGGGGCCTGAGAAGAGGAAGTCGCGAGGCCGTGGAGATGCCGAAGAAGGTCGGTGGAGTCCAGCACCAATTCGAGGCAAGGAAACAGCAAAAGAGGGAGGCTCTCCGAGTCCGAGGGGGGAGGAGTGGTCTCGGTGATGTTAGGCAAGCTGAATCTGGTGTCAAAGAAGACCAAAACGCTGGTCATAGTACATGCAGTAATCGGCAGCGTTTTCAAAATCGGTTTTAAGATTTTACCGGGGTCTGAAATTTCTTACATTTAAAAATTTTCGGCCAAATTCAACCGAAATTTTCAAATCAAAATTTGATTTTTTAAGTTTAAACGAAAAAGATGAATAAAATGCAGTTTCTAGGGTTCGAACCCAAGACCATCTGCACACGCAATAATTTTGCAAGATTTCAGTTACGATTTGCGGCTTACTGATTTGCGGCAAGCAGTAATTTTGCAAAATTCCACTAAATCTCGAATAATTGCGAAGGACAGGTCAAACAAACCAGAATCGAATTGAGGCACCAAATGCCGGAGAATCGAACAAGTAAAGTTACAGGTTAGCAGCAAAACAAGCGACATGACCAAACAAACAACACGCACAAACCCTAACTGCAAAGGATGCAGATCAAAACGCCCGTCAGACGGATCAGGGTTTCGATCCAAACGCACCGATCAATTGCAAACTAGCAGTTTTAACTACGCAATTGCATGACTAAATATTGTGGTACAACTGTCTTTAATATATAACTCTACTTTCTATAATTAAAATACAGTTATATTTGTAATATAACTCTAATATCTATATATGTAATTAACCTGCATCGTATAATCTGGCTCCACCAAATATCAATATATGATTAATCTGCATCCACTACTACAGAAAACCATATCACAGACGGTTCAAAAATGTCATCACAGATGATTTTCTAAACCGTCTGAATTTATAGGTCAGTGATAATCGAAGGTTATCACGAGCAGTTCAGTATGCGTGGTGTAAATATCACGACGGTTTGTAACTAAAACAAATCGTGATATAGCTATAATCATGGACGGTTTGTAACTAAAAACCGTCTGTGATATTGATATATCACAGATGGTTTTTAGTTACAAACCGTCCGTGATTATAGCTACCACAGACGATTTTTAGTTACAAACCATCTGTGATATTCTTTTCTACCCCTAAATCTATATTCTTGTACATTGGCTAGCCTCAGGAAATGCTAGCTATGCCCTCTGAAACAAGCAGATCAACATGTACATGTATACATACAGTTCACATCTCAATTTATTTCACAAACATAAAACATCCACTTCACATCTCAATTTATTTCACAAACATAAAACATCTAATTCAGATCTCAATTCATTTGACAAACTTAAAACATCCATTTCGTAAATCAATTAATTGAAATGAAATACAATATCCATTAACAAATATACAATTACAAAAGATCAACATTGCATTTGCACTTAGATGGTAACATTGCATTTTTTATTGCTCTATCACTCCGGAATTTAGATCTCGCGAAAGGAACAGATCTATAATCAACGAACTTGTCAGGCTGCACAAGCAATACTTGGATTGTGCATGATTGTCATCCAAGTATTGCTTGTGCAGCCTGACAAGTTCGTTGATTATGGACTGTCCTTGCACGAGACCTCGATTTCGGAGTGATAAGAGCAATAAAAAAATCATTTTACATTGTGAAACTCTCTATTTGAATTTATGACTTGAGCGACCAAAAAGTACGCGCACTCTCCTCAAATTTGTTCAAGGTCGGGCTGTTTCAATGCAGTTGTTAGGATAGACGTAGCCTGTCGATAGGAATATCAATATGCGTGTATATATAACCTGATAAGTATGAAGTAATTATGAAAAGATTGACAAACCTTAGAATTAGAATTGGTGATCCTCGAGGAATCGATGAGTAGTCTCATATGGTAACAAACGTAGAATCCACACGTGTTGCCCCGCCGCTGCTGATGGCACTGCAAAAAATAGATTGTGTTAATTCAAGAAGTATTACTACCAACTGTTGCATAGGATCAATTAATATGTACTAGCGAATACCTTAAATTTTCGAACATGTGTCAGGCCTTTGACCCCTTGCATCGAGAGCTTTGCCATTACAACGCACATCGCGAACGCTCTACGTGGTTAAAAAAAGTTGACCTTAGTTATTCGGAAGGAAATAAAGAGTACAATATAGGTATGTATGGAGAAAATGTACTTACCTCTCGATTACTCCACCGACAACTATGTAGTCGATTTTATTCTTACTTAGGGAATTAAGGTATATTGTCTTGTTCTATTTTGGTACAATTACTATTAAAATCCAATAAAATCCTGATTGTAGGGCATAAGTACATATTCCTTATCCTGGTAAGCCACCAGTGCTGCTGCAATGTATCTCCCGATGAAGCCAGCATCCTCGTTGATGGTATGCATGGCGGCCAAGTGTGGGTCCAAGAAACCTACCAATGATTTGGATGATCTAACTTGAGTCACCATGTATCTATATATATACACATGAAAGCAACAAATTATATATGACATTTATCGGTATGACATGAATGGAGACTGTGATTGTACACACTTACAGCGTCCAGTATCGAATGAGTAAGGCATCAAGAGCGTTGAGCGTGTAAAGATCAAATAAATCCTCAAAGGTCACCGCGAAGACAAAATCTTGAATATTGTGCTGTAAATGATCCGACCCAAATTTGATAGTGATACCTGAGCGTCGTTCTCCCTCTGACTTATTGGATTGTTCCATATACCAAGTGTGTAATTGCTTGCAACTAACTAATAGGATTGGGAGATACTTTTCCGGGTCGACCAGCGGCTCGTTGAGCATGAATTTGTAGGCCAATGGCAGGTACGGGATATCATCGGTGTGTTTTGCTTTGCTCTTCTACTTCGGCTATCCTTGCTGCCTCGGCTGTAGGTCGACTGTAAAGGTACCACCGGTGAAAGTTGTTGCACCGGGAATAGCGCCCGTGGACTCAGCACGGGTGGAGGTAGCGGTGGTGGAATAGGCCTTGTGGAGATGGCACCAGTGCAAGTAGGTCTGGTTCGGATTGCCCTTGTGGACCTGCCACTGGTGAAAAAGTCTCTAGGCAGATGTCGCTTTTGGCCCACTGGATGAAGGTTCCAATGGCCTGCCCTAGAGTCACGAGCTCGTCGTTGGGAGGCTTCGGTAGCGGGACGACATCGAAATTGGCATACACACCATCCACATTCAATTTTCCGAAGACTGGCGCTAAAGGTGCACCGTGCACCGTGGCCCCTTGACCGGACGAATATGCCAGGCCCCAAGCAACGCACAAGGCAACGGAGGTATATCGCACTTGGAGCTTGCACTTCGTAGCCATCTAGATGTCGTCCACAGGAAATCTGCCGTCACATTCCATCGTAGGATTGGACGCGTAGCTACTCCGACGGTTGGCGGGGCTGACTAGCACAGGAGCGACGGCAGCGACGACCTGCTAATTTTCTTCTGTAATTCCTCGCACCTCATCTCTGACGTAATCAGCAAACTCCTCTCGAAGAGATGCCTTGATCTCCTCTTGTAGCTGGGCGTCACGCTCGGCTTTGTTTCTCTTCCTACTCTGATACAATTCAGAATTATCTGAGAAACCTTGTTTCCAAGGAACATAAAGTCCAAGGCCTCTCATACGACCCGGGTGCTCCTTGTTTCCCAGTGCTGCGGAGAGTATATCTTTCTCCCTAGTTGATTGGAATGATCCCTACGAAGATTTGACACTCAGTGTATCCTGCAAGAGACCGACATGTCATTTCACTTCATACGAAGTTGTGGAGTAATTACAATATACGTAGTTCGATATCTTACCAGGCGGTGCAACACTTTCTGGTCTGCAGGGTTCCAAAAGGAGATGTCTCCCGACGACGTGGTAGATGACCTCGTTCTAATCCAATTTTGAGCGCGCTCATCCGGGATCGTGGCAATTGGCGGGACGGTGTCCCGCAGGATTGCCTGTTCGTCTTCTTGCCTCCACTGTGGGATTTTATCCACATACCCAGCTGTGCCGAGTCTGTGGGGGTGTGTCTTTTTTGCCTAGAGGGTCTTGTGTGCTGCACTTGCACTTCTAAAAGCTTCGATCGTCTTCGTCGCCTTAAACTCTTTTCATTGTGATTCCAGGAATGGGTACTTATCAAACGGCGTTAGATCCTTCTCCACATACTGTGTGACAAGCACGCTCTTCAAATTCTTCCATGTTTTGCATGCCGCTAGAAGGCATGTCGTTGCACGGAGTCGTGGTGTTCTTCTGGAATCTCGAACGATGCAAAAATCTCTGTCAGCAGCTCACGTTTATGGGTCTCACCCACGCTCTTCCACGAATCGAATGTGATCTCAATTCGTTCTCGTGCTACTATTCCAATCGTTCTTCGAAATGCAGCCGCTGCTTGGCGAGGAAGGAGAGGGGTCTCAGATCTATCGACCTCTATAATGGTAAATCGGCCCTCAGGTTTTTTCGATAATCCTCTTCCTTTGCGTGTTGATTTTGGAGCGGACACATCCGCCGATGATGTTGAAGAATACGCGGATGACATGTTGGCCTTCTTATATATGAAAAGTAAGATTTAACATATATTCATAAGTTTATATATTCATAAGTAACATATACAGAAACATATATTCATACAATGCATACTTGAAGCTTCAAGAGTTATCAAAATGTTCTAATAAGCCAAGTATATAAATATGAAAAGTACATATATATATCAAGTGTTGTAATAAACCAGTAAGTACATATATACAAGTTTACATATACATAGACATACACACACACACATATTTGATCATATATACCAATGGATGTATACGCACAATAGCTAATGCATCTGACAACAATGCAAGTCCTATGCATGGTATGCATATTAGTTTTTTGGATAAAATACATGCAATACATGCTCTAAGTGTATCATATACATAGGAGCAGTACCGATAAAAATACACCTTTTGATTTTGTAATGACTAGCACGTATGAAATTGAAAGGTAGTGCATATATACGTATACACAAAAAAAACTCAAAATGCATACATCCACATTTTTTTCACAGGGATAGCAACATAACCGATATCAATCTTGATTATATATATGGCAGTTGTAAATTAGACCTTGAGCATGGGTATCACAAACTATATATACTAACTTATACATGGGTATCACAAACATGAAACATATGTGTATAAGAAGACATTATAGTATATATCAATGAAACACATATTATCAGAAGCACGAAGTAAGAACATGGATCAATGAAACACATATGTACTATCAGAAACACATACTATCAGAAGCACAAACTAAGAACATACGTGTATAAAGAAGAGACATTATAATATCAATGAAACTTATACATGAAATTAACATGAAACATTACGAGGACCTTGCGAGGGGCTCTGGGGCGATGGCCGGCGACGGGCTCTTGGGGGAGGAGGGCGTCGGAGTCGGGAGAGGAGGGAGATGGGCTCGCGGGGGAGGAGGACGTCGGAGTCTAGGGAGGCGGCGCCAAGCTCGGGGAGGTCCGCGACGGGACCGGGGGAGGAGGAGGGTGCCGACGGGCTTGGGGACCGGAGGCGGCGGCGACGGGCTTGGGGGACGGCGGCAGCGACGGGCTCGGGCTTGGGGACCGGAGGCGGCCGGCGACGAGCTCAGAGGACGACAACGGCGACGGGCTCGATCGGGAGAGCGACTAACTCTATGCTTGGTTGGTGCTAATAAGTGCATTGTACGCACAAAACCCTAACTGGGGGTTATATAGAAAGGCCTATTACAAACGGTTCTAAACTGAGAACTGTCTGTGATATCATGATATCACAGACGGTTATCCGTTAAGAACCGTCTATGATAATAAATATCACAGATAGTTCGTAACGGATAACCGTCTGTGATATCATGATATCACAGACGGTTCTCAGTTTAGAACTATCTGTGATAATAATCACAGACAATTCTAAATTTACAACCATCTGTAATAAGTCTTTGCCCGGCTGTAGTTATTAATATAACTACATCAACCAACATTCAATAAGGCCTTTACCCAGCTGTAATTATTTCTTTACAACAACCCAGTATATTTCTTTACAACAGCCCAATGAACATAGAGATACATTTGTATGACTCATTCTCAAAATTCACCAATATATCACACATTTTTCACATATACATATATAAATGCAACTTCACAAATACATCACATGCATTGTTATATACATAAATGTCAATTCACATATACATCACATACATACATTGTTATATACATAAATGCAAATGCCCACATATATGTCGCACATTCTCATTCTACTTGCTTATTTCCTTTAAAAATTAGCCCTTCATGATAATCAATACGTACGTAATTAGTTTTATCACGTTGTTCGTCGTTGACCCTTATGCCATTTTCAAAAGGAGGTAACTCGTCAAATTGATTGTATTCTTCCTCGTCCATTACATTTTCTACTCCGATAATTCTCCTTTTTCCATGAAGAACTACATGGCGCTTCTTATTTGCAGGATCGGTTACATAGAAAACTTGAACAACTTGGTTGGCGAGTACGAATGGTTCGTCTTCGTACCCGACACATTAGAGGTCCACGGTAGTGACACCGTACTTATCAACCTTCATATGTGGGAGATACACCCAACGGCACCAAAATAAGAAGATCTTGAAAACCACGTAGTCGAGCTCCCAAATCTCTTCTATGAACCCACAGTACGAGTTTCTCAACCCATCGGTACTGAACGCATCTATGCGGACACCGCTGTTCTGGTTAGTGCTCTTTACATCCTGAGCCTGTGTATAGAATATGTACCCATTTATGTCATATTCTTGCCATATCACAACTGCGAACTCCTAACGGTTTGCTCTTTTAGCATCCAAACATCTGGTCGCTCCGGATTATGTTGCCGAAGCACATCCTTGTGCTGGTAAACATAAAGGGCCACTTCACTCATGTGTTGTAAGACCGTGAAATGGGCTTGAGCATACACGTTCATTAACATCAACATCTGATTAATTGTTACGTTTGTATGAGGATGCGTTGCACACCGGACAGACATGCATGTTTGCATACTCTTTACGGTAGAGGATATAGTCGTTCGAACATGCATGTATTCTTTCTACTTCTATTCCCAATGGACAAAGAACCTTCTTGGCTTTATACGTGGTTTTAGGCAACTCATTTCCCTTCGGATGCATGTCCGCTAAAAGACCTAGCAGCGCCGTGAAACTCTTGTCGGACCAACCGTTGCTTGCCTTCAATTTCAACAGTTCTAGCACAGCTGACAACTTCGTGTACTTTGACCTGTAGCACGTGAATAAAGGTTTCTCCGAATCCTCCATCAAGCCTCAGAATTTAATATACTCTCTTATCATAATTCTCTTCTACATCACGAAGTATCTGATCCAGATTGTCAACATACAGCCTATCCGAATCCGAACCACAATCATCATCCGGTGACATATGATCATTGATTTAACCGGCGATGTCATCCGGTGGCAAATCATTGACTTCACCGGCGATGTCATCCGGCGGCATATCATTGACTTCGCCATGACTGGTCCAACACGTATACCCCTTTTTGAAACCCCTCCGAATCAAGTGCGCTTCAATTTACTCTCGATTCTTAAATATTTTAAAATTTTCGCAGTCAGTGCATGGACAATACATATATTCCACCCCCTTATTCAACATATCCTCCTCGACAGCTTTTGTAAAAGCAGACACACCATTAATGTACTCTTCACTCACATGGTTTGCGGTATACATCCAGCTTCGGTCCTATATTATACACATATATAACAACCTAGTATTAAAATTAATTTAATTAATTATTACTACATATACACCACATGCATTGAGGCTAGCTAAATCTAAATTAGCTAGATTTTCAAAGTATATATATAACAGTCACCAAAAATTAATTAGCTAGATCTATATTTTGATATTGCAACCAAAAATAAATTTCATTACTAACCATATCTTGGGCAATCAAGAACTCAATGAATCTTCAAAACTCTCCTGCCAAATAAGCCTCCTTCCACCAAATTAAGTGGCCTGAAAACCTTTCGCCTCCAGCTGCAGCACTGGCTAGATCTGGATCGATATGAAGATAGATGTGGTCCAAGCAGCGCAATAAATGCATAGCAAGATTATCACAGACGGTTTTTACGGTAAAACCGTCTGCGATAATGGACTATCACAGATGGTGTTTACTGAAAAACCGTCTGTGATAGTCTGAAATAGCACAGACGGTTTTTCAGTAACAACCGTCTGTGATAGTTAAGTATCACAGATGATTTTTTCGTAAAAACCGTCTGTGCTATTCCAGACTATCACAGACGGTTTTTCAGTAAAAACCGTCTGTGATAGTCCATTATCACAAACGGTTTTGCCGTAAAAACCGTCTGTGATACTCCTTCACCACCACAGACGCGTCTCCAAATTAAAACTGTCTGTGATAGTGTACATCACAGATAGTTTCACAAAACTGTCTGTGATTTGGTATCTAGTATTAGGCTTTCTGTAGTAGTGATCATTATAATCTAGCCGCACCAAAATAAGTGGTGAAGATCTTTCTCTTTTTCTTTGATTAATGTGAGAATTTCTAAGATCTTTTTTAGAATTATTGTGGGATTTTCTTATCTTAAAACGAATGAGGTGTTTTGAATATCACCTGTCATTTTTATTTATATAGATTGGGAGGTGATTCTATACTCTCCTAAATAATGAATTACACAAATATTAAAGTACCCTTAAGGATAAATTAAAGCTACTTACCCTTTGATTGGTGCTTCGATATTGGCACAAATATGTTAGCCTATTACGGACAATGCAAAGGAATATGGGAAAAAAGAAAATTAAAAAAAATTAAAAATATCTAAAAAAATCAGAAAAAAAATGAATTACTGAATAGTGAAAAAAAACTGAAACTAGAAGCTGAAGTTGAAAAAAAACTGAAATGAGCGGGGGCTTGAGGTTACTCACCCATTGCTTAAATCAAACACACCATTAGTGATCAAAATGAATGGAACCCGACACGCGACTGACGCACGCCATCTACGCCTGCGCAGCCTTTGCGAAGACGACTGGACCACACACGTTATGGTTCTTCTTTACGCGCGCCACGCACCATGCATGCAGAGACCAGATGCTCGTATTTATGTATGTGCCTTTGCTTTAGTTCATCCTGCACCTGACGCTGCTTACACTCCTGCCATCCATTTGCAATATTGCCAATTACTACAATTCCTCGTACTCCTTAATTTCTTCTTTTTGGTGCGGCCATCTTGAGTCTGCCACCCCACTCTTGTATATAAACTGTTCTTCTGGCTTTTAATATAAGGCAGTGCTTCTGCCGGTTTCAAAAAAAAAACAATTCCTCGTACTCAACCGAGAGAGAGCGCGCGCGCCAGAGAGATGGCCAGGGCCGCCCAGAGTGCCGTCAACTCACTGCTGGGCAGCCTCTCGTCAGTGCTCCTGGACGAGGCGCAGTTGCTGATCGGTATCCGGGGTGACGTACAGTTCATCCGGGACGAGATGGAGAGCATGAAGGGCTTCCTACTGGACCTCGCCGACGTCGACAACCCCGACAACCAGGTGAAGGCGTGGATGAGGCAGGTCCAGGATCTCGCCGCCGACTCCGAGAACTACACCAACCGCTACTTGTACACCTTCGGCGGCCGCCCTCCTCCTACCGGCTTCCTCGGCTGCCTCCGGCGTTTCGCCCAGTTGCCACGGACCATGCTGGATCGCCACCTGATCGCGACACAGCTCCGGCAGCTCAAGACCCGGGCACGCGACGTGGGCGAGCGGCGGAAGCGGTACGGCGTCACAGCCCGATGCATGGCCGACAAGCCCCCGGTAGCATCTCGCATGGAGATAGCAGGGGATGGCGCCGATGAGCAGGAGGACGACGCACGGAAGCGTCGTGCTCTAGCTGATGCTGCTGACTTGTTGGTCACCGACGAGAGTGCGCGGGCGGTGATCGCCTGGCTGAGGGGGGAACCAGTGGCACGCTTGTTGGACACTGAGGCGAGTGTGCGGGAGGCGTGGGCTGCTTATGGCGATGCTCCTGAGTCATTTATTAAAATAAGTGATGGAGGCTTCGTGAGGTTGATCGGCGGCATAGGCAAGCACGACGCGCTGGTGCCGGCGGTGATCAAGGCGTTGAGGGGGGATGCTGACGTTGAGCTGGTCCTAGCTTATTCTCTTGAGAACTTATGGGAGTTGCTGAAGAAAAAGGTCAAGCAGGGCGTGCGACGGGTGATCGGGTCATGGCTTCCAGCAGAGTTAGAAGCAGATTGCCCTCAAGATAAAAAAGATGACTTGTTTGAATTGACCGAGGCGGAGCAGGAGCAGATGGAGGAGTGGACGATACAAGAATTCGGCAGCCAGTCCCTCACAGTCCTCGCCATTGTAACAGTGCCACCTCAAGATGACGACGAGCCGCGCACATACAATTGCGCAACGGCTCTCGCCAAGAGAGCATACCAGCAGCTCGTTGCAGCGGACCGCTACAACTGCATGGCGTGGGTCGACACCAAGCTTCATCCAGAACGCAAGCAGAGGCTTCAATGCATACTCGAACAAGTGCACCCCGCTCGCGAAGATGAAGATAGTCTCAGGGCCACGATGAGCACCTGGGGCGAGCTGGAATTGGAGCAAGAGATTCAAAAGCACCTCAAAGGTACAATGTTCTTGATTGTTCTCGCTGATACTGAAGGCAACCAGTTGACGGATAGCCATCACTCTGCCGGTAGTGCTATCAACAAGTCAACGTGGGCGGACATATTACCTGCCTTGCCGGCTGATTACTCTGCTGGCAGTGCCATCATAGTAACTCAATTGATACAGGATGATTCCCAATTTATCTGGTGGTACTTTGCCAGATGGCTCTTTCTGCATAGTGCCTATCATCATAAAGTACACTTCACTTTTGATCTTGATCATGCTGTACGCAAGCAAGCCGCCGAATTGGTCAGTAGTGCTGAACTGCAGGACACTGTTGACAAGATTCTCAAGAAATGCCGCTGGGATCACTTTTCCATGAGGATGGTCCTTCATGCTCTCTGTGCTAATCCTCACCTAAGCAAGAAAGAGTTGCACAAATTGCTGCTTAGCCTCTTTGGCACAGCCAGTAATGCTAAGCAAACCATAAGGTTCTGTTACGACGACCTTCCCAACCATTACAAGAGCTGCTTGCTGTATCTATCCATTTTCCCCCAAGGATCCGAAATTAGGAGGACAAGATTAGTCAGACGATGGGCTGCTGAAAACCTCATCACCAAAAGACACGGGCGGAGTGCATTGGATGAAGCTGAGCGCTGTTTCAATGAGCTCCTTGCTCGAGGCCTTGTTCTTCCCAGCGACATTGGCCATGCAGGCGAAGTCAAGAGTTGCAGGGTAGATCCTCATGTTTTCTCCTTCATAACCAAGATGGCCAGAGAAGAGAATGTTTGGGACACAGACCTGCAACCCAACTTGGCTCAGCACTTTTCCATTCGCAATGGAATTCACCCGCAGCTGTTGTACAAGAAGAAGCAACAGGCCGCACGTTCCAACACCTGCTGGAGAATCCACAGGCGTCCCACTCCCACAGATTTGGAAAATTCTAAATATTCCTTTGATCAAAGGGCAACGTTTCTGGTGAACTTGCTATCTTCATCTTCTCAATTAGGACTGGTCAAAGTGCTCGACCTAGAAGGCTGCAAAGGATTGAAGAAGAGGAACCTCAAGAACATCTGCAACAATTTATTTCAGCTCATGTATCTGAGCCTGAGGAACACGGATGCTGCCGAGCTGCCCAAGATTGACAAGCTCCGGTTCTTGGAGACATTTGACATCAGGCAAACCATGGTACGGTCATTCCATGCAAAAACCACTATGCTCCCAAAGCTAGTGCATCTGCTTGCCGGTCACATTGGATATGATGAATCATTTTCCACGGTTCACATGCCTCGTGGAATTGGGAGAATGACAAACATGCAGATACTATCCCATGTTGAAGTTTCCCAGAGTGCTGTTGACGAGCGTGAGTTGGAAGATGTTGGCCGGCTGGAGCAGTTGAGGAAACTGGGTGTGGTTATCCATGGCCATGAAGCTCAATTTCTTCCCATTTTGCTTCGGGTAATCGGGAAGCTAAATGAATGCCTATGCTCTCTGTCAGTCCGTATTGAACCAGTAAAAGATGGTGACAATCGTGTGGCTAATGACATGAACCCTGCCGATAAAACAATCTCACCTCCCAAATCTCTTGCAAGCCTTAACATCCATGGATGTATAAGGGGGCTGCCTACTTGGATCAAAGAGCTTCATCAACTTTCCAAGATAACTCTATGTGGTACCCACTTGAGTGATATACAGATCCTGGGTCAGCTTGACAACTTGCGTTGCATGAGGCTCCGGTGCGAGTCATATACCCAAAACAACCTTACTTTGAAGAAGAAAGAATTCAAAAGGCTCGAGTTTCTTGTCATTGAGGGCTCAGACATCCGCCACATTCATTTTGAACAGGATGCAGCTCCTAAGCTCGAGAAGATAGTTTGGAGCCTTTCGACTTCCACCACAGTGCAAGTTGAGCTTCCTGGAATTAAAAATCTTCCAAGCCTGAGAGAGGTTGAGCTCAACGGCAACTGCAACGTGAGTCTTCGCATCAAACAAGACATGGAAGAAAATCGAAACCATCCTATCCTTACATACAATCCAACCCCTGAGGCCACTGCCGCTGCAAGCAGCTCTGTTCCGTAACTCCATGCATTCATCGTCGAATCCCACGTTTGTGTGCGCGAGTTGCGTGTGGCTATTTATCCTGGTTGTGTGTTAATATATCCTGCAGGTGTGTCTGGGTGTGCGCGTGTGCGGTCATTTATGTATTCTGCAGGTGTGTCTGGGTGTGCCTGTGTGTGGTTATTTATTCAGCATTGCGTGTTGTTGAGCATCAGGTTATGCCTATGCTCAGGAGTTGTATTTGTGTGGCTCTCTGAACTGTCATGGTTTCTTATAATGTGTGTGGTGTCATGGTGTGGCAGCGTGAACACATCGTGACTCGTGTGTTAGTGTACCGTGTGCTATGCTTTGATTGGGTACTGTAATGGTAATTAAAGTGATGTAACAATACCGGCCTATTAAATAAATGTTGTGTGACATGTTTCGTTGAGCACTAGTTAGCCCCCCCCCCCTGTGGTTTAATAGGTGTTGCACTCATGGCTAGATACTTGAAGCAAAGTTTCCTGCGTATCAGAAATGAAGTGTTAATGTTTGAACTTACTTGTCTCATATCGTGTCTGTGTCATGTGGGCAATATATCCGGACGAATACTGTATCTGTAGTTGGTGGTACCAGCAGTTCTTTCTCAGTCAGCCAATTGTTACTAATCGTTTCAAGAATTTCTATTCGTTGTTGGTCTGATGCTTCTACATGATCACATATACAGATCACTCTAAACCCTGGTAATACCTGCACTAATAAAACTAGAACAAAAGGATTTGAAGTTGAACAACCGTAATTATGAGAAGCTGCCTAAATTGACTAGCTAAACCCAACAAGCCACCGTGCAAAATTTCACTGGGCTTCATGCATGTTGAGGAATCTCTTTGCAAACTGGCTGACAAGTCGATAGTAAGGATCTAATCTAACATTTGGAATACCCTGTGTTACGTGCTTGGATTGCTCCGCCCCGATTTGCTGTTCTTGCCAATTAAGCTGAACCAATATAACCTAAGCAACCACCAGATGATCCGGAGAACTCACCTGAACAAGATCTAGAACCAGGCGGCGACGCGGTGGCTGGGGTCGCCAAGGACGCCGCCGGGAGCCTGCTCGGCGGCGGAGACGACGACACGATGGGTTCGGAATTCGGATCGGCCTAGCGGGAGCACGAGCGAACCTTCTGATTCCGGCTAGAATGGGTTAGATGTTCAATTACAGGACCAGTCCAAATGCACTTCAAAGGTGGGCCGGATTTGTTTCTAGGCTGTTTTCATCTTTGCAAATATGTAGGCCCGGCCTATAGGCCCAAAGGGTTTCTCACCACTGATATACAAGGGAAAACTTGTACTACTAAGAAAGCTCACCGTAATGTTCACTTCAAAATGGCTAAAGAACTCCAAGCAGAAATTCCAGCATCGTTTCTTCGACAATTTACAGAGGCTATCATCTCACCCTGAGAGTACTTTTCTTGAAACAAGCTCATCCTGAGATTATAGCGAATATAAATAGATAAAGGGTGTGCTCTGTGCTGTGAGCAGTGAGTACTTACTAGTGAGATGATGATGATGATATGGAGCCATGCACAGTTCAGGTAATTAACTAGCCTACATCAGCATGTACCAGCAGCTACCAATAACACTAGCACCTAAGATTTACATCAATTATACTCCACTGAATCTAAGTTATAAAACATCTTTTTTTGCTGGATTTCCTTCCCTTCCTCCTCCGTCCTCCCCTCCTCTAGTTCTCATTTCAGAGAGTAATGGCGGACTGACCGTGTCGGGCTCGCCAGGAGCAGCCGGAGACTCAGACTCGTCGGGCGGCGTATGCTCACGCTATTCTCAAGAACAACTGCTCAAGTCAGTAGCCCAAAGTCCTGGGAGAAAAAAAATAGGAGATTGTGTTGAATCAAAACCGAGTTGTGGCAAGAAAAAGCTTCAGGTGGTGTTTGGTTCGAAGACTGTTAAACGGATCTGTAAAGGGAATGAGATTACGGGGGATCCAGTGGTGTAATGGAGAATTTACTTAATTTGTTTGGTTCCACCAAAGAATGGAACTGGATACCATTACTGTGTGTGTTTTCACTTGCAACAATGGTGGTGGAGAATTACTTAATTTGTTTGGTTCTAGCAGTTGAGGGTGTTCCAATCAGAATGGCAGGAATAATCGAGAGTGCGAATTACATCTAGGAGATGGCTAGAACATAATCGAGTCACATCCTATGTCCGAGAGCACTAGCACAGGTAAGCTTACAAGTAAACACCACCAAATAGCCTGCCTCAGCACGCAAATATCAACTAGTATTAACAACTACGGGATTTACCTATGCAATTGCGTGGATAAATATTATGATATAGTTATCTTTGATATACAAATTTACTGCTTATAATTGAAATACAATAGTATTTGTTATACAACTCTATATACATATATGATTAGCTTGTAGTGTTATAATCTAGCTCCAAAATAAATGGTAGAGATACTTCTTTTTTTCTCGATTAATATGAGAATTTTTAGAAATTTTCCTTTTAGGATTATTGTGAGATTTTCTCTCTCAAAACAACTTCTTTTTTTCTCGATTAATATGAGAATTTTTAGAAATTTTCTTTTAAAAATTATTACGAGATTTTCTTTCTCTTAAAATGAAGAAAATATCTTAAATATTACTAGTTGTTTTTATTTATACATATAGATATCCTATGCCTCTGTCTTCACCCGTGCAAAACTTGGAGCTTCCGGAACAGTCGGTGAATACTGAAGCCAGTCTTCGGCACAGAAGAGCGCCTCCGCAGTTTCAGGACGGAGTGAGCTTCTGTAGCCATCGAGCATCCGGCCGCCTCCTGCCGCCGCCGAAAATATAGTGCTGCCGCTACATACCATGAACATAGGGACGGCCCAGATATCACGGGCCATCATTGAGAGAGGGAAACTACCATGGACACAGGGACGGCCAAGATATCACGGGCCATCTTTGAGGGAGGGAAACTACCATGGACATAGGGACGGCCGAGATATCACGGGCCATCTTTGAGAGAGAGGGAAACCTGAGGGTGTTAAGCTTCCACCTGTCCATAATGTCAAAACTCTTTTTTCAATTGGGTGGTGGTCGCTGCGCAGCACGGCGTAGGAGTGTTGGGCTGGGCTGCGCTATTCCTTCCTTCCGTCCGTCGCTTCGCTGGTTGGTTTTTGTATAGTAATTTGATCCTAGCCGTCGGATTCGGCTGGTCTTTGCCAAAGGCCGAGGGCTCCCATTCCATTTAGCACCAGGAATACAATCGTGCTGGACAGGGGCGAAGCCAGGGGGGGCTTAATGAGGCTTCAGCCTCACTCCCCCCGGTAGAAGAACCCCCCCTCCCCCGGCGGCGGAAGCTCACGGCCGAAACCCCCCGGGAAGCCGACGGCCGAAACCCTCCCGTGAAGCTCACGGCCGAAACGGCGAAACCCATACAGCAGCGAAGAGTAGAAGCTTCCCACTGGCTTTAGCCCAACAAAGCCCAACACAACAGCCCAACTGACAAACCTAGCAAATAGTAAGGTAGATCTCACACAAAGCAACAAAAACAGGGTTGGGGGGCGAGAGCGCCGAAGAGTAGAGCTGCCAGTCTGCACAGGGGGAACTTCATCCGGATCTGGCGGCGGCGTCGGTGAGGATTGAGGCCGGCCGGCGGAGAGGCCGGCCGGGCAGTCTGGAGCGCCGAGGAGAGTGGCGGAGCGAGCGCCGGAGGAGGCGGCGCCGGAGGGGGAAGCGAGCGGGGAGTGGCAGGCGGAGCGCCGGAGGAAGCGGGAAGGGAGTGGCCGGGCGGAGCGCCGGAGGGCCGGGGGCGGAAGGTGGGAGGCGGGGAGGCGGGCACCGGGGCGAAGGGGAGCACCGGAGTGGAGAGGAGGCCGGCGCGGAGCGGAGGAGGCGTAGGGAGGGCGGAGTGCCGGAGCGGAGGGGGGAGCGCCGAAGTGGAGAGGAGGCGAGGCGGGAGGAGGAGGCGAGGCGGGAGCGGAGGTGGGAGGCGGGGGGGCCGGAGGCGAGAGAACTAGGGGGCGTTGTCGGCCGAGCGGAGAGGAGGAGCGAGCGAAGCGGTTGTGATCAATCGGGAAATACCGAAATAGGGTGAAGGGTCGACCGGTCGAGCACAGTGAAATAGGGTCAGTGAAACAGAGAATTTTTTTGAGTAATCCTGTAATAGTTTAGTAAGTAATTTGTTTTCTTAGTATCTTTCTTATCAATTTAGTATTTTCTGATTTAGAATTTAGATTTTTAGGTTCAATGTATATAGATAGTTTAGTTTTTATAATTAATTCATTATAGATGTATATAGATAGTTTAGTCTTTATCAAGCTATTCACAATTTTCTATTATATTACTAATTTTGATGTGTTTCATATATAGGTGATTTATCGCTACTCCGTACTCAAGACAGAATAATTATATATTTTTGGATATGTGCTTTCTATTATTGAGGTACCTATTTTGTATTTCTCTATTTTTTATTGTTTGCCTCTATTTAATTGTGTAATTTCTGTGTATATTGCAAATTTCATACGAATAAAAGACTAAATTTGTGTTACCTTAGTTTAAACCGATAAATAGTTCAGCCCCCCCTCAAATTCATTCCTGGCTTCGCTACTGGTGCTGGATACAATATAATAATAAAAATGTCCAGCACCTGGTATAAACAGACATAGAGGGCATTTAGATTGACGATAGTTTATAGCTTTTTTCATTATAACTAATTCATTTTTTACTATATCTAAAATAGCTTATTTGGCATAATTTAATTTAAAATTTTTAAAAAATAGAAAAAATAGATTAGTCCATCACGAATAATATAAATGAATACAAAAAAGTAACCGACAAAAAAACCCCAAAAAAATAAAAAATCAGAAAAAAATGAAATTAAAAAAATAGTGAATTAGTCAAAAAAACCATCACCAAAACGAGCGGGGCCATAGCCCAACCCGGCATAACGGGAGATGCTTCCTTAGCGCTTTAGGTGAGCCGCCAAGTTTAGCAAAAACAATGTAGAAGAAAAGTTCTCGCTTTGCCTCTACTGTAGTTGACCTGTATTATCAGCACACGATGATGCACATGGGTTATTTGTATCTATTTATTACTAAAAGTCAATGATATATCTTATAGAGTTGTTAAGAAAAAATATACTAGAAATCCTTACAAAAAGCAAAACATCTAGCCCTTAATTTTATGGACATAAATTATAACGGTTCAGATTAAAAGAAAGAGTTATGTCAAATACAATCTAAACTAAAAAAATTTAGAATTAAAATAAATATAAATTAATAATTTGATTTTCATATGTCTTCTAAAGTTACTTTTGTAAATAACTGCCTTATGGACCTCGGCATCGCCAATGATGCCCACCTCGAGAGGCAGGTCAACCAGCTCGCTGCCCGTGGCAATCTTCCCGGCACAAACGCAAGAGCCAACTCGGCAAGCGCGATACTTGTGTATATATCCTCATGTATATATGGATTAATTCTCTTCTGTGTAGATGATCGATCTCCTTCGATCTATTTTATTTGAAGAAGAAGATCAACTGCAATGCAAAGAAGAAAGATGTTGCCATGAATGGCAACAAGAGTAGCGCTGCAGCAGGTGGCTACAAAAGGAACAAGGGCCACACCAGCGGAAAGGGCGGCGAATAGACAAAAGAGAAGGCGGCCACGGCGTTACCACCCCTAGAATCGGAACTGTGGGTATGTACCTACCGCCATCGCAGAACCACCTGCCTTACATCCCCGTTGAGGACCCCAATTCCTACTCCATGATGTGATCTGATCCACGCGCACAGCAAGGAAGCTTGTACGGCCCACACATCCATCTCCAGGCGCGGCGCAGTTCGTGCTCTACCCATCACCTTCGGTAGCAATATCAAAAGAATGGTGGCGCGATGAGCTAGCACCGTACCGTGCTCTGGCACCAAGGTGATTGAGCGGACATGGATTGGAGGCATGGTTGGTCAAGGTCCTTGTAACGCTCTGGGTTTTGGGCCAATTAGCATACTCTAATGGACCTTAACCTAAGGTTAGGACTTTTAAAAAGGGGCAAACCCTTTTCCCCAAAGCAGCCGTCGTTCCTTATCCTTCCTCTTCTAGATCTTTCTCTCTCTCTCTCTCTCTCTCTCTCTCTCTCTCTCTCTCTCTCGGTGTGAGCGGTGTGCGCAAGGGGAGGCTAGCGAACAGCATGCACGAGGGAGGCTGGCGAGCGGTGGCGCGAGCGCAGCGCGGCGGTTGGCGCGGCGCGGCGTGACGGTGGCCGCAGGATGCGCGCGCGACCGGCGCAGTTGGCGTGAAGAGCGGCGGCGACGGCGTGGCGGCAGGCGGCGGAGGTGGGTGGTAGCTAGTGGTCATGGCCAAATAGCCGTTCGCAGCCACATAGCGCGAACGTGAATTCGCGTGGGGTTTTGTTTGACGTTTCTCGCGGCGGAGCGTTTTCACGTGGCCGAACGTCACGCTCGACCGAATGGCAATTCGCACGGCAAAATCATGCGAATGTGATTCCTTCGGCCGAATGTCTGCCTTTAAGTTTCATCTTAACTCTCCATCTGATTCTTACCTGTCTTACCATGTATGTTCTCACACCGTTGTAGAGGGAGCTTCCAGGCAGTGACGCTTTCCGGATTCTTTGTGCAGCGAGTCCACGGGGCGTGCTCAAGGCAAGTTCCTCGCAATCGTAACCTTCTACTTCGCATATCAATTTGCTCCCATTTAGTTGTTGCATGTGCATTGAGTATAATTGCCATGCTTACCGTTCAAATCCTGTGAATGTAGCAGTTATATTATGATGACTTAGGTTAGCCGATGCTATGTTTTACTCCTGTTAAATATTCTGTCTTAATATTCTTCATGCAATAACTAGGGATTTAGAGGTAAGGCTTCAATGATTACAGGGGTTAAATTACGAACATGCTGTAATATAGGTTAGTCAGTAGTACCCATACACATTAGGATTGTTAGGTTTATCATTTGAATTTATGACATGTTGCTTGCTTGATGTGTAGGTAGGCGGTGTGAGAATATTATGTAAATTACTTGTTAATCTGACTAATGACTACTCAACACATAATAAAAATTGATTGATTGACAACCCTTGTGTGAGCTATATTATATTCTCCTATCAGGATCTTCTGTAGGTCACATTTTCGCACTATCCATTCCTAGCCCTCATCACGACTTGCTTTGTCCTCTGCCTAGCAAATTCTTTCACTCATTATTGTGTTAACCTAGCTCTTCCTATCGTTACCGAAATCTCTTAAGACACGTGAACTGTTAATAATGCCTGATTACCTGGCCTGGGGTTATCCACATATAAGGAAGATTGTCATCCACCTGGTAACGTACGAGGGGCCGTACACTCTCGTTACTCAGGATATTACATCCCGTTGTAGTTATACATTCAAGGACGATGACGTGCTTGACTATTCTCGTATAGCCGGGTATATGGGAAGTAACCGCTAGTGCTATTGCCTTAACTTGCTACATAACGAATATCATTTATGTCACATTGTCATTGTCTCTATTTCACCTTGTATCTGTGTCTGTGGTAACTTAGTTCTAACTCCTTGACCTTAATCTTAGTTGCTTGCTTACATTACTTGTTCTTTATTTATCGTGTTACAACTGTTGTTAGGTACTTGCTGAGATTTCTAAATCTCACACTTACTCTTTCTATTCTCAAGTAAAAGGCTAGTGGAGTGATAACATCATGCATAGGTGGAAGCACTCACATTTTCAGCACCATGGCTTGCCACTACTATTTTATTTCATTTGTATTTCCTTTTTTTTGCTAGAAGTGGACCGATCCCATGTTTCAAACATTTATTATAACTTCCGCTGATTTCTTAAATAAGTTCTTTAAAACTTTAAATTCACTTGCAAAATTTTATATTATCTTTAGTGATGACGTTCTATAATAGCATCTTACATTAGTGTGTAAGGTGTTACATTCACACACACACACCCCATCGTACCCATATACTATTTGAGCAACTGAACGCGGCAATAAGAAGCAGAAGTAGGAGGAGCCAGAAGAGGAGAATGCTTATGGCACGAAGACTTCGAGTCCTGCCCACTAACGCCCACTTCCTACAATCTAGGGTGAAGTGGGAGAAAAATTGTATCGAGAGTGGGAAGGCCAGTGTAGATAGCAGCCGTTGGATGGTGATTGAAGGCCATTTTTAGCCTATGGGCGCCTGTTTCTCCCTCATGTCGTGTCCTTGCAGGCCCAACGGACCACAGTAACCGCTCCTAAATCCTTGACGAGTTTGGTATGAGAAGACAATAGAATGATCTGTATCTACCAAAATTTGAATCAAACATCTTTGATGTGTGTCATTCCAGTTGACAATAGCAGGCAAGATTGGTAACCATGCAAATTGTACTGTTCTTAATCCGGATTACGGAGCTTCGAAATCGATGGTCTGTTCTTTTTGACTGCGGTTGATGACTTTTTGGCTGTTTACGACAGAGATTGCGGAAAAAGAGATACTCACTTGCGATTTTTGATGGTACAGATATTAGTTTTTTAACATATACTACAATTAATTTATAGATCCTATCTTAAAAAATACTCTGTTTAAAAATTAGTTATTGTAGTAAAAATTAAAAACGACTTTTAGAAACCGAAAAAAAACAGGCCATCGAGCCTAGCATTGTCTGAAAGTTGTTACAGTGTTTGTTCTACAACATACTACAATTATCAGATTTTGCAGTGAGTGCTGAAGACTTACAGTGCCACGCCGACGCCGCAAGAAGCATAGGCTATTCCTGGTCGCACCGGACGAGCCGGCCGCCTTTGCTACACAGCCCCTGCTCGCCGCTGGCGGCCTCCACCACCTTGCCGTAGCTGTACCGCAGCGGCATCCTTCCCAGCAGCCGGTGGAACTCCGTGATGCATTCCCCTCTCTTCTCCCAGTGCCCCGTCCCCCCTCTCGAGCTCAGTCCCACGGTCTTCATCGCGTCGGCCTCCTCACCGGCACCGGCGTTGGCGTCGTTCCTTGGATCGCCCCAGTCCCTGACGCTACCGGCCTCCACCAGCACCGGCCCCTCGCCGGCCTCCTCGGCGGCGACGAAGTTCATGAGGATGTCCTCGCAGTTGCGCTTCCGGTCCACCACGGCGCGCGCCGTGGCGAGCTCCGGCGAGCACGAGTACCTGCGCAGGAGGTCCATGCCGAGGACCATGAACTTGGTGAGCACCATGGAGTAGCGCCCCGGCTGCGCCGCGGTGTACGCCCACCTCCCGCGGATCAGGTCGAGGTGGTGGGATCTCGGGAAGAAGCCGACGAGGGAGCCGGGGCGGGCCTGCTGCCAGGCGGCGAACGCGAAGGAGATCGCGGCGGCGTCGGGGAGGACGTCGTCGTCGGCGACGGCGACTGCGGCGGTGCGGATGGAGGGGTGCGGGAGGAAGCGGGAGTTGAGGGAGGCGGAGGCGGTGCGGTGGAGGGTGATGGGCGGCGGGAAGCGCGGGAGGAGGCTGTCCGGGGTGGAGGGGTTGCACCAGAGCACGATCACGGCGAGGACGAGCGGGTGGGTGGCGTACGCGCCCGCGATGGCGCGGAGGAGCGGGAGCCGCCGCTCCGAGTAGCCGCTCAGGAGCACCGTGAGCCGGTCCGGCCGGAGCGCCGCGGCGTCCCGCCGGGACGCGGCGTCGCAGGCAGCTTCCTCGCCTGCGACGGCGCCGAGTGCTACGACGGCGAGGAGGAGGAGGACAAGGTGGAGGTGGCGGCGCGACGACGGCATGGAGGCGAGGACGCCGTGGCGAGATCTGGTGAAAGCTTCAGCCGGATGCGTTGCCTTCAAAATTCAAATGACTCAAAAGGAGAATGGATCAGAGGACGGCTGGAATCGAGAGGGTTTTGCGGGGAAAATTGGGGATTTTGTCGGCGGATGGCGGGAGGCCACAGGCCAGTGGGTTATTTGGGCGGTGGGTTCCACGTGAAGGGGTGCCTCCTCGTAGGACCCGAAACCCCAACTCCCCGCGCTTGGCGTCGCTCCCATCGCCGGCGGCGATCGCCGGAGGGGACCACAGGGCGGGGAGTGAGGCCGATTAATTCGGTGATTTTTTGCGGATATTTTTCGTGATTCTTCTTTGGAGGTTTGGAGCTACTTGAGGTAATTTGATTTGGATCGGGGAAACGGTGTGGATCACACGTTCGTTAACCACGCGATTCTTCCTTTTTGTTGTCATGTTTAAGATTCTATGGAAGTTAGTGCTTTAGTTCGATTCCTGGGAGAGGAAAGCGAAAGATTGCTGCTTGAAAGTTGTAGGGTTTACTGTTCTACTGTTCCAGAGTTGCGTTTTGTTGCTGTTGGTGTGTTTCATTCAACCGTAAGAACGCCTGCAGGCTGCGGGAGCACCTGGCACTTGAGACTGACGCTTCACTTCACTGCTGATTTGCGTAGGTTCAATTTGCTGCTCAAGTCATCTAAATTCTGAATTCATCCACGAGTGGCATGTTTCAGTTAGATTCCCGCATTCCGCCTTCCAATGTTTTCCGTGCTCCAGTCTGTCAATGACCCGATGGTCAAGGCTATTAGGCATTCTGGCTTTTTACTGAAGAGCTAACCTGATATATGATGAAGCTGCTGGAGCAGATGAATAAACAGTCAAAACACATACAGAATTCGCAGGTAACTGTTTTTCTCCTATGCAAAGGCTAGAACAAACATCTTGTCATGCCAGCATGTGAGGAATTGGTTGGATCACACAAGCAAGTAGGGACAGGCTGCGGTCCTTATGCTGCAATTAACATGGACAAGCTGTAGGCTGTAGCTACATCGAATGCCTATTTCTTCGGATCGAGCATGTTGGGCGTGTTTTTCTTTAGATCATGATTAATTTTTTCATTGGAGTTATAGACTTATAGATTAGCAGGTTGCTTTGCTTGTGTTATCTCTCCCAGTTAGCCTCTCTGTATGCCAAGTGCCAACAGACATGTCTGTCCATATTTCTAGCATGCTGGTTAGAAGATCCAAGGAGGTACACTTGGAGGATGAGCAGTCAGACGATCGTGGCAATCAACATATCAAACAAGTTTATGAACTGATTCTGTTTAGGGTGAACATATCACCTCTCATAGTTTTACTGCAATGATGCTCTCAGCATGATATTGATAGTTACATCAGGGTAGGGTGTACTACTTCTGGAGTGTTACTGTTACTTATACCATTTTTCTAGTAGCAACTTAGGAATTACAGTAGTTGCTAAATCGTGGTTAAATAGATTGTGTACTTTTACAGCTAGATTATATTTGAGATGTTGTAGTTACATGCCCCGTAGCATGTAACTTGTCTAGTGTGGGAAGCAAATAAGGTGCTTTAATAAATTTTTAGTGATGGCATATTCTTAACTTTCCCAGATTAAGTGAGAATATAAGCAGGCAAGCATACTGCATACCTGAGAACAACCACTATTACACAAATGCATGGGATTACGCCCAAGATTCAGAATGGCTTCTAACAAGTTCAGAATTTCCCCCTGTATTATCAGTTTTGGCATAAGTAGCATATTCAGTTACCATGACAACTCATACAATCTTGCAAAAGCATGTACCTTGAAACAATCCTATCTATGCTCAAAGTTTCTCATAGAATCTTGCATGATGCAGTAAGACCAAGAAACATGACCGGAATATCAGGACGATAGAATCTCATCTAAAAAATCCTATCTCTTCTCTAAGTGATACGAGGGTGCAAAATCATGCTAATGAAAGTGATCTATTGGGTTATTTGCCTTTGCTTTAGTAATGTGAAATTTAAGTTTCATTTATTGTCTGGAACTCTGGATTCTGAAATTCAAACATAAACTTCGATTAATTGATTTTACATTTTGCTAACGGCGGGTGTCTTTGTTAACAGATTGAGCCTGAAACAATGTTCAGGGTCAGGGTGGCTCTTGGGCTTTGGCTTGGAGGCTTCAAATTAAAGGTCATTTTGGTTACCACATTTCTGAAACTCAACTTCTTACTGCATATTTTAGCTCCTACCTTCATCTGCTTGTAGAGGTTCCCACATTTCTGAAACTCAAATTCTTACTGCATATTTTAGCTCCTACCTCATTTCATCTGCTTGTAGAGGTTCTCAACTCCTTGGTTCAGTCTTTCAGAAACTTGAAATTACATAATGAGCATACACAATATGATGTCACAATATCCTGACAATTTTCAGGCATGATCTCCCGTGCATGCTAAGAGTAGGCCTTCCATGTTACAAGTACCAAGATTTAAACATGGTTAAATTTAAACAATGCAAGATTTGGGTTGGAGTGTTTTTTTTTTTTGTAGAAAACAATCACAAAAGAAATGCCAGAATGCTGTATCAATGATGGTGTAAGCTTTTCCTTTTCCAAAATTACAAATCTGCAGAGCAATCAAAAGCATTAGTTATATTCAATTACAATTCCACTTACCATATCCCTCACACCCTTTTGCCCTTCCAATCCAAACCAAAAACAGCAAAGGAAGGGCCTCCAATAGTTACAGAAGTTACAGAACTATGGAGCTAACAAACAAACCATCAAACAGCTTTCAGAAGCACTGAGAAAGCCACAATCAACTTTCAGAAACATTTCACCACCAAAACAAGAAGTCAAAATCAGAACTGTTCAATCAGTATTTATGTAAGTTAGGTTAGGCAAGACATCCTTCTCTTGTGCTGATGTAGTGGAGCTCTCTGAACTGGTCGGGAACTGAAGCTTTCCCTATGCAATGGTGCTGATGCTGCTGTCGGATCAATGCTGTTGCTGCTGATGTTGATCTGATCAGATTTGACCGGCAAGCACTTCAACTTAGGCACGTTGGATGAGAATTCCACTGACCTAGCCTTGGCTGCATTCTTGCAGCTGGAGTAGCTGAACGACTGGCTCCCACTGAGTTCAGTTGGATACCTGTTTATGGACTTTGTCAACCTTGGTTTACTTACAGAATGGCTTGCCATGCTATGTCGTTGCCGGCTGCAGACTGTTGGGGACATAAAGTGAGGAACTGAGCCATGAGATGCCCTGCTCTTTTCCTTCTCGGTTGCCTGAGGGCTCTCTGCAGTATCAATTTGGCCTACCACCAGAGTGCTTCTCGGTGACCCCTTCTCGTCGCTGAGAGCCTGACAGAGAGATGAAGAAAGCCTCTTCCTCTCTTCAAGCGAGATCTCAGCTCTCCTTATTTGTTCATTGAGATCCTTGAGCTCTTGTTCGGCATCACATATTTCCTTGTCAAGCTCTGCAAGCCGCTTCTGCTTCAGCTTCTTTAAATCCTACATGAAGAAAAGGTGAATCTTTACGTATTAGGAAAAAAATTCAAGGTGATCACAATTGCTCATTCCATCCCATACTTCTGAAAGGCCTCTGCTGGATTTGATTGACCTGGCTCTTTTTGCAAGGCTTAGCGAACAGACTGTCTCACCAACATCGTCCTCAGAAGGGCTGATGTGCACCACCATTAGAACTTTTGAGCCATCACCTGTTATTTAGAAATTCAACAGAAATATATAATGTTAGCTCATTTTTTTACTCTTGATGCATCAAACTGATCTGAAAAATGCTCCGTACCGAGAGAATCACTGAGAATCTGGGTAAGCTTGCTGTTTCTGCAGAAGTTGGAAAAACAATGTAAGAAAAAAGTACCTATGAGTAACCATAAATGTATTGAAAAATTAGAATTTGTCTGTAAGGCAACTGAAGACTTAAATCTGTTTACCTGTATGGAACATGACTTCTCTTTTGCCTAAGTGCAGCAATGACGTCGCCAAGTGCTGATAAAGAGAGGTTGATGGCCTTACCCTCGTCCATTGTCAACCCAGATGCACCAGTCTTCAGCAACCGCTCACTGCCACCAAGATCAATGAGCCAAAGCTTGCTGACTTCTTCAGTGACTCCTCCACATCTCCTTATGGTAATTCTTGTCAAGCTACACACAAACAGGGCTAAGGCACATAAAATTGGGTACTGTTCAAGTTACCATAGTGCAGCAACTGAGAATTTGTGATTGGAACAGCTCATCAACCCACCAGTGTGATCGGCTCGAGACATCATTGACATTTGTCCAAGATGTTGAGCGGGCTCGCCGTCCTCTGCAGTACCACTGGTTGGCTTTCTTGAGGTCTGTTATTGCGACATCGGTGAGCCCCTCAACTTCTACAGCACCACTTTTAGTCGCTAGTATGCTGAGATTACTGAAAAAATACAAACAAAATATGTGCATTTCCAGTATGAGAATTTATGGTATTTATTAATAATTTACAGGTGAATAAATTGGTGGTCTTACCAAGCTGTATTGCATTCTGTGGGCCTGAATAGAGGCTGCCTTGGTGCCAACAAGTCCCTGAGACTCCCCATGTAGACTTCAAGCATGCTTATGGAGAAAGAATACATGGATGAACTATCTTGAGAAGCATGTGAAAACAGTTCTTGAATCGCTCGAGGCACAATACCGAGCTTACCATTAGTTCCTTCCTGCAAGCAGTTTCCAAGGAAAGGAAGAATGAAATACAGATCTAGTCATGAATTTAGCTCAAACATGTTCAGTAAAGCCACCAACCAACCATTGTATAGGTCTTTCCTGTTCCAGTCTGGCCATAAGCGAGAATGCAGACATTGTGCCCATCGAGTGCAGATCTCAGGATTGGCTTCACTTCTTGGAAAACATTCTCTGCACCATGAACAAGATTGAAATGAATTACAGTATAAGAAGAAGATCGTGACTGTCTCGAAAAAACAAGAGCAGTGACAAGAGGGTAGCAGCAAGGTTACCTTGCGTTGACTCCTGATCAAACACCCTATCAACACTGAACTCTTTCTTGATTCCCACTAATCGAACTGTTATTTTCTCTTGTTCGACAGTAACTAGTGATTTGGTCTTGAAGTTGTTGGTTGAAATCAATGGTCGGACCCGGCAGAACACCCTGACACTTCCTGAATGTTGGCCATACTCAGATCCTTGGACATTCTAGAAGTAATGCTATACAGGGGACAATAGCGAACACCAACTGCTATTTTGGATCAAAGACTGTACCTTTCAGGTCTATGAGCTTGTCGAGTGCCTTTCGCCTTGTCTGGTCAAGATGTCTTTGCGTTGATCTCAGAGCTGAAATCTCCTCTGCAACAACAATCGATTGAGATAATTCCATCAGGGTTTTTATGCAAAGCACAATCACATGAACTGAATCCACAGAAAATTAATGTTGCTTCAACCTTGCAGAGTTGAAATGTCCTTGTCAAGACCAAGTAATATTCCCCCATTGGGGAGCTCCAAGCTCAAGTTCTCCAGTGGCAGCATCACATGACCCCCCATGGCCGCCTCCTCCATGCAAAGAAAACAAGAGCTGTTCTTCGGAGAAGGTGATCAGAGAAGAATCCTCTGAACCTGCCTGTGCACAGCTTCATCTGCTTTCCCCACACGGGAACTGAAAAGGCACCAACTATCAGCATGCCGGTGAAATGGAATCTAAAACAACTCATAGCAAGAAAAGAATGATCACAACAGAAGGAATCAATTCCAAAAGTTTGCAATGATTAGCCTTTGAACGGCTGAAAGACAGCAATGGTGTACTTCCAATGGAATGTTAACAGCTGATTCTAACAAGAACAGTAACGAACTCTCCAGGACCTTAAGATTGCTGCATCTAGAGCTCATCTATCTCCTCTTGCATACACCTTCTGCAGAACAAAGGATAAAATCAACCCATGGACAAAAATTTCAAAAGGAACACAACAAAAAATTTACTTTGGTACCTTGAGGAGAATCTGCTGCTTCTTGAGCTTGTCCTTGATCTTTTTTGTTCCCTTGAGAAACACGGTGTTCTTGATCTCGAGCCAATGCCAGAGCAAGAACAGCTACGAGGAAGAAGTGAGCCAAGAAGAGAATCTCTACAATGCAGCTCTTAATGATTGCAGCTCAAGACTTTTGCTCCTGATCGTTCTTGGGTCTTGAAGCCGAAAGTTAAGGCAGCAGTAATTACTGAAGTCCAAAATCTCGAAGCTGCATGCAACACATGGCTGTGAAAGAAGAGAATCCTCCCATCTAAAGCCACATGTACTAGCTTTATTCCACTCAAGAATGGCACAAGCAAGCTGTTCACCGAAAGTACTGCACAACCCACTGGAAAGCATCAAAAGGGATCTTTCCAAGATAACACAAGCGAAATGATCAAAGGAGCAAGTGCATCAAGGAACAGTTCTGCAAACGCAAGGTGGTGTGTTGGGAATTTGGTAGAGAGAGAGAGACAAAGCATGTGGGCAATATGGCATTAGAATAGCACTGCAACTGCTTGGCTAGCCCAGGTAAGAAGACAGTTTGGTGGTGTGGAGGGCCCTGGATTTAGAAAATCCAGGCACAAGGTGGTGGGATCAAGCAGCCCCCACCACTCGTTGGAAAACGAAGCGAGACCGCGAATGGAGGAGAGGTGGTGGCCGGATTGTTTGTGGGGGAAAGATTTGCCAGCTTTTGGTAATTCTCTGGGGCACCATTTGCTGTGTTGTGTGCTGGATTTAAGTGTTGGTGGTTCTATTTTTATGGAGTTGTTTTTGTTGTTAGCTTTGGCTGCTGACAGCAGTGACAGACTGACAGTGTAACGGATTTGCAGGAGGTTGGCTTAAACAGCTAGTACTGTCTTTTGATGTGCATTTTGTTTTATGTTGAAAAAAATGAATATGAAAAGGCACTATTTTGTAATTGCAATGTTGGATAATGAATATAATATGGTATTGAGACTAAACATTATCAGCTTTAGTTTTGTGCCATCACAAATTGAAATTTTGAACGAATATAAACTGCCTTACCCTTTACTGCTAGTAGTCAGCTTCAGGGTTGAAGCCATGTATTTGGCTCAGTACTTGTTTCATGTTAGCTGCTTATAATGGCTTTCACCATGGGACAAGCTTGATTTTTTGGTTGATGTGCGCTCGTTTTAGTGATGATTTCTAGTTTTTGACTGAAATTTCACTATAACTAGTTTTTTTACTGTAGCTGATTTGACTTTTTGGGTATAATTAATTTTTAAAAAATGTAAAAATAGAAAAAACATATTAACCCATTAGAGGCAATACAAAGGAACACGGGAAAAAAAGAAAATACAAAAAAGCCTAAAATATCTAAAAAAATTCAGAAAAAGATGAAATACTGAATAGTGAAAAAAAACAGAAGTTAAAAGCTGAAGCTAAAAAAAGCCGAAACGAGCGGGGACAGGTCAATTGTTCAAAATAATGATTATAGAATTCGTATGTGTGGTTTCAAGTCTACCTTACTGACATGCCATAGAAAATCCGGAGAAGCTTTCAAGATAAAGTATCTAGTTTTCTGTATTCCATTGATAAATGATAGTAGATGGTCGATGAATTTGGCACCGTTCAATCTAGCAATTTTTGTCTTTTTGTTTTTTTTTCCGAAATTGTATAGTAATGACGGTTGATTTTTTTTAAATTATTCAATTAAAAAAAATAAAAAATACTGTTATATTTTCACAAACAAAAATTAAAAAACCAGAAAATACCGAAATTGACAACCAATGCGTACAATCTGACTTTGGCTTCGGATTGAACGGCCCCTTTACTGCAGAATACACTGAAGAAACTGCAAATAGATCCAAACTTCAGTAAATTGTAGGAGTACTGCCAATGAGATAAACTAAACCTTACTACAGTAAGAAGCTTTTTTTACCCTTACGTTCCGTACAAAATCCTACTGCACTTTGCAGAGTTCTTCCTCCTTACATAAAGGAAAAAAGGTCAGTGTCCACGTGTGAGAACTCATGCTGCAAAATTACTCCTGGAAGTCTGACAAACAGGCCCCACTGACAGAAGAACAAACAATCTTCAGTTTTTTAATTTTGCTGTAATCCAAATTACTTTAGCAATAGTTAGCAGTTAGAAACAAGCCAACAACAACAACACGTCATTTGATAAGTTTGAATGCAGTGTATCGTACGAAGGACACTTCGCATGACACGAGACGAGTAAAGGACACAAGGGTAGAGAATCTTCCTCCTCAATGTTCTCCCTTTCAAGAAGCTCCAATGATTCCGACGTCATCTTGTCAAGTCATTGCTAGTGGTTAGGGTTGGTAAATACTACTTCAATCACCACTTCATCTCAAAACAAAACACACCAATGAGTTACAGGGTATGTTTGATATGGCTGTGGCTTATAGTTTTTTGCTGAAATTTTTAAATTTTAGCTATTTACAACAAAAATTACGGACATAGAGATAATCACTTGTGATTTTAGATTGTACAGATGTTGGGTTTTTAACGTGTAATACAATTAACTTGTAGACCTCGTTTTGAAAAAAATACTCCGTTTAAAAGTTAGGTACTATAACAAAAGCCAAAAGCCGTTTTGAGAAGCTAAAAAGAACAGACCCATAAGATAAGGCCATTATAATTCAACTTCTCCTGCAATTAATCACTAGCTTTAGATAATAAACACATGGATGTTGATAAATGAAATTCTACATTTGGTAGCAGGTCCTGTCATGCAGAGCACTGATCCATTGTTGGATAGCAAAGTTTATTCATAGTTCTTGGCTTCTTGCTAAGGCCCAAAATGTAACATCCCAAAATTTGAATGTTTGAAATTATAAAAAATTTTAAAAACTTTTTGATGCGTTTTGGCATTACTTGATTTTTTCTAGATTATCGTTTGGGATATTTGATTGAATTTTGTGATTAATCAAATAGGTAAATAAAGATAAAAATAAAACCTAGGACTAAGAGCCATGTAATTGGAAAACAAATCAAATGAAAATTTGAATTGAATAGCTAGCTTGATTGAATTTAAAATCCGAAAAGAAAAAAGCAAAAGCAAAAGCAAAAGAATATTAAATTTTGTATTTGAATAATTGAGCCAATAATTTAAACAAAATTGAATTTGAGCTGTTGAAAAATTGGAGTTGGTTTTATAGGGCAACAATTTAAATTGGAATTCAAATTCAAAACCAAACAAAAATTCAAATTAAAAAAATCCCATTTGGGTTGGCCCACTTTTCCCAGCCCAACTGCCCAGCCCATTCTCTCTCTCTTCCCTTGTCTCTCTAATCGGTTGTGTGCTCGAACTAGCCACCTTCTTTCTCTCTTGGCCGCACGCCATGCATCTCCTGCGCTAGCTGCATCCATCGCGTCGCATCGTGCCATGGGCACGACTGCACACATGCCCCACGCTGCAACCTATTGGATCACCAACTGCTCCCACCATGCACCCACGCGCGCCCTGATTTGTGACGCCTCATCGCGCACACCCATGTCACGCCATGTGACCTACGCCCACCTCGCCGCTCGCGCCTACGCATACACCTATGCCGTCCATGTCACCCATGCCTCCCTTGGTCACAGCACCATTCATCACCCCTTCTTCCTCTCGGCTATTTAAGCTGCTAAGCTCTCCCTCATCCCCTACCATCTTCTCTCCCTGAGCTCGAAGCAAGCTCATCGCCGCCGTGTTGGCCGTGAACACTGCCACGTGTCCCCGAAGAATAGGTTATTCCTTTCCAAAACCGCATACGCCATCTCTTGTTACACACCCCTATATGCAAAATCCATCACTCAATTGTACATCTCTTGTTACACACCCCTATATGCAAAATCCCTCACTCAATTGTACATTGCATCCATAGGAGCCACCACGCCATCGTCCTCCCCGTGCCTAGCCGAAAACCATCGCCGCCACCATCCTCCCCTCTTCGATGAGCCTCTCTTTGATTCCTTTGCACTGGAGCATCTCCACACTTCCCTCTTCCTTCCCTAACCTTTAATTTAGGCTCTCCCTCACCCCAGGTCCCCGGCATTGTGAAGCTTACCACGCTACCCTAGCTCTCATTGTTGGCTCTCCTCCACCCCCTCATGATCATGCCCTCCTTCGTGCCCCTCTCCCTCCCAGTCATCGCCGCCCTTCTCCTCCCCTGCTCCGGCTGCCATGCACCATTGTTGCACACCTTGGCACCATCTGAGCCATGATGTCACCTCCCTGGCTCCCTTACTCCCTCTTGGTTCCATTTTTGTGGTCGCCATTGCCCCGTATTGTAAAGGCCTTGTGATGATCTTCTGAGCCTCACACCAAGGGTAGCATGCTGGTAGAATAAGTTAGCATCCCTTGTGGGTTAACTATGCGACCTCTACAAAGTGAAAACTATTCAAATAGCTATGCCTACGATCAAAGACATGTGTGGAAACTTACTTGAGTTAGTGTCTATTTTATAAAAAGAATCTTTATGGTTGGGTTGAAAAACATGACGGGTGGATAGAACCCTGAATTTGATTTCCCTTGGGTGGATAGAACTCGGTGATTAAAATGGGTGGATAAAACCATAGTAATAAAAATAACATATGGTGGATGGAACTATATTCTGTAAAAAGTGGATAGAATCTTCGCTTCAATTATTATTGCATACTCTTACACTCTTTAAAACATGGTTTAGTTAAAATGCTAAGCCTTAGACTTTCTACTTATCGTAATTCCATTGTGGCTTTTTGCAAATAAAAGAACCTCATGTCTTCCATTCTCAGCCTTGCATCTATTATAATTGCATACTGTATGGTGGTTTGCTGAGTACTTTCGTACTCACTATTGCTTAATTACTATTATTCAGTAAGTAAGAAGGAAAAAGAAAAGCCCGGCGACCGTCTAAAGGTGTTGACAAGACTGAAAGATGAAGATACAAAAAACTAGGTCATGAGCCTTAGACGATTGTCTGTAGGCATATCTTGAGGGTCCTACATGTATGATGTTTTCGTTTTCACTGTTGCTCTTTAAAGGTTTTAGACTGATTGACCTATGTATAAGTCAAGTACCGTTAGGTTTATTTATGTATTACCCACTACTATTGTATTAATTTTGCTTTTCCAAAATATATGTTTAATGTTCATCAATGTATCTGTATGCACTATCTACTAATCCAAAGAATAGTGCAGTAGAGTCACAAAAAATTCCAGAGTGCAAATCCAGGATCTGGCAAAAAAGTATAGCCCTGTTATCCATGTATTCTCCTCTATCTCTTTTGAAAGATACCCTTAAGGGGGTGTTCAGAATGGCGGTGGCTTATGTCTTTTTTTACTGTAGCTGAGTTGACTTATTTGGTATAATTAAATTTTAAAAAAATAAAAATAGAAAAAATATGTTAGACCATCACAGACAATGCAAAGTAATACAGAAAAAACAGAAGAAAAAAAGCAACAGTGAAAAAACGTGCCTGCAAACCCAAAAAGCCGTCGCAAACGCGGAAGTGAACACGGCCTAAAAAAACTCATCTTTTGATAAGAAACTTCTCTTAAACATTTTTGCACCGTACTGCCAAGTTTAGCTAATCAACTGCCCTTGCTCACCTAACAATCTGATTGCTACTAACAAAAAAAGATCAATAGTTAGATTGCATCTCCAGTGCAGAGTTGGGTTGTGTTTTGCAAGTTAGTGGATGCCAATTATAAGAAGTGGGTGATGCTATTCCTAAACCCTAATAGGGCCAAAATTTCAACTGATCTAGATAGACCAAGCTACGCTCAACTAACCAACCTTTATCTTATCATCCCAATTGCATTGGATAGCACGTGCATCCTGTTTTATATGCTTTTCTAGATCACAGAAGTCAATTTCCATAAAGAAACTACTACTACATTGAATGGAATTAATATCTAATCCACCATGTGAAGATTAATACATAATATAAACACAGCACTGTAGATATGTTATTCCATGCGTATCTTCACTGTTATAAAAGAAAGACTTCCTTATGATGGTGAGTTTGCCATGTACCTCTCCACCTCTTGAGTTAGTGGAATCCTTTATGGATAAATATATGTATACTTGAAGGATGTTCTGTAGACAATTAGATTATTTGTGCATGTGGCTTGTTTATCGGATGCAAATTATGCATGTAACTTTCATATGTAAGAGTAATTACCTTATACATATTATTAATGTTCTGTATCTAGACTTATATTATATTTATTTAAGATCTGTTGCAAACGTATGAACACTCACAAATAGTTGTTCTATGTGAGCGCAACTTAGGTCGCTAACAATTGAACTCGTGACCTTTCAGAAGAAACCTTACCACTGAAACATCATGTGCTTCCTTTATGATGCGTTAGACATGATCACGTATTGATGAGAGCAATAAAGTACTAAAAACGTATGATACATAGGATACGGTCCCGCTTCAACGCTATCTTTTTGTACAGTTGTACTTCAAAAGAAAAACAGTAGTGGTACCATCATTGTACCAAATTGTGATATAAAAGATCTAAAGAAAAGAGAGGATAAAAACTATACCAAGTTTATCAAGTATTCTTGTCAGGAGTCACCGCACTACTGATCAGTCATCTCCCAATCATGCAACTTCATTACTACTTGTTAGTTGTTAGTGCTGCTGTACTGTAGAGTAAATGTCAAAAGAACACACTACTAGGTGGAAAAAATGAAGGATTGGAGGGAGACACATCGGGGACAAGCTTGCAACAGGTACGAGTCCTCCCATGTGTTTGACTGAGCAAACACAGGATCCTGTAGGCTGTAGCATATTGTTTGCAAGGCTCCTGTAGGTTTGATCAGTCTGAACAGTCCATCTCTGGCTGTGTGTCACAGTGTCAGGGCTGTCTACGTGTAGCTTCAGGCTTGGAGTCAAAGCCAAACAAACTTGCATAATGATATGCCTACACTTTTTAGTTTTTGCCTTGTGTTGTGTCTGTGTACCATCTGTTGAAAATATAGCTAATATTTTAATTTTAAATTTTACTAAAAGATAAATACAATAAACTAGAGATACAAAATACATAACTAACAGCAAGATACTCATTGTACTTCAGAAAAAGAAAACAAAGAAATTACAGTATCAAAGTTGATCAAACGCGCGAACGACTTATTGTTGAGCTTGATGAAGACATAAAGCAGCGCAGCTCGATGCAGTGCAGGCTTGATGCAGTACAGGACATAAATGGCGCAGTGTAGTGAGCGGTCGCGCAGAGATACACTGCCCAAAAACCTTATTGCCACCCCATGTAGGCCTTCATAGCAGCAACAACTCGGAGATACCACTCCCCTTTCTTCACGGTGCACGTCAGAAAGAAGTGCCGACGAGGTTCAGACGGCGTAGCACAACAGCATAAGGAGGAAGAGAATGGAGGCAGAGAGATTTTTGGCTATATACTCTGGACGTCTCTAGGCATATGTATATATATATATATATATATACATACATACATACATACATACATACATACATACATACATACATACATACACACACTTCAATGCTTTCTTCAATAGTGATTTGCACAATTTTTAAAACATAACAAATAGTAGATAGATGTTACTTACCTCTTCATTTGCTTTGAGATTAGTGCCACTCTTGTTAGAGAGGAAAGCATAGAAGCATTGCTCATATACACACACACACACTGATAACTGATATAATTAAAGCAGTCATTTACCCACTGGTAACTGACATATTTAACCAGCCATTTACCCACTGGTAACTATCTGTTATCAAACCCAAGAAAGCCCCAATTCAAACATTTAAATCTCATTCAAACAGAAAGAAATGCATGATTCAGTAAAAATAAAAATGAACTTGATCTGCTAAGTTGCGCCACATCACAGTATGGTTGCAAGTCACAAGTCACGCGAATACGTGTGCGTGATTAGCTAAAACCTTCCTCATATCATCCTATCCATAATTCAAGGAGTAACATAGACTCCACCTTATAAATTGATCTTCTCCACCTTATTTTAGTAATATAGTACTAAACCTTGCATATTTTAGAATTAAAAAAATAGATCTCATCCGGCCTATTTCTAACACTAACAATAGTAAAAAATCCTGCTTATTCGGTTTCGCTTGGAATATGTTCTGTCAGTAAATTACTGTACACTTCACTGCAAATCTGTCTACCTGTCAGTAGGAAAACTAGGAACGGCGCACCAACGTGCCATGACTACAGTGAGGTACTAACGTGTGATTTGAAGTGATTTCTTTTATTTGGTCATTTCCTCAGCATGTGATCTTGGGATCCATGCACTGAGTGGGCGATCGGAATAACGATGGTTTTTGGTTTTTGGTTGAAAAAACACTGTAGCTGGATGAAAAAACACTGTAGCTGAGATAGTGAATAGTGTAGTGAATAGTGAAAAAAAAGCTGAAGCTAGAAGCTGAAGCCAAAAAAAACCAAAACGATCACCCCCTGAATCAGGGATTAGGATATAAAACGCTGCATCATTAGGACATGATCTACACATTCTTTTCAAAAGGCATTTGCCTTGGAACTCTCCAAAACTGTGGTGATTAGTCGTGAATAGGTAATGTGGTACCACAGTAGTTACCCACTGGTAGTGAGACAGCTGTGCAACTTTAGAAAATTTGGGTCAAGAATTTCCCTGTAGTGCATACACTATGATAAAAAAATCACTTGGTTTGGAAAAGCTACCTTTTCTTCCTTTGAAGGCTTCATGTTCCTCTCAGGAGCTAGTTGCTTGTGTTTTCCTATTGGATGGCTTGTAGCATTGGGCAAGGCATCTGGAGCAGTTGCTTGCTTGCATTGTGGACAAGCATGATGGACAGAGGTTCAGCTTTTAGAAGCTCTGATAGATGATAAAAAGGGATTTTGATAGTGTACCAATCACATCTTTTGGTAGCGTAGCAGCATTATTTTCTTTTCAGTTGATCAAAGAGTACTACATAATTTGAGAAACAGTAACTGAACATAACAGGGAGCAAAATGCAGTTACATTTGTGAATTTGATGCATCCACTGAAAGCAGAAGCTCAGCTTGATTAGAAAACATACATTTGTGCGAGTGGAACCAGTGGCGGATCTAAAACGAAATCGACCAAAAGTCATCATATTTATCAAATTTGTGGACCAATCTGGCACCATGCAGCTAATTAATCCCAATTGTAGTCCCCTCTGTGCAGTAATTCTAGTTTTGGCTCCCTTGTGCGCCAACCGCGCCAAGTACACTTGCTACAGTGTTTACGCACTGTAGCAAATTTTCAGGGGAAACCATTTGAATGGACACATTCTAGGAATTTTTAAATATGTCAAATGAGCTCGAAAAATAATAATTGTTTTCGTAAAGCATCCCAACACAATGTACTTACTTGTGTAATTTTTTTCATAATTTTTACCACTCTAAATTTTTCTCAAAAATTGTATTTACTACAGTAGTATGTGCAATTTTTGAGAAAAAAATCAAAGCAATAAAAATTATAGAAAAAATTACACAAGTACATTATGTCGAGAGGCTACACAAAAAATTTATTATTTTTTAAACTCATTTACCATATTTAACAATCCTACAAAGTGTCCATTTAAATGGTTTTCTCTAAAAATTTGCTACAGTGCGTAAACATTGCAGCAAGTGTACCTGGTGTGGTCCCCAAGTGCACGAGGGCACCTCATGTGCTCCTCGGCCACACGAGGTTGCTGGCGTGGTCCTCGGGCACACTAGGGGGCTAAAACCGAAATTGCTACACGGAGGGGCTATAATTGGGATTAATTGGTCGAATGGGTCAGATTGGTCCACAATTCCATTTATCACTACATGCTTATAGACTCACTGGGCTTGAGCTGTAGGGTGCACACCTATGGGCTTTCAAGTAAAATAAAATCGGATCCAGTGTCCCAAACACCCCAAAACACTACTTGGATCCGCCCCAGAGTGGAGTAGCTGTCACTTGTCAGTAAATTAGCAGCGCAAGATTAAGTGTTGGCACGCTCACAACTGCATCTCCAACACCGGAATCTTGGCCAGAGTAAGGATGACAAACTTGATAAGGAGCTGTATACATCGCAGCTGCAAGTCTGTAACCCCGAGAAAGTAACAAGAACTGGAGTAGAGAAACGGAAGTGCTCAGCTGCAGCGGCGACAAGCAATTTACCAACGAGAAGCACGATGCAAAGAAATACGGGAAAAAAAACAAAACACAAAAAATACAAAAAAAATCAAATAGAGACGAAAGTGCTACAGTGTACGCAGTCGCTACTACAGTGAAATATAAACCCATCGTCACGATGAGAAGCTAGAATGAGCGCACCTAAAGATGACAACCTTGATAAGGAGCTGTATACATCGTAGCTGCAAGTCTCTAGTTCCGAGAAAGTAACAAGAACTGGAGTAGAGAAACGGAAGTGCTCAGCTGCACCGGCGACAAGCAATTTACCAACGAGAAGCCGTCAAAGGCATCACAATAATAATAACAGCACACCATGTCGCTGAAGAAGTGAAGATGGCCGCCTGCTGCAAACCAGACAGGTATCCTCCTCCTCGCAGTACCGTTATCCATATGTGCTTCATAGTTGGCAGCGATGAGAGTTGCAGAAAGCAGTAATTGAGCACATAAATCAAATTAATCTTCCTTGCCTCTGTCGGTACAAATCCACAACTGTTACTAGTAATATCAAACAAAATAATGTGACAATCATACAAGAATCTCTCTGCAAATAACTATCTCTTGGACCAAATGAATTACCGACTAAAAGTGTGGAAAGACTGCAGCAGATGAATGGGTAGGTTACCTAGTAACATTGCCGAAGACGTGATCAATGGTGCACAGGGCTGGGTAGATAGACACTCGAGGCATACATGGTATGGGGCACAAGAATAGCCCAACATTCAGAAGAAAGAAGGTTGATCAGCACAGAAGTCACGAAGTGCAATATGATCAGACAGATGCCAGACCACCACCGTACAGCAGTTTCAACTCTGTAAGAGAACACAATAGCAGTTCAACTTTAGCAGGCACCTATGATGCTCCGATCTTCATTAGTTGTGTCGCCTGTTACAAATACAGAAGAAATAAGGGAAATGCAACATCCAAACCAAGTCAGTCAAAATATAGTCTAAAAACAAAGATACAGAGGAAATTGAAAGGTTATAAATTATAGATTGAAGGTAATGGATGAAAAAGAAGAGAGTTGATGTACCTTACAATCCCGGGATGCAACGGATGCCCTCGCAGCTATTTTCACGCATCTTCGGAAACGGCCAGCTCCATCCTTTGTTGTTACCCACATCTAGTAGGTCCACGTCACGAATGTGTGAAACAAAGTCCCGGTATTCTTCCTCTCGTCTGCAACGCTTCTGCAAGCTTGGGCAGTTCATGAGCCATAGATGTTCGAGGTTGCGGAGGCGCAGGAGTCCATGGGGTAGTGACTTGATCCGAGGGCAATGGGAAATAATAAGTTTCCGAAGAGCTATCAGGCACTCCATCCCATCGGGCAAGGCTGAAAGTTTCGGGCATTCGTAGACGATGAGAGACTTCAACTGTACAAGATTTCCAAGGCTAGACATCAGACACGTTAAGCCCTCACAATTATTGAGATAAAGATTCTCAAGCGCAGTGAGGGCACCAAGCCTTTCTGGCAGACAACTAAGGTTTCGACAGGAGGTTAAATAAATCGATTTTAGAGAAGCTGAGCACACGGGGATTTCCTGTAAACTATGACAGTTGGAGATCTTCAGTTCTTCCAGCTGAGGGAGGAGGTCCTGCTCCGATGATGCATAAGATGTCCCTGGGGAACAGCCAGTCAGGTTCTTGCAGGAGCTAATACTTAGACATTTTAAGCAATTCAAGCCCTGAAATTCCTCCACAGGCCAATGAACAAGATTATCGCAATCGGAAATTATCAAGTTCTCAAGAAAGACAAATGACCGCCAGAATCTAAGCCCCTTTACTGATGTTTCTGACGTGAAGAAAGAATCACAATAGGAAATCTTCAAGGTACGCATTGACTTGTTTTTGTGGTCATTTTCCTCACACTCTACCATTACGGGTTTATGATCCGTGTTTTGGTGTTCGTTTTCCTCTTCCTCTATCCTCATTGGGCTATTGAAACCGTCAAGTTCTAAGGTGTGAAGAGAATCCAAGCCTTTATAAAAAATCACATGGCCTAGTGGACTAGATTCGTGCCCACTGCTAGTGCTTTTGGTGATCTTCAATTTTGTAAGCGTGTGAAGACTGCTAATTGAGGTCAATGGAATTTTGTTCTGTCCTCTTATCTTCAATTTCCTAAGCTGTGGAACGACGGGCATGTTTTCTAGCTTGGGGCAGCTAAATATTTTCATCTCAACAAGTTCTGGGAATGTTAGTGATCGCCCCTGATTTCCATTATTCCCATCCCAGTGCTCCAAGTTTGGCATGTTTAAAAGTTTAAGGATCTTCAAAGCTGGAGATACTTGGAGATGATTGTTCCCTTCTTCATAGGCTCCAGTGATGTTGCAGACGTGTGTCAAGCTACCCAAGTCGTCTAGAAGTAGGAACTCAAGAGAGGGTAGCTGCCAAACCGGAGGGATCTCCACGCAATGCTTGCAATTAGTTAAGTACAGCTTCGTTAGATTTTGCAGCTTTCTTGGGTCCTTCATCCATAGTGAAAACTCAATGCCTGGGTAATCTGACACTGTCAGGACTTCTAGCCCACCATGTGGTGCAAGAGCCTCCAACACCTCTAGTACGTTATCTGCGATTTCCTCTGTATCTGTCTCTTCGTGAAATTTTTGAGGCCCCCAGCATAGCCTTAGAGTGTTAATTTTTCTCTTGGAAATTAGATCAGCTTCTTTGGCATATACTCCATCCTTGACTTTCCATAGGTTATACAGGTGTAGTTGACCAACAAGTTTCAAGCATTTTAACTCTTCAATACCACGACCAGCAGCAGTATCAACAATGAAATCAGTAAGTGTCTGGAGAGAGGTTAGTTGTCCAATGCCCGTTGGCATGTGTTTTAGTCTGCTACATCCAGTAAGGAATAAATGCCTTAAACTACTCATGTGTCTCATGCCCTCTGGAAGTGGGTGAAGATTTCTGCAGCCACTGAGTTTCAGAGTTTGTAGATGATACAGAGTTGTGATGCTTTTAGGTAGTGATTGAATCTCACTTTCAGAGAGATCAAGGTATCTCAAGTGCGTCATATATGGTATTTCTGTTGGAAAAGATTTAATCAATCGAGTCTCCAGCACTCTGGTGTGGGCAGATTTCAGGACATCATGATGACGTGTCGCCGTATAAAACCACCCTCGTAAAAGCACTGTACGTACAGAGAAATATCCTTTTTTCATCTTCAATCTTGGGGAAGAAGTATCATATAAATGATGAACTTCTGGTGGAATGCTCATAGAAGCTGACTGACTCACTATATGACATTCTTTGTCCATTATTGATAATGCAAGATCATGCATAAGATCATGCATCTTACAGGTCGTAACCTTACGAGGGTAATCATAGTCCACATTTGACTGCACGCTAAAGGATTCTACTTCATTGACAATTATCTGATGAGTATCCTGAAAGAATGATCTCCAAGTCAGCTCGTCGAAAATCTGACTACCCTCGTCGTCCAAGTTCACACTTCCCTCAAGAGGTACGAAACCATTTGCCATCCATAATTGTATTAACAAGTCCTTATGGAATAAATGATCTTTTGGGAACAAAGCACAGAATGCGAAGCATTGCTTCATGTACGGAGGCAAGTGATCATAGCTTAGCTTGAGCACACGCTTGATTCCTTTTTCATCAAAAATGTTTCCCCAGACATCACTTTCCAAGATAGTAGACCACTGATCTTCTTCGTATTTTGTACTCATCAAGCTCCCCATGGTCTTGACGGCCAGTGGCACACCCGCGCACTTCTTAACTATACTCTTGCCTATAGCAACTAACTCTGGTCGTTGTTCCACACCCATACTGAATGCTCTTCTTTGGAATACATCCCATGAATCAGCATCATCCAAGTATTCTAGATGATAGGTGCTTAAGGTGCCCATTATGGAGGCAACTCTATCACTTCGGCTTGTCACCATGATTATCCTCCCTGAGACACTAGCTGAAGATAGCAAAGCTTTTAGTTCTTCCCATTTTTCCCTTTCTTCGTTCCAGACATCATCTAAAGCAAGAAGGTATCTCCTACGACCAAGGGCATCACGGAGCTTCTGCTGCAACAACTCAGCATTGTTCACAAGACAGCTCTGTTTGGTGATGTCTTCAATTATGGATTTAGCAACACTTGTTGTAGTCATATCATCAGAGACACACACCCACACCAACAGTTCGAAATGCTGCTTCACCCTGTCATCGTTGTAGACTAGTTGCATGAGAGTGGTCTTACCCAGCCCTCCCATCCCAACTATAGGAAGAACTGCGACACTATTGTTGTCACGTTGGCTGAGAAGCAGGTCCACGATCTTTTCTTTGTCTCTGTTTCTGCCAATAACCTCTTCTGCATCAACAAAGGAGATGGTCTGTGGACGAGATACAGGTTGCGTCTCGGTATGTACTGTGAAATTGAATTTGTTCATCTCTGAAACCACTTCATCAATTTCCCCCAAAACATCACTGATTTTCTTGTTCATTGTTAACCTGAACACTGCAGGGTTCTCACTAGTGAAGAAATCCTTTACCTTGTGGGCCATGGAGCCACGCGCAGCCTCGGCCTTCTGGCGCAGAGCGCTGTACTCAAGCTCATCAAGAACATCTTCGGCCTTGTACGCAGCCTCCTTGAGCTCACGCATCCAGGCCTTGACAACAGGCTCTCTCTCCGCGCGGTGCTCGGCATCTACAAGAATTCGCTGGACGGCCAGCAGATGTCGATGCAGCCTCCTACGCTTCTTGTCGATCCCCCACATCGCTCCAAACTGTCGCACCGCTGCATCGGTAGCCTTCCGTAGCAGGCTGCTGACCATGGGCATCAGCAGGGATTCGGCCATGGGCGCGCCTCCACGAATCAACTCGAGAATCACCTGCTTCTGGGAGAATGTGGTGCACAAGGAGGAGTAGCAGAAGCAACTGATGGGATTTGTGAAAGAAATTGTGCAGGAGACGCGCTTGGGTTTTTTTTTAAGACGACCATTGACCCAAGGGCTTGCGTACCAGGCAAGCATGACATGGACAAGATATTTCAAGGCAAAGTGTTAATAGCTTATTGAGTACCCTAAGATGCTAATGTGAACTGAGAGCGCGTCGGATCTATACACCTAACCCATCTCACTAACAAACAACTCCCGAAAACAACCACATCGCACTAACAAACAAGCACTAATATGCTTTTGATTAAGCACTAATATGCTTTTGATTAGTCTGCACATATCACCACACGGTGCTCCATCTTGCCCCACAGTGCTCCCAGAATAACATCTGCACAGCAACGTTGAAGCCACACAGGCTCAGGTACGCAGCCCGACGAGCACTTCCCCAAAGAAACTTGCTCGCGGGCCTCTCTTGATACCACAATGGCTTACAAAACTTGAACACTCACGCCACGCACCGACCACCGAAGAATCCGCGCTCTGCAGGGGGGCCAAAAACGCAAAATAACCGCACAAGATCTGCAAAAAAAAAAGCGCCACCAGGGGGCGTAGCTCTGCTTGGTCGCCACCCTGCCACAGCAGTAAGAAATTCAGTATAAGAGTTAACATTCGACCGGTCATTTGCCTGAAGACAAAACAAGCAAGAACTGTAAATAAATATAAGCAGAGGCTAGCGTAGCTCTGCTTGGTCGCCACCCTGCCACAGCAGTAGGCCAAATTTTATGGAACATGTAATTGTAATAGTGAATTTGCCTTCAGCTCCAACAATATCTCAGATTATCATCAATTCATCATAAGTTCATAGCTACATTAAACAATGTGTGCCCAAGTGGCCACAGCAGAGGCCCTACGTGGCTGTTCTTTCAGATCGAAGATTTACGTGAAATGTTTTGTCTGCACGTACGTTATGCATATGTGCACGCAGAAACTGCTGGTCAATGCCAACATGGAACAGTGACCTAATTTATCTGAAGATATTCCTCAATGTTCCGAAGTCAGTAGATATAACGCAATGAAATGGATTACAGGGTGAGTGTATGTGCTTCATAGTTGGCGGCGATGAGAGTTGCAGAAAGCAGTAATTAAACACATAAATCAAATTATTCTTCCTTGCCTCTGTCGGTACAAATCAGGATCACAGTCCATCAGGCATTCACACACTAGTGTCCATTGGACCAGAGATATTATAAATAGGCTCTGATACCATTTGTTGGATCGTAAGAGCCTTTTTACCCCAAAAGCTAGCTAATGAGGTGAGGAACTCCTCCACTTTTAAGTTAGGTCTCTTACCCTTCCACAACTAATATGGGACTATTCCAATAACCGTTCAGTCATCCAATTTCCTGGTCAGAGAGTTCTGACACAAAGAATAGACATGGCGTGGCGCGTGTTCACCCGCACGCTTGGCATGCCAGGCGCCAGCTTCTCCGTGCCGGTGCGACATGGGATCCAGACCATGGCACGCGCGCGACTACACTGTGACAGCAGACCCGAGTGGTGGTTTAATTGGTGACAGCGCGCCACACGAGGCTAGCACGCTGCACGCAGTAAGTTCGAGCACTGGAAGAGGTCGACGATGATGCATGCCATTGCCACCCGTCAATATGAACGGGGTCAACGATATGAACGAAGGGTCTATTGATGTGGTTGAGATTTATGGTTAAAATTGATTAAAAATTTTGAATTTTGATTATTCGTAAGAGAGACAATCGCGTACGGTTTTAGTTGGTATAAATGAAATCAGTACAGTGTGTATATTACAATAAACTATTTGTGGAGTATCCATATAATATAGAATGTTTTTTGGACTCAGATCACTCAGATTTTTGGTAGATTCGGAGCACTTATATTTTTTTAGAGGGGAGATCCATTAGATAGAGATATAACATCTTAGATTTTTTAGAGGGTATAAGGGATCCGTTGGATGGAAATCCAACGCCCAAAAAATCTGAATGATTCGAGTCCAAAAAAAACACTCGAATGTTGTTTAGCAATTATCAACTATTAGATCTCATCTTAAAAAGACATTCCGTTTGAAAGTTAGTTATTGTAGAAAAACCGAAATCAGAAGCCAAAGCCAAAAAAAATAGATCCAAAATTTCGGTGACATTGTGACTTGTTCTAGAGACGATCGATGAAAGGACATGACTGTTTTAGCGCTGGCCGCTAGCTGGCAGAGGAACCCCGAGGTGGACATCCTTAAAAGGGGCCGATCGATTTTAACCCCAGCAGCGTCATACGCCACAGGGAGGCAGACGTCGGTGACCAACTAGCTAGGCACTGCGGCCGCGATGTTGCGCCGTTCATCGAATCAGCCATGAGTGACGTGAGGAAGGCGATCGAGGTTCGGGCGCGGCGTACGTCATTACGTGTGTGTGGACTGCATGTGGAGGTCGGCGACCGGTGAGGCATGCGAATGATGCGGCGATCGAGGTTCGGGCGCGGCGTTCATCGAATCAGCCATGAGTGACGTGAGGAAGGCGATCGAGGTTCGGGCGCGGCGTACGTCATTACGTGTGTGTGGACTGCATGTGGAGGTCGGCGACCGGTGAGGCATGCGAATGACGCGGCGAACGCGCCCATCGGTGTCGCGTCGCAGTGGCAAGCAGAGTCCGGAGAGACACACCTGGAGAGCTGCGCCGCCATGACGCGCGCGTCCATGGCACGTTCCCGCCTTGGGGCCTGAATGCGACCGTGGCCTGGGCGACTGGGCGTTGTCCCCCATGATCCGCCCGGCATGCGTCAATGCAGTGGCACGCCGGGCTTCCCCATGACCCCACCCTGGAACCGACAGCGTTGCGCGCAACCAGGCTACGCGCCTAAGCGAGAACACTTGCAGTTGCAGGCGGACGCCGGCCGATGGCCTCGTGGTCACTGTGTTCAGACATGACGTCGTGAGGAAGTCGAGCTCAGGCCAGGCGTCGTGTGCGTCGGTGCATGCGTGGTGGTTGCTTGAGGGCTAGCGAGGGACGCAAGCGACCTGATCAGTCTGCCGTGCGCATCAACGGCGCCTCTCGAGGTTGCCGGAGTGCATGCCGGGAGGCCAAACGTGTGTGCCCATCGCAGTCGCAAGCAGAGAGATGGTGAGTGCCGCGAATTCACCCCAGGCCATGCAGCCGTGGCATATATCTTGCATGTTCATGAGCAGCACACTATCTATATCATCTCTTTTAGGTCGACTTCTACTTCGGTCGTTTAAGACTCGGATTCGTATCTCTACCTAGCTATAAAAAATATTAACCCTTGAGCCTGCCAATACGACTTGTTCCAGTCGTCTTGGACACTCGCGCTGCCTGCGAAGAGCATTGCAGCACGTACGCCGTGGAGCATGCCGGCGAGGCGCGCGGCAGTGAGCTTGGCCCTACGCTTGAGGAGCTGGAGGCCATGTCGCTGAATGACTCACCTCCCACTACTACAGAAACCATTATCACAGACGGTTCAAAAACGTCATCACAGACAGTTTTCTGAACTATCTGACTTTATGGGTCAGTGATAATCGAAGGTTATCACAGACGATTTTCAAACCGTCTATGGAGTATATATCACAGACGGTTTGTAACTACAAACCGTCTGTGATAGCTAGCATCACAGACGGTTTGTAAGAAACAACCGTCTGTGATATATCAATATCACAGACGGTTTGTGACAACAAACCGTCTGTGATATATCCATATGGATATATTTCTACCCCTAGATCTATTTCTGTTTATTGGCTAGCCCCAGGAAATGCTAGCCATGCCCTCTAAAACAAGCAGATCAACATGTACACATACAGACAATTCACATCTCAATTCATTTCAGAAACATATAACATCTAATTCATATCTCAATTCATTTCAGAAACATATAACATCCAATTCATATCTCAATTCATTTCACAAACATAAAACATCCATTTCGTAAATCAATTAATTGAAATGAAGTAAAATATCCATTAACAATACACAATTGTAAAAGATCTACATTGCATTTGCACTTAGATGGTAACATTGCATTTTTATTGCTTATCACTCGGAATGAGGTCTCGCTGAAGAAACAGATCCATAATCAACGAACTTGTCGTCAAGATAGTATTACTTGGATGGTGCATGATTGCCATCCAAGTATTGCTTGTGCAACTTGACAAATCGTTGATTATGGATCTATTTCTTCGCGAGACCTCGATTCCGGAGTGATAAGAGCAATAAAAAAATCATTGTGGGTTGTGGAACTCTCCTTCGAGCTAGGACTTGAGCCACCAAAAGTACGCGACTCTCCTAGAATTCCTTCAAGGTTGGGCTGTTTCAATGCGCTGGATGGACGCACTGGCCGATAGGAATATCAATGTGCGATATATATAACTTGATAAGTATGAAGTAATTATGGGAATATTGATAAACCTTAGTATTGGGATTGGTGATCCTCGAGGAATCGAGGAGTAGTTTCATATGGTGGCAAACGAGAATCCACACGTGTGTTGCCCGCTGTCGGTGGCACCGCAAAAATAGAATGTGCTAATTCAAGAGACATTAATACTACCAACTGTTGCATAGGATTAATTAATATGTACTAACGAATACCTTAAAGTTTCACTCGTGTGTCAGGGGTTTGGCCCCTTGCGTCGAGAGCTTTGCCTTTTCAACGTACGTCGTGAACGCCCTACGTGATTCGAAAAAGTTGACCTTAGTCATTCGGAAGGAAAGAAAGAGTACAATATAGTTATGATAGAAAAATGTACTTACCTATCGATTAATTGGCTGATAACTGTGTAGTCGATTTTATTCTTACTTAGGGAATGAAGGTATATTGCCCTGTTCCACTTTGGTACAATTACTATTAAAATCTAATGAAACTCCTGATTGTAGGGCATCAGTATATATTCCTTATCGCGGTAAGCCAGCAGTGATGCTGCAATGTACCTCTCGACGACACCAGCATCCTCGTTGATGGTATCACTGGAGACCAAGTGTGGGTCCAAGAAACCAACCGATGATTTGGATGCTCTAGCTTGAGTCACCATGTGTCTATATATACACACACGAAAGCAACAAATTATATATAACATTTATCGGTATGACATGAACAGAGACTATGATTGTATACACTTACAGCATCCAGCATCGAACGAGTGAGGCGTCGAGAGCGTTGAGCGTGAAAAGATCAAATAAATCATCGAAGGTCACCACGAAGACACCATCTTAAAATTTGTGCTGGAAATGATGATGCCTGAATTTGACAGTGAGACCTGTGCACCGTTCATTCTTTGGTTTATTGGATTGTTCCATATACCAATCGTGTAATGTGTTGCAACTCATTGATAGGAGTGGAAGACGCTTCACCGGGTCGACCATCGGCTCGCCAAGTACAAATTTGCGGGCCAATGGCAGGTACGGGATATCATCATCGGTCTTCTTTGCTTTGCCCTTGCTGCCTCGGTTGTCCTTGCTACTTCGGCTGTAGGTCAACTGTAAACCTAGCACCGGTGGAAGTTATTGCACTGGGAATAGCTCCCGTGGACTCATCACAGGTGCAGGTAGCGGTGGTGGAGGTAGACCTTGTGGAGATGGCACTAGTGCAAGTCGCTCTGGTTCATCTTGCTCTCGTGAACCTGCCACCGGTGAAGAAGCCTCTAGGCAGATGTCACTTTTGGGCCACTAGATGAAGGTTCTAATGGCTTGCCCTAGAGTCACGATCTCGTTGTTGGGGGGCTTCGGTAACGGGACGACATCGAAATTGGCATGCACACCATCCACGACACTTTTCGAAGCACCGAGCTAAAGGTGCACTGCACCATGGCCCCTTCACCGGACGGATATGCCAGCCCCAAGCAGCGCACAAGGCAATTGAGACATATCTCACTTAGAGCTTGCACTTCGTAGCTTGCAAGATGTCGTCCATAGGAAATCTGCCCTCGCATTCCGTCGTAGGATTGGACGCGCAGCTACTTTGACGGTTGGGGTCGCTTGCATAGAGCGGCGGCCGCTAATTTTCATCTGCTTGTCTTCGCACTTCATCTCCGACGTAATCGCAAACTCCTCTCTAAGAGATGCCTTGATCTCTCTCGTAGCCGCAAGGCCACGCCGCTTTGTTTCTCTTCCTACTCCGATACAATTCGGGTTATCTCGAGAAACCTTGATTCCAAGGAACATAAAACCCAAGGCCTCTCGACGACTGGTGCTCCTTGTTTCCAAAGGTCATGAGAGTATATCTTTCTCCTAATTGACTGGAATGATCCTCGGAAGATTCGACACTTAGTGCATTCTGCAAGAACCCGACATGTCATTTAGTTTTCAGGGAAGTAGTGGAGTAATTACAAGCTACGTAGTTCGATATCTTACCCGGTGGTGGGACACTTCCTGGTCTGCAGGGTTCCGGAAGGAGATGTCCCCCGACAACGTGGTAGATGACCTCGCCTAATCCAATTTCGAGCGCTCATCCGGATCGTGGCAAATGGTGGGGCGGTGTTCCGCAGATTGCTCGCTCGTCCGCCCCGCCTCCACTGCATGGATTTTACCCGCATACCCACCGTGCCGAGTCCGTGGGGATGTGTGTTTTGCCCGAGGGCCTTGTGCGCCGCGCTTGCACTTCTCGAAAGTTTCGGTCGTCTTCATCGCCTTAAACTCGCCCCATTGTGGTTCCGTGAATGGATACCGCCAAAGGGCGTTAGATCCTTCGCATATAGTCCTTGAGAAGCACGCTCTTGAAGTTCTTCCATGCTTTGCACGCCACGCCAACGCATGTCGCTGTAACGGAGTCGTGGTGTTCTTCGGGATCTCGAACGATGCAAAATCTCTCGCTGCAGCTCACGCCGAAGTCTCACTCACGCTCTTCCACGAATCGAATGTGATCTCAATTCGTTCTCATGCAACTATTCGATCGTGCTTCAAAATGCCCTTGCCGCTTTGTGAGGAAGGAGAGGGTCCTGCATCTATCGACCTCTGTGATGGTAAATCGCCCTCGTGCTTTTTCAATAGTCCTCTTGCTTTGCATGTTGATTTTGGAGCGACGCTCCGCGATGATGTTGAAGAATGCGCGATGACATGTTGGCCTTCTCATATATACGTAAATAGTGCGGTAAAGCACATACTTAAATTTAATTCTAATATATGTATACATATATTCAAGTATACATATACATATCTAAGTTCGTTAGCAACATATATATACATATACATATGCATATGCATAATAAAGAAGATTTAATAAAGAATAAGATTTATGAAATAACAAGAATATATATTCAAGTGCCTATTCTTTCCTATATATACAACATGCATGATACTGAGGCATAAAAATGACTTAATCAACATATACACATATAAACATTTTAAGTTATTCAAGTAGAAATTTATGCCCAACATAAATATCATGTATCTAAAATCAGCATAATGCTATGCAACAGTTATATGACAACTATATATTAGATCTTAAGCTTAAATCAACATTTTCTATTAAAAGAAACTAACAGACTCGGGGGCTCGACGGAGGCGGCTGGCGATGGGCTCGAGGACGGCGACGGCCTCGGGGGGACGGAGGCGACCGGTGACAGGCTTGAAGACCGGATGAGGCCGGCGACGGGCTCGGGGGACGGCGACGCGACGGCTCTGGGGCTCGACGGAGGCGGTGGCGACGGCTCGAGGACGGCGACGGCCTCGGGGACGGAGGCGGCGGTGACGGGCTCGAGACCGAGGAGGCCGCGACGGCTTGGGGGACGGCGGCGGCGACGGGCTCGGGGGATCAGGAGAGCTAAGTGTAGGTTGGTATTGCTAATAACTGGTAATGTACGCGCAAAACCCTAGCTGGGGGTTTTATATAAAGGCATATTACAGACGGTTCTAAGATTAGAACCGTCTGTGATAATAAATATCACGCATTTGCTCGAGATAAGAACCATCTATGATAATCCAACTATCACTGCATTTGTTTCGAGATAATAACCGTCATGATAGTTATTATCATGCATTTGTTCTTATCTCGTAACCTGCTCTGTGATAACAATCATAGACAATTTTAAACTTACAACCGTCTGTAATAAGCCTTTGCCCGATTGTAGTTAATATAATTGCACCAACCAGCATTCAACAAGTTTTTGCCCAGCTGTAGTTATTTCTTTACAACAACCCGGTATATTTCTTTACAACAGCTCAATGAACATAGAGATACATTTTTATGACTCATTCTCAAAATTCACCTATATAACATACACATACATGCATTAATTGTTATATACATAAATGCCAATTCACATATACATCCCATACATGCATTGTTATATACATTAATGCAAATGCCCACATATATGTCGCCATTCTCATTCCACTTGTTTATTTTCTTTAAAAATTAACCCTTCATGATGATCAATGCGTACGTAACTAGTTTTGTCACATTGTTCGTCGTTGACCCTTATGCCATTTCCAAAAGGAGGTAACTCGTCAAATTGATTGTATTCTTACTCGTCCACTACATTCTCTACTCCGACAATTCTCCTTTTTCCATGAAGAACTACATGACGCTTTTTATTTGCCGGGTCGGTTACACAGAAAACTTGAACAACTTGGTTGGCGAGTACGAATGGTTCGTCTTTGTACCCGACACGTTGGAGGTCCACGGTAGTAACACCGTACTTGTCAACCTTCACCTGTGGGAGATGCACCCAACGACAGCGAAATAAGGGGATCTTGAAAACCACGTAGTCGAGCTCCTAAATCTCTTCTATGAACCCATAGTACGAGCTTCTCACCCCATCAGTACTGAACGCATCTATGCGGACACCGCTGTTCTGGTTAGTGCTCTTTACATCTTGAGCCTGTGTGTAGAATGTGTACCCATTTATATCATATCCTTGCCATGTCACAACTGTAAATGTTGGCCCTTTTGCCAACCATGTCAAGATCTCACTTGACGAGCTCCTAGCGATTTGCTCCTTCAACCATTGGTTGAACCGATCATGCGTTGTCTCATGATCCAAACATCCGCCGCCCGGATTTCATGCTGTCAAGCACATCCTTGTGCTGGTCGACATAAGGGCCACTCACCATGTGTTGCAAGACCGTGAAATGAGCTTGCGATACGCTGCTCATATCCGGAGTGATTGCTTTCCTTCCTATAGTTCCGATACCCTTGAGCCTCCTCATGACGAGATTGAGGCACACCTATCGCTTGAATCGAGCCATATAATCGACACAAAACTCAATGATCTTTTCGCTTGCATAACCTTCGACGATGTCGCCCCCACGAGATCGATTCCGCACATAGGACTTGAGAATTCCCATAAACCTCTCAAATGGGTACATGCTACGAGGAATACGGGCCCGCACATTTTTATCTCCCACACAACGTGAACAATGAGATGGACCATGATATCAAAAATGAAGGAGGAAAATACATCTCAAGATGACATAGAGTTATCACCACCTCGCCCCGCAGAGCATCTAGTTCTTCGGATCGATGACCTTTCGAGCAATTGTGTTAAAGAAATAACATAGCCTCATGATTGTCTCTGACTTTGATCGGCAAAATATTCGAATTGCAATAGGGAGCATCTCGTGTTATCAAGACATGACAATCATGAGACTTCATTCCATTTAACTTCAAATCTTGCATCGAAACAAGTTTCTTCACATTGCCGAGTAACAGACGGAACTTTGACACCATGTAAGCACAGCACGCTCGTTTTCGGCCTTGGACAGAGTGTAATACGCAGGGGAAGTACGTTCGTCCATTATCTGTTGTTCTCGGTGCTAACTCACGCCTGATGTCCATATCAACCAAGTCAAGCCGTGCGTTGACACCGTCCTTTGTTTTTTCACGAATGTTCAGTAAGAGACTAATCAAGCTGTCACACATATTCTTTTCTACATGCATGACGTCGATGCAATGTCGAACATCTAGGTACTCCCAATAAGGTAAGTCTCAAAATATTGATCTCTTCTTCCAGATGTTCTTCTCACGACCCCTCAATTTTCGTCCCTTTCCGAGGACAACATCTAAATCCTTAACCATATTATAAGCCTCTTTTCCGCTTAAATGCTTTGGAGCCGAACCGTCCTCCTTCTCTCCGTCAAATTGTTTCTTCATTTTGCGGTATGGGTGAGCCCTCCGAAGGAATCGGTGGTGACGCATGTACACGGTTTTACGTGAGTGTTTCAGCCACACACTCTCGGTACCATCTAAGCAGTGAGTACAAGCTTTGGCACTTTTTGTACTCTGGCCTGACAGGTTAGCAAGGGCAGGATAATCATTTATGTTGCAGAACAATAAGGAGCGCAAAGTGAAGTTCTCTCGTTTGTATGCATCCTATACCTGTACCCCTTCGTCCCACAAGATTTTTAGATCTTCCACCAATGGCGCTAGATACACATCAATATCATTCCTGTGTTGCTTTGGCCCTTGGATAAGTATCGACAAGAAAATATACTTTCGCTTCATACATAACCAAGGAGGAATGTTATAGATGCAAAGAGTCACAGGCCAAGTGCTATGTCGGCTACTCATGCTCTTGAAAGGATTCATTCCATCTGTACTCAATCCAAACCTTATATTCCTCGGTTCTGCACCGAAAGCTGCAAAGCACCTATCGATGTTTTTCCACTGGGTGGAATCAGTAAGGTGTCTCAGCATTCCATCCTTCTTGCGCTCCTCCGAGTGCCATCGCAGCAGTTTTGGCTCCTTTGGATTCGCAAAAAACCACTTCAAACGGGGAATTATAAGAAGATAACATGCCACCTTTTCAGGTGGTCCTCTCTTCACTTCTGTTCCCTCGCTATCATCATCTGATTGATTGTTACGTTTGTATCGGGATGCGTTGCAATTTATGATCTCTTTAATTTATGATCTTGTGTAATAAATTTCCCTTTAATTTATGATCTCTTGTCTCAGTAGTTCTGTAGGTTATAAGTTATTAGAAGCAACCTGTAATACAAACAGTTCTATAGTTATATATTAATATCGGACAGACAACATCACAGACGAGTTTGTATTACAAACCGTCTGTGATAATTCTAAAATTACCACAGACGGTTTTAAATAAAAAATCTTCTGTGATAATGCCAGATTATCACAGACGGTTTGTAATAAAAATCGTCTGTGATACGGAAATATCACAGACGGTTTATTGGTAAGAACAGTCTGTGATATTCATTTTCTCCGACGCCATGAGCACAGACGGTGTTCAAATTAAAACCGTCTATGTTAATGTCGTTCACAGATGGTTTTGTCAAACCGTCTGTGATTTGGCGTCTAGTATTAGGCTTTCTGTAGTAGTGTCCTGCTCTTGGCTCAGCTGACGGGCACGATCATTATACTCCTTTTCTTTCTTCAGATAGGCCAGGGTTTTATGTAATTTATGATCAAGTGATTGTTGCATGTTACTATATACGACTAACTGCAAGGTTGATTTGCATGTGTTTTTGTTGCTCTCAATTCAAATATATTTTGTTGATTCATCGTTAGCTTCGTAAAATTAATCATTGATTGGCTCCTTCATTGCCGTGCTTGTGTTTACATTCATAGCCCATGGGTCACGCAATATTGTTACTCAGTATTTGTTTCTCATATTCGTCAAGATAATTAAAAATTTTGGGGGTCGGATTGTACATAAGTAATGTATTTTTTGAAAAAAAAAGTCAATCGGGTTGTGACCTCATATTTCCATTCTAATTCTTATATTGACTACTATTACTGTATGGCTATAGGCCCGTAAAGTTGAAAAAAAAATAACGATGTCGTAGTTTGTAACAACACAAGTGAGTTATTGCTTGTTATAAAACTATGTTCGCTGACCATATGGTCATGATTTTACCAGCGACTCGGTTCTCGCTGCACTATGATAATAGTCTAGACATCGGCTACAGGCCCATTAGTTTTAGGCCCATAAAGCTCATATATGCAAGCACGACAGGAGGACTGGACGAGTTTCAATGGTAGGATTTGTACCCTTTGATCGTTGCCTGTGCTTATTTCAAAATGATACATACAATGTTTCAATGGTAGGATTTGTACCCTTTGATCGAAGGATCCTTGCCACCTTACCTTTAATCATCATGCTCAATTTTGTTTTTGGCACGTGAGATGGCCCACGTCATCGTCTCGCCTCGCCTCTTTCTTTTTGTTTTTGTGATTTGTAAGTGTACATGGACGGCCCTTTTGCCACATGCATCGAGCTAATTGATTGTTAAGAACCAGCTAGACATACAAGAGTTACCACAAGTTGAGAGTGGGAATTAGAAGAATTTGGGGAGGAGTTGACATTGCGACAAACGTGCACGTTAGTGCTTGGCTTGCCCTCTTGGCCCTCTTCCGACCTAAGGTCACACTGATCGATATCTGCACCTGTTTACCCATGCATCATCTAATTGTGTCAGCTCTCCTCACAACTCACTGGCCACCGCATACCCAAAGGGCCAGTTTTGCATCTCGGACGCGCTGAGCGACGTGCCGACGTTGCCTCCGGCAGTATTGTAGTTGTAGGTCACGGGGGAGCTAGCACTTGCATGCACGTATGCATGGCGACCAAATAGCTTGGCGTCCGCGCGCGAGGTTGTTGTGGCGTTCATCCATGGCATGAGGACCGAGGAAGGCTATCGGTCTAGCGCCGTACATGTTCGCGGAGGTAGGCGGCCAATTGGTGAGGCATCATCCGTATATTAAACCTGGGGGAGTTCTTCGCCCCTCGCGCGTCCCACGTCAGCGCCCCTGCGCTCCTGCATCGACGCGTGCGCGCGCCGCAAGCGGGCTGCGTGGGCGTTCTTGGCCACCCGATGGCGAGCGGCGGTTTCGCTCCGTTTTGTTGCTGCGTCGACGCGTGTGTGCGAGTGCGAGCGTGCGCGGGCTTCTGCGTTCTCGCGAACCTTCGTGTCGGTTTCCTCGTTGCGCCTGTGCCCTCGCGTTCTCTGCCCGCTTCCCATCTTCTCGCTACGCTCGCGCCGCGCGCTCCTCGCCTCCTCCCTCTTCGCTCCACCACCTCCGCCGGCCTCGCGCTCCTCCCGTCGCCGGCTCGCGCCTCTCGCCGCCTCCTCCCTCCCGGGACCGCCACCGCCTGCCTCGCGTTCTCCGCCGCGCCCCATCTTCGCTACGCCTCGCGCGCCGCGCTCCTCGCCTCCTGCCTCTTCGCCCCACCACCTCCGCTCGGCTCCTGTGCCTCCTCCCCGCCGCCGGTTTGCGCCCTCTCGCTCGCCCTGCCCCCCGGGACCGCCACCGCCAGGCCACGGCGATTACCGAGCCGATCTACCGCACTGGCCCCCCTCGCAGCCGGCGGCCTCTATACTCGCGCCTCGCCTCCTCTGCTCGGCGGCGCGCTCTTCTCGCTTTGGTGTGCTCCTCTCGCCGCCTCCCCACCCCGTATCTCAGATATTGTGTTGCGTTGCGTCGCACCAAAGGCACGCCGCCGCCGTTCCCCCCACATCGCACGCCGCCACCACTCCCCCTGGTCTCCCTCGACCTCTGGTCGGCCTCGGCTAACCCCGCTGCGCTCGCAGCTATTAACCTCCTTACCTCCCCCTGGTCTCCCTCCCCTTGGGTCGTCGTCGGTTAGCCCCGCCGTCTCCACATAGCGCCACGCCGCCCCTGGACCTTCCCTTCCTCTCTGTGGTTCCTCCGCTCGGCTCCACCTCTCTGTCTCCCCTGCAGACCAACCGCTGTTTTCGATCACCGTCACACCCACAAATTAAATCCGGTCGCATCCAAGGCTTCTCCTCCCTTACAGAAGATACGTTTGTCTTGCTTTCCACATGCTTCACACCGTTAATCTTATGGTTACTTGACTTATGTTGTTGTTAACATGGCCTTAATTTAGTTCTGTTACAGTTGGTATCGGTTCCTGCAATCTCACATGCTTCTTTTAGTAACATCTTACAGTTCGAACATGTTTGGCCAAACTTTTGTTTTTCCCTAGATTAACTTGTTGGGTTTTACATGTTAGAATTTGTAAGCATAAATAACAAATCCATTAATAATGTAGGTATGTCTACCAAATCTGCCGATTAGCCCGATAAAAGATTAGGTTCAGTAGTAAAAGCCAATAGAGGAACTATATCACACAATGTCAAGTAAAAATGTTTTTTTTTTGAACTTGTAATGCATTCCATCAATTGCCATGGTGTTACCATGCTATTTACTGATCATTATTTGTTAACAGCTAAGAGATTAATTTGTATGGTCAGTGTTCATGCAGATGGAAAGCGGCAAACTTGACAAAGACGGATGCTCATTGATATCTGGCCCCCGGGTAATTGAAAAAGCTTTCAGCGACATGGGCATTACTAGTACTGACTTTGCAAGTGGTTCTGGATTACGTGGGCTGTGCACTGATATGGACTCATTTGCTAGCGAATCCAAAGGAGGTAAGTTAAGGTCACTTTTCCCTTTTTCAGCGAAGACTATATTTGAGCGTTCAAGGCAAACTTGCTGTCTCAATTTATGTGCTGCCAGATCAATCTAGGGCTTCTTTTCTTTCTCCAATTCAGATCATTCAGGCCTTAACGTTGGTTAGACAATTTCCTCATGTTTAGGCAGCTGCAGAGAGTTCAGCCAGCTATGTTATATGTATTTTTTTTTCTATTTGTAGCAAAATTTTTACAGGTTGTTCATCTGCAGCTGGTACTGCTCCTGGTAAAGGTTTTAGTATGAGATTATGCAAAACACAGAGGCCGAATCAATTTCTAGAATACTCAGTCCAATTCTGTCAAGGTCATTACCTCTTCCACCAAGTGATCCTATCACAGTGATTATTGAAGAGAAGCTCAATGTAATAGTTAAAAGAGATGGAGGTGTTAATAACTTTGATGTTGAAGGAACCCTTCCTCTTCAAGTCCTTAATGATGCCAATGGATTTATCCAGTTGCAAGTAACATTCTTTCTGAACTTACAGCATTCTGCTTGGATTCTTTTTGCGATTTTGAACAATGAAGCATACCGAAACAATATAAGCCTATTTCTCCTTTTTCTACTGTTTTATTGATTCGAATTGTTATGGTGGGCACGAGCAGCTGTGCTATTTCCTTCATTGTTGCAACTGTAAAGAGGGATCACTGATATGGAGGACAAGAAGCAGAAGGACGTGTGCATAGAGAGGTACAGGAGGAGAGATGAAGATGAAAGAAACAACTTATCTGATATTGATGCCGAGAGGGAAGTAGAGTGCAGGATTTGCATGGAGATGAACAGCAAAGTTGTGTTGCCCAACTGCACCCACATTATGTGCCTCAGATGCTACCAGGGCTGGTATGCGTGAACTTTCGGTTTTTGCACTTGTATTTCTTCTGATTGCATTTTGGTGCTGTGCAACCTTCTGTCACATAAGCTCTTGTTAATTGTTATGTATGTGATTGATTAGCTTACTTTGGTTGGATGATGCGTGCCGTATTATTATTCCGTGGATGTCTCTTGAGAATCATGGAAGCTTAGGCCCTGCTAATTGTGGAGCTGTTGATAATAGTGAATTTGTAGATAAGCTTGAGCCTCATTTCCAGTTTGTTTTCCAACAACTTATATGCTTATAGACTTATACACAGGCTTCAGCCCTTCTATACAAGGCCTTAATTTAAATGAATGTCCAGTAACTAAACTGCACAGAACAAGTCTTTTGCAAGTGATGCAGCGAGCATCATTTCATTTATCCCCGTTTCCAGTGGTTGCATCATTTCTTGAAATGAATAACCAATACAAATTGACAGTACAATATTCAGGTATTTCGCAAACTATAGAAGGTCTGCACAATGCAGGGCTTACCAACATAAAAATATTCTGAACTGTGTTCTATTATTCTTTATTCCAATGAACTTTAGTATGGCATTCTATTGAGCATTGACATTGTTTTTGGTCCAGTTCTTGAGCATGCTTATGTAACCTCTGTGTAATCCAGGCACCCTTCTTGCATTTAGTTCATTGATTCCTGGTTATGAAAAATACCACTCTTTGATTTACTATAGTTAGCCGTTCCACTTATTAAACATGTTATGGACCATGCAAATCAACCTAGCTTCATGTGTTAGCAAACACTGACGTGTATATGTGCAACTTATTTGTTTATGCATATAAGATTTTTTTGCTGAACAACCTCATTTGTAATATGCATAATAGACTACTTTGTGATGTATTATGGGGACCCAAGACTCTGCTTTCTTACAGCAGGTAATATTCTTCAGTGTATCGTGGGGACCCCAAGTCTCCGCCTTCTTACGGTAAGTTGTGTTCTTTCGTTCCCTCTTGTATTTTGCTGATTACATATTCATTTACATGTAGTGCTCCCATAACATTTTCCCTTCCTTGCTCATTATATACTGGTGCTTCATTTTGTAGGCTTCATATATTACTCTAGGAGTTTATTTGAAGCCCCTAGAACCAAATGATCTATTTCAATATTTTGTTGTAGGCTATTCAGTAACCTAACCCATTTGAACGCCCTTATTTGCTTTTTGGAACCTCAATTTGTCGCGCTTTGCTCCAGTCACACTTATTGTGTGTTGTCAGCGTTTATGCTATCAGCCTACGCATTCGCTTCCTTAAATGAGTTCTAGATAGTCTTGTGACCGTGTTGTGTTCTTTTTATGTCTTTTTTTTTTGCTTTGGATGGGCTACGAGTGCTTTTTTTTGTGACCCTTGGTCTTCTGTCCTCAATTTTCCACAACTCAATCTTTTCGCTTTATATTATCTTAAAGTTGATCAGGAGATAGTTCTTGAGCAAAGTTTTTCACCGTCATATTTATTACTTCCACTTAACGAATGTTGTGCTTAAGACTGATGTCCTTGGCTTTTGCTTGCTTGTCAATGGCAGACGTGAACAAAAAGTAAGATAAATCATTCGTTTACCGCTCTGCTCAAGTCATTTGATGCCTTCAGCTCAAAAGCTAGCCAGTGAAAGCATTTATTTGTTGTTCCTCTTTATGCTGTGTATTCCTTATTGAGTGATTGAATTCGGTACATTTGTGCAGTGCCTATGCATTGCAAGAATTAATTGTTAATATCCAATGCTACCATGCAAACTAAACTAAACTAACCAACTAATTTTGCTGTTCGTTCCTGCAAAAAATGTATTTTGATATGCTTGCGTTATGAGCCTTCCTTCTTTAAAAATATACCTGATTAGTAATCGTTTTATAGTATAAATTGTAATCTTTCTCCAATTACACGTTTTCCCCCCTATTTTAGCACTTCAATTTGAATTTCAGAGCTCTGGTATGAATCATTGATGAGTACTTTGATGGTTACTACACTGAGAAAATAATTGAAACTCAGGTATTCTTGAATTCTTCATACATATTATGTTTCCTTATGAACATTTAGATGATATTACAGTTCTATTCACAAGTTAACCATCCTATTTTCAAGAAGGTTCTACAAGAAAGTTAGTCTTATGTTTCATATATCTACTAAACTCTCTGATTTGTTACTTCGTTGTATTTTCTTTTTTTACTTTACCAACTACTTACTTAAATTTACACATAATTTGTTTCCTACACCGCTTTTCTAAAAAATTTACTACTGCTGTTTTGCAGGCTACACCGCCCATAGCTATTTTGTTGTACAGAATGCCAGCTGTTGTGCTATATGTAACAAAAACATAGCATGCCTACATAGCAGTCTATTATATTTTACCCTCTATTAATTAATGGAGACTTCGTTCATCTTTTTCTTCTGATAAAGACCTTAGCTTTAAGCACCATAAAAAGCATGTAATAAATAGTTTGTGTAGAGGTTTATTTAGTCCATTATGCTCACAACATATAGCCTACTATTATACAGTTGGGTCCATATAACAATGTTACCTTACCCTTATACTTTCGCCTTTTTGCAACTTTCCAAACAATATTATTTATATACTGTTATCCACAAATTATTTACTTAATCCATATACACTTCACATTATTTATAGCTACCTAAATAGACAGCAGTAACAACCTAACAAATTACCTCACTCAGTTGGTTAAACATACCGAATATGCTCACGGACAACAAACGAATAACATTTTAGCTCACTTCCTTTATTACACAGTTGACCTTCCAAGCTGGCTTGCGCGGGGTGGCGCCACGCATCCGCAGCTAGTATATGCAAGCGACGCGGTGATTGTGCCCTCTAGTTTGTCCTGGCACATACCGAAAATTTCTCTCACACCAAGCAACGGCATTATACCGCATGAGGTGCACGGTTCGATGTCGCTTGGGGCCCCTACGATATATATTAATAAAAAGATAAGGTTTATGTACACAAAATAAGAAAACAAAATATAGTACAACCCCTTAGGGGCAAAGAATTAAGAAACTGAAACTTTCCAATCAAAGGGATTTTTATACATGTTGCTCTTTACCTTGATGCACATGCAGAGCGAGCTCTTCCTTGAAAAGAATTGTCCAACATGTAATACTTGGTGTGATATTTTTAAAAAATTTCCCATTCCTTATCTTTGAAATATGACAAACATCAACAATGGAAGATTTCTACATATAAAGAGTAATTAATATGCATTCTCATTCTTTCTACTATTAATTGGACATCTTTTGATCCATCCCAATGCAAATCAACAAAATTCCAGTAGGCTTGTCTGAAGATGCAATTGAAGGATGACTTCGAAGAGGTGATTCAAAGTTTCTCCCCTCTATCCATTAATATAAAATCCCTTTGTTAAGCATATGTTTTATGTTCAGTCTATCCATAAGCTATAACAATCCAAATACTTTAAGCTTCATCACACATTTGCTTTTTCGTTCTTTCTTTGTCATTAGCATTATCGAACTGCCTCGAATAAGAGGAATTTTTTCAATTTGTATCACTACATACTAATGTTCCACTTTATCCAATATTTGTACAAAAAATTGATAAAAGAACAATTTATCCTTTTTTTGGTGAAAAAGATGGCTATGAGCCAGTCGAATTGGCTATGGTGAATTCTATTATTGTACAAATTATTTGTTGTCCAACAAGCATGTGCATATATATGTCGAATTGTTCATTACTTTGCTGCAGATTTAATGCAACATATTAAATCATGCACAAATATTTTTTTATAATTTATTTTAATTTGCATCTATATTAGGTTGAGAAAGTTCCTGCTAAACTTGAGTCCGTTGACTAGTACGTTGATCTACACTACAAGCTTCTAATCGAAGAAACTAGATCAGTTATAAAGTCCTCAATGTTAAATATTGCAAAAGCACAATACTATCATATACACTATACACCACATTGTGTTTTAGCATCTTTATATTATGTGTACATCGATATTCAAAAGACTAGGTTAGATGAAGATCTATGTTATCATATTGCAAATGATTATGATGCGTGTCTACCGAATGCTCAATCTCACTTATAACCAAAAATTGACCTTGTCTCATGTTGCCTTCATACATCGATTGGAATTGGTCGAGAAACATTTTATCAAAAAAGCTTTAAAGTTTCAAAGAATCTTGCCAAAGAACTTTGGCTTGAAGAAATATGCTAGTTTCCTCGCTAGCATCATGAATAGTATGCAAATATTTGAAGTGCTTTTGCACATCAACGATGATAAGAAAAACATGCTTCAATCAAAGTAGTTCTAAAGCTAGATAATACGGTAAAGTATTTATTACAAATAAATTTATATTTATCTTAATTTGCACCTCATACCCCTTGCTTCTAGCATGATCTCAGTTAGGAAGGTGTTTCAGGTTTTGAAGAGATGTTTATTATCTTATTTTGTTTGGTTTTTGATTTGTAGATCAGCAAAAGGTGCAAGAGCTGTATACATTGTAGCCTAGTCACCTTACCCTTATGTAATACAACCATCAATTAACAAGTTACCAAATGAACATTTTCTACCAATCAAACAACTCAATTATCATTTCTTCTTGTTAAATACTTTAATTGTGGTTCATTGATTAATAAAATAAATTGATTTGGTCATATAGAGAAAAACCCTATTGCCGTTGCAATAATTTTATATATGCTTGATTGAAGATTTTATTAACTTTTAAGCAAACTTTTAATTGAAGATTAAATTAAATATTTAATCATCAATTGTACATGTTAACAAAGTTATGCATTATTCTATTCTTTTGATATTATATTATGTATTATTATGCATGGTTGATTGGATAATCATTTATATCTTGTGGCCATATATATTTTTCGTAATCTCTTATATAACTCAACTTTAATGAAGTATCAGACTATTTGATTTTTTTATGATATACATTTTTAAATGAATCTTATTATGATGATTTAAAAAGTTATAATATAAAAATTATATTTTATAATTAAGTTTACTAGTTTTATAACTAACTTTGTGCTTATTATAAAAAAATGTAAAAAAAAATCTTTTATTAGTGTCTATATTTTGCATTTTCTGTTGATGCCACCACTTTTATGTTTTGCATTTTTTGTTGGTGCCATCACTTTTTCCTTCAACCCACTAACCATAGCTTTCAGTCTTTGTAGATGAGGATGGTTCCTTTACCTATATATTTATACACATGTTTTGATCTTTGCATATGCACGATTTTTTTTACAATACACAAATATCTCTTCCAAGCAAAAAAAACTAGTATCCAAGTAAATTGATATTTGCATATGCAAGATTTTTTTTTACAATACACAAATATCTCTTCCAAGCAAAAAAAAACTAGTATCCAAGTAAATCCTGTAAAAGAAAATATCTCAAGTAAAAATATTGTTTCTCTTAGCAGGCCGAAAAGTATATTTAATTGTGGAAGTGCCAATGTTCTCACAGAAATACCTACTTAGCAATTGCCAATAGACTAGCTCATGGTTGGACCTGTCGTCGTGGTCTGCTGGAGCCAGACTGGGCCTAGACTGGCCTGGCTTGAGGTTGTTAGTGTATTGTGGCCGAAGAGTGGGCATATGGATGGGAAACATTTTGCAAGGCATGGCCGACCTCAATTTCTTAACACGTGTTGGTCCCTGCTCAAGCCCGCGAAAGATGCCGACGATACTCGTAGCCGGTGCCGTCCCAATCGAGCAGCCCAACTGCTTGCTTTTAGCCCATACACAACGGCAGAAATGGAGCAGAAAGCCTGGGCGGCCCTGCAACTATAAGAAAGACTGGGCGTTTCAGCTAGGGGTAGATATCTAGGCTGATTCTCGTTTTATTGAATTTATTTTAAAGTTAGTAAAAATTAATTTAACATTATTTTTCAGTAGTTTAGAAGTATTTTTACAATCGAGCTAATGAATCGAATCGAGCTAAAGAAAATTTTAATTTCATCTAAAATCGACTCATTCAATGTTTAATTAATTAATAAATTTAATTGAAGTAATTTTGAATTGAGCCAACGAGCTATTTTTCGTCCCTAGTTTCAGCTATCACTGAATGCGCTCGAGATTTCCTGTTATTACGAAATAACCCTTGTAGTTTTGCTTGGAAACCCATTTTTCGGTAATTGCAAGATAGCTCTTGCAATTTTGCAAGATAACTCTCTAAGCCGTGAGTAATCGCGTAGTAGTTCTAGTCATTTTGCAAAGAGAACCTGTACACCTTCAATAATCACGAAATAGTCGTTCGTCTCTCTGATTTCCACCGCATGTGCCCTGGTTGCTTCGTTTTGCAAAACGTTCACGTCCCTCGTGGCTGCGCCTATGCTACAGTAGAACAGTGGCAGCACGGACTAGTACTATATAAATAATAAGCATCATTTAAAAGGAGTTGGTCCTACCTGAATGGCTCGTACTGCTTCGATTTTGCCCTGTAACACCGGAGAGGCAGAGATCATTTAAAAGAGTTGTTGGATGGATATGATTTGCCCTGACCAATCGAAGCTGAATAGGCAAGTGAGTTATCCATGTCGGCCACTGTGGATTAACATATGCACATTCACACTCGACCTTACCAGAATTAACAACAGAGTATGTATATATATGCTCTACGTTGTACCATCGTACTTGCAGATTTTTCCTTTTAAAAAAATCAGTGCAGCATCAAAAGAAAACATCGTCTTTTTTTTAAAAAAAACTTGGAACAAAGGATTGAATTGGCTTTGCAAGAAAATTAAACAGTCGGTAAATTTAAATTAGGCCGGATCTCCGGACATCTTTTCGGAATTGACGTGGCAACAGAAAATAATTGTTATATACAAAGCCACGTGATAACGGATCGGATGCTAGCAGGTAGACCATTCAAGGAGGCAATGACACATGAACGCCATTGCTGCCTGAGTGAAGTATGGAGTACTCGTGCGAAGACTTGACCTCGGAGGAAGAGGAAGGAGACATGCAAGAGTTATGAGCTCAGAGAGGTGGATGATGAGCAGTAGGAATTCGTAGCATGCAGTGGGAACGAAGAGGAACGAGAGCATGCACAGGTACCAGGTAGGAGAACGCTAATGAAGGTGGATGGAGACAGGAGAGGACGTGAGGTGCACAGGTAGCTAGGTTTCAGGTTGTAAATTCTAATGAAGGTGGATGGAGACGAGAGCTGTGCAGGTAGCTAGGTTTCAGGTTGTAAATTCTAATGAAGGTGGATGGAGACGAGAGCTGTGCAGGTAGCTGGTGGGTGAGAGTATTAATTCTTCGTGCATTGGCGCACGCAGGAAACGAGTGGGAGTGCTTGGAGAGCAGCAGAGGAGTAATGGGGAAAAAATGGTAGGTGGAGAATGGAGACCAGGAGAGAATCAGGTTTGTTCTTTTTGGCTACAGTTGATGATTTTTAGCTGCGGCTGATGGTTTTTCGGCTGTTTACGATAGAGATTGTGGAAAGAGAGATACTCATTTGCGATTTTTTATGGTACATATATTAGTTTTTTAACGTGTACTACAATTAACTTGTAGACCTCATCTTAAAAAAATACTCCATTTAAAAGTTAGTTACTATAACAAAAGCCAAAAGCGGCTTTTACAAGCCGCAAAAAACAGGCCCTGTTCAAACCGCAAGAGGTTGTTAGTACGGATGAGAAACATTTTGCATGGTATGGCGGAACTCAATTTCTTAACACGTCTTGGTCCCTGTTCAAACCGGCGAAAGATGTCGACGATGCTCGTAGCCGGTGTAGTTTCGATAGAGCAGCGCAACTGCCTGCTTTTAGCCCATACACAGCGGCGCAAATGGGCCAGAAAGACTGGGCGTTCCAGCTAGAACTGAATGCACCCGAGGTTTCCTGTTATCTTCCAGTTTTGCGAGGTAACCCCTCAGCTTTCAGTAATTACAAGGAAGCTCTTGCAATTTTGCAAGCTAACCCCCTAAGCCGTGAGTAATCGCGTGGTAATAATAAAATAATCGTCTCTCCGGTTTCCACCGCATACGCCCTGGTTTCACGTCCACCATGGTTGCGCGGTTGCGCCTGAGCTACAATAAAGAGTAGCTGTACGGACTAGTACTACGTAATAACCGTCATTTAAAAAGAGTTGGTCCGATTTGAATTGCTAGTATTTACTCGTTCAATTTTGTCCTGTAACACGAGAGTGGCAGATATCATTTAAAAGAGCCTGGATATCATTTAAAATTAGGCCGGATCTCATCACCGAATTTCTTTTCGGAATTGACCCTGCAAAAGAAAGAAAATAGATTTGGTAAGGCCATGCGAGAAGCTGGCAGCTGGATCATTTAATGACACTTGAATGCCATTGCTGGTTGCGTGAAGTATGGAGTGCTCGTACGAAGACAGCCCTAGGGGAAACTGGAAGGGGACATGTCAAGTTATGAACACATCAGAGTCGCTGAGTGATAGTTATGAAGAGTATGGAACAGAAGAAAGCTGCCGGAGATGACGGGAGAGTCCCTCCTCCACATGGTCATGTAGTACTATTACAATACGGTTCTCACCGTTTTGCAAAATAACGTTCCAAGTTTGTAGTAGAGCTCAACATTTTTGCAGGGAGATCTCTATGCCTTTTAATTAGAAAACAATCCTAGTCATCTAGGGACTAGTACCACGCAACGACATATCAATATCGTTTGGATATAGTAGCTTAGGTGACTTGGGAGTACGTACAGCTCTAGCTCGCTCGTCCTGTAGCGGAGCTCACTAGCTCGGATTTCTTTTCGGAATTGACTTTGCAGAGAAAAGACTCGATCGATCATTCAATGCTCTGAATCCGGCTGCAGCTAAGGGCCAAGGGGAACAGAAAGTACAGAACACTAGACACATGCATATGCCCTCGATCTTGTCATGAATGCCCCTGCTGAGCTAGCTGCGTGTGCATGCAATACGTAGTAGTTAGTCGTACAGGACTTGATCGTGACTTTGAGAAAATTAAGAAGCCAGGACGAACACTCGAACAGACAGAGACAGAGAGGTGGATGAGTAGTAATTCATGGCGCCCGCTCACAGGACTAGTGAGATGGATCCAGCGTGAGCAGTGGGAACGAAGAGGATGGGTCAAGAGCACAGGTACTGGCTACTAGCTAGATTTTTATGAATGCTAATCGTGGTGGATGGAGACCGGAGAGGACGAGAGGTACGCAGGTGAGAGTTGCTGGAGAGTACTGGGGAGTGATAATAATTCATGTATGGCGCTGTGCATGCAGGAAACGAGTGAGAGTTGCTGCAGAGTACTGGGAGGAAGCAGAGGAGTGATCGGGGAAGACGACAGTAGACGAAGATTATTTGGACTGTGCGTTATGATTTATGATTATAATTTAAGATTTTATATTTTAACATAAGTATTTATGTAAACGAATTTATTAAAATATATGTGAATTACCCGTCTTTCCTTATAAGTTTAAGCTTTTAAGTGAATTAGTTGGTGCATGCAACTTAATATAGTATCAGAGTCAAGAGGTCTTGAGTTCGAGATCCGGTTAACGCAATTAAATAAAAATAATTGCAGCCCACTTCCATTCCACGTCTTAGGCCTGAGAGAGTCTATACGTGAGGGGAGGGTTGAAGTATAAGTGAATTGTTCGTCTTTTCTTATCAGCTTAAGCTTTTAGGTGAACTGACTGGTGCATGTAACTCAATAGAATTAAATATCTATAATCTATTTCAAAAAAGCTATATTAATAAATTACTTCAAAACAGCGACGAGGAAGCTATCGATTTTGTTTATTCGAGATAAGGCATAAGATGAAAAGAATTAGACCAGCAGGAGAGCACTACAGTCTCGTGTCTAAATCTGAATGCGATTAGAGGAGAACCTGTTTAGTGAGTTGTAGTTTTTTTTGGTTTTTTTAGAAGTTGTTCTTTTCTTTCTAACCGAAAAACAACGGTAGCTTTCCCTAAAAGGTTATTTGTCAATCTAACTTTTGTTGGGTTGGTTGGCTACTTTATCTATAGATAACATTCGAATGTCTAAAGTATCCTTTATAGCGAAACGAATGGGATGCTTCTTTTTATGCGGTAGCATTTGAGGGTTAGTTCTCACCAACTTACACTAATAATGTCTCATCTTTAACCTGCCAAAAGCCAGGAGAGCATCTCGCCCCTAGTTTTTCAACTTTTAGTACATTCTCCTAAAAATTGACTTTTAGCTTCTTCTTTTTTCCAAAAGCTGATTTGAAGCCAGCCTGTTTAGGGTTTCCAGCTTTTTTTTTAGCAAAAACCAGCTAGAAGCCTTTAAGCCCCCAAACAGGGCACAACATTGGTGCCCCGACCAATAAGCTGAATAGGCAAGTTATCCATCTGGGCTAAGCTAGCGTTTAGAATGATGATGATTTATAGTTTTTTTTACTATAACTAGCTTGACTTATTTGGTATAATTAAATTTATAAATTTTAAAAATAGAAAAAAAATACGTTACCCCATCATAGATAATGCAAAGGAATACAAAAAAACACACAAAAAACAAAAACAAAAAATAAACAATAAAAAAGCAAAAAGCTAACGCTGAACGCCGGCTTTTGAGAAGCTGAGCGCGGAATTATTACTAGCATATGCATATTCATGCCTGACCTTACCAGAATTAACAACGGACTACATATACTCTGCACAGTCGCACTTGAGTTTCACTTCCGTGTACAATGGCTATTATTTGGGGAGAACTTTCTCCTCAAGGACCAACGAATAATTTTTTGTGGCCTGCATATCTACGTGGGCATTATTTTTAGAGTATATATAATTAGTTCAGTGCTATATTTGTGATGATAATAAAAGAATTACATTCGAAAAATAAAGAGTTACAAATCACATGAAAAAAATTAAAATTTTAGAATTTTAGAGCGTTATCAATTTGATTTAATTTCTATATTTGTATAATTGATTTCATTTAAGATATTAATGTATAGTAGTATATGTTAAAACAAAGTATATAGATTATATCGTTGGAAGAAAATATCTGTTCTTTATAATTTGTATAGTAGGTATATCGACATGTTGTTGAAATACATTGCAGGCTATCTGTGGGATCGTAGGCCCGAGATAGTGCGCCAACCTGGGCGAGCGGTTAGTGACCACCTAGATCGGCGATGGGCCACTGTTAGGGAAGGGTCCCCGCGTTATCTCGGGCTTACGACCACCTCGGAGCGACAACACCCATTGGAGGACCAACCTCGAGCCAAGTCCTCAAGTCAACTCTGGACGAGGTATGCGAGACCGATCCCAGTAGGGTCCGGAGCCAACCCCGGGCGAGGTGTGCAATACCGGCCTCGGATGCCTCCGGGGCCGACTCTGGGCGAGGTGTACAAGACCGGCCCCGGATGCCTTCGGGGCCGACCCTGGAAGAGGTGTGCAAGACTGACCTTGGAGGTGTCCAAGGCCAACCTCAGGCGAAATACGTAAGACCGACGACCTTAGGAGGACCGCGGAGCCAACCCTGAACGAAGTATACAAGATCGACCCCCTAGAAGGACCCTAGAGCAACCCCGAGCGAAGTATGCAAGATCGACTTTAGAAGGACTCTAAGCCAACCCTAGGTGAAGTCCGCGAGACCGATTCTAGGAGGACCTCGGGCAAACCCCGGGGTCTTGGACATGATGGGGCCCGCGTAGAGCAAATGACCGAAATACCCTAAAAGCATGGCAAACCCTGAGGGTAAAGTTGTAACTACATTGGCCTCCCCCTCTCACCTATAAGTAGGACCCCTTGTAATAGGAGAGGGAGGCTATTTTGTAACCCTAGACTCTTATATGGAATACACTTCGGGTTATGTGCTTCTCTTGAGTCCCTTTGCACCATCGACAGTCTTCATATCCGATCGAAACTGCTTATAAGTTTACTATCAGAACTCATACCAATGACCTCCCAAAAGTCCATTTTCTTAATCAAGATAGTCCTTCCGTGTAGCACAAATATACCATCTATTCATATTGGTTTTTATCGATGGATTTTGGCTTTAGCTCATGAATAATAATATCTTGTAGAGATAAAGAAACTCATGTACAATTTTAAATGATATAAGTAAAGTCACTATAGTGTGTACTACAATCGACTAATACACTTTGTTTTGAAAAAAACACCCCATTTGAAAATCATTTACTGTAGAAAAATAGTTTTTAGAAGTCAATATGAATAAGGTATAGACTATTTTGGATATTGACACGGTAAGGTGCTGCATAGTGTGATCGCTAATTTTCTAGACGTTCCATTTCTGCGCTACATAAGGAGAATAGGTGATGACTAGTACACTGATGTTTTTGAGTTGTCGCTTTGGTTGCGCTGCAATTTAAACTGGGCTCCTATGTCTCGCTTTAAGTCATCACCGATATTCGGCAATGTAAAAAATATGGTTTAAAAAGTTGGATCACTGACCAAGTTTTGCGATTTGGCAATTTTTGATGAAGGCAAATGGAGAAAAATCAAGGAGGTGCAGCTACTATTACCAGGATGTTTCGAGCATACGATATTAGGATGTCAATAAATCAAAACTGATCCTCTTGCATGCCTCCAGCTGGTTAGGCTTTTTAGTGAATTCTACAGTCCCATAAATCAGATCCAAAGACATGCGCACGAGAAAGGGTTCGTTGCTTGATAATAGTCTGATCACAACAACAAGGCTATTCTTATCACAAAGGAGCTACAACAATAGAGCCCAATTATTAGCAGATACAACACACGGACAACGACAATCTCCAAATTTGCAGGTAGATTTCACGTACTACCGCACGCTAACCTTGGAGAGCTGGATGCAAAGTTGGTAGGCTACAAAGAACATAAAGATACTAGAACAAGAGAGAAGGGAAGGTACTAGAACAAATGGACATGAATGTATAGGAATAGATACGAAGATTATTCCACTAATGCACATAGATAGATATCCTCCATGCATGTTAAGGCGACCTCCGAGCGTTTTCTGACGGTGCGCTGAATTTAACCGTTGGCTTATTCGTGTGCTGCTTTGCAGCTGCTTCCCAATCGCTCTTCGTTTCTGCGCTAACAGAAGAAGAAAGGGTCACTTCCTTGAGAGCTTCAAGGCATGCTATGTTGGTGATGACGGCAGGACCCTTTTTATCTGCTGAGAGCAGCTGAAGAGAGGCGAGTTTCGGCATGGCTCCTTGCTCGATGCTTAGTTCAGGCAGCTTCCGTGCGTCAAAGCACAGCTCCATGAGCCTTTTGAACCCGCCACTTTTCACACAGAAGCTGCCGTTTCCGAATTCCTCGCGGTCCTCCACCAGCTTTAGGTAACACAGGGAAAGCAGACCTTGAAGGGCCGACAAGTCTTGGCTTTCCAAACCAACGGAGAAAAGGCACAACTCAATGAGGTTGTTGTGATGGGGTTCATATATCAATATCTGGAGCTGATCCCCGGTATGCATTTGTATTTGTAAGCCCACTTAGCTCAGAGGTTAGAGCATCGCATTTGTAATGCGAGGGTCATCGGTTCAAATCCGATAGTCGGCTTTTTATGTCACATGTTTCAAAAAATGACAAAGACACTTCTTTATAAATTGATTTTCACCCACTTAGCTAGATAATATAATACTAAACTATGCAGATCTCTAAATAAAATGGCCAAATCCAACACTTACAGCCTTAAGGTCTTAAGATGTGAGCAATTAATATGTCCTCAAGAAAAGGTTTAGTTTTTATTTTGTTCAAGTTCATATATTGTTCTCATATCTATCACTCAGTTAAATCTGTTATTCTTCCAAAGGTCTGCTTTGGAAGTTCAGCAAGCACTAAAAAATTATATAAGCTAGTGCGTCATTATCAATGTGTAATGTTGATATGAACAAATCTGTTATAATTTTTTTTGTTAGTTTGTGCCAATTTTCCTCACGGTTAGTACCGTCAGGTTAAATCAATTTTCCTCACGGTCGGTTAGTACCGTCAGGTTAAATCAATTTTCCTCACGGTCGGTTAGTACCGTCAGGTTAAATCAATTTTCCTCACGGTCGTTAACCGACCGTCAGGTTAAATCAATTTTCCTCACGGTCGTTAACCGACCGTCAAAGTTAAATTTCCGACGGGTAAGACCGTCAGTTAAATATCCTCGACGGGTAACCGCTACCAAATTGAATTTCCACGACCACCCAATACGACGGATTTGCTCGACGGAACCCGTCAGGGAATTATAACCTGACGGTTTTTTGTATTTTCCTCACGGTTTTGAACCGTGAGGGATGATATATTTTCTAGTAGTGACTTGCGCAGGAAACAACCATGATGTGCATCCGTCCTTGAACATCTACTTAGGAGCCACTCGTTCTGGCTTCAGCGTCTAATTTCTAATTTACTATTTTTTAATTTTATTTTTTTATGATATTTTAGCTTTTTAAGACTTTTTTGATTTTTATTTTTTCCCATGTTCCCTTGCATTATTTATAATGGGATAACTTTTTTTATTTTTTTTAAAATTTAATTATGTTTAAAAAAATCTATTATTTGCTATAGTATAAAATAAGTCAACTACAGTAAAAAAAGTCAAAAACTATATAAAAAAATAACTGAGCACAACCTCAATCTTTTAAGCAGCATATTCTACCATCCAAGTTTAAGCGTCGACATATGGCTTGAAGTATGCATGTCCTTATCCGGTCGCCTTGCATGGTTGGAGTTAGACTTTAAACGTGTATGAAATTTTAAATTCAAATTTATTATATGTTAACATTAACAAAAATAAGAAAAATCTAACAAATGGTAAATCAAAAGAAAATGGAAAAAAAGACATATGCTACTGTTCCTGTTAAACTTATCTTTTTTTTTGTTTATTCTAACATATTTTGAACTTGAAGTTTTGATTTTAATGGGTTCTATGCTAGAACACTCTATAGACTACATCATAATATCTTTTTTAGATTTTAGTTTGGTACCCAACCAAAAGTTAATTGTATGAGTTCATGCATATAAGTTGGAAAGAAAGTCAAGTAGGACTAGCCGCGCAGTTGCATGCGTCACTACTACCTTCATTCTTAGAGGTTAAAAATTACTATGTTAATCGATAAAAAAAATACATCACCTATGTTTTTCGAGTGAATGCATTGCTGATTTGTTAGTGGAATCAGACTGATAACGGTTTAGATTAACCATATATCAAACATGATTAATACATACATACATACATACATATATAACCAGGATGTTTCGAGTATACGATATTAGGATGTCAATAAATCAAAACTGATCTTCTTGCATGCCTCCAGCTGGTTAGGCTGTTTAGTGAAGTCTACAGTCCCATAAATCAGATCCAAAGACATGCGCACGAGAAAGGGTTCGTTGCTTGATAATAGTCTGATCACAACAACAAGGCTATTCTTATCACAAAGGAGCTACAACAGTAGAGCTCAATTATTAGCAGGTACAACACACGGACAACGACAATCTCCAAATTTGCAGGTAGATATCACGTACTACCGCACGCTAACCTTGGAGAGCTGGATGCAAAGTTGGTAGGCTACAAAGAACATAAAGATACTAGAACAAGAGAGAAGGGAAGGTACTAGAACAAATGGACATGAATGTATAGGAATAGATACGAAGATTATTCCACTAGGGCACATAGATAGATATCCTCCATGCATGTTAAGGCGACCTCCGAGCGTTTTCTGACGGTGCGCAGAATTTAACCGTTGGCTTGTTCGTGTGCTGCTTTGCAGCTGCTTCCCAAGCGCTCTTCGTTTCTGCACTAACAGAAGAAAGGGTCACTTCCTTGAGAGCTTTAAGGCATGCTATGTTGGTGATGACGGCAGGACCCTGTTCATCTGTGGAGAGCAGCTGAAGAAAGGCGAGACTCGGCATGGCTCCTTGCTCGATGCTTAGTTCAGGCAGCTTCGGTGCGTCAAAGCACAGCACCATGAGCTTTTTGAACCCGCCACTTTTCACACAGAAGCTGCCGTTTCTGAATTTCTCGCTGTCCTCCTCCACCAGCTTTAGGTAACACAGGGAAAGCAGACCTTGAAGGGCCGACAAGTCTTGGCTTTCCAAACCAACGGAGAAAAGGCACAACTCAATGAGGTTGTTGTGATGGGATTGGAAGAAGATGGGAACCCTGCTCAATCTTCCACGGAGCTTGACCGAGCGTTGGACACAGAGAGGATCTAGAGAGCAAAGGAAGTCTACGGATTTGCCACCAAAATCGACTGAAAGAGACTGGAGAACCATGTTCTTGTAGAAGCGATCGCGAAGGGAGTCGACCATATCAGTTGTCTCGTTGGTTGGGCCGGAGGTACTACTCCCTGTCCCGGACCATATTTTAACCTTCACCAGTTTTCTCATGTGAAGCATAATGTGTTTGAAACCTTGTTTTTGTTCGTCGATGACAAACCCTGCCAGAGTCTGCAAGATACTTCTCTTCAGCAAAGCCTCGTGAGCAGGCTTTAATATGCCTCTGTTGAGCTCACCAGGTAGCTGAAATCGGCCGTACAGGTGAGCTAGCCTGGGCAGAGTGAGCACCTCAATGGGCAGCAGCAAGGCCGTCCTTGTCCCCGGCGGGCTCCGAGCGTCCCCCGGCGGGCTCCGAACGTCCAGCGTCTCTAGATGCTGCAGTTTCGAGACTCTCTTGGGGATCCTCTTTAATTTGGCACCCCTGAGGTTGAGATACCTGAGCTGCAACAATCTGCATATGTCGTCGAAGAAGCTGTCCTTGAGCCCCTCGCAGTTCTCCAGATCCAGCACTCGCAGCGACTCGCACTCGCGGAAGTCCACAAGATCTTGGACGTTTTGCTCGAAGATTGCTAGCGACCTGATGCGGGATAAATCGCCGGGCACTGCTGCTCCGCCACCTTGTGCATTGCCATTGTTGGTGCGATGGATGGAGAGTCGACGGGCAGCACAAGTTCTATACTGCTCCCGGAGTGCGTCGTCGCGCATCAGGGCAACGAAGTTCTCCTCGACCGACCTGTGGACGATGAAATCAAGCATCATCCCACGAACTTGACATGTCTTCACATTTGAATTGTTCCTAACGTCCACTGGCTTAATGATATTCCGGTCGATCAACCCTTCAAAATACTCATCTGCTATTTTCTCGATGTCGCATAGATCCTTTTTGGCTACTAATCCCTCAGCCAACCATTGCCGGACTAGGCTTTTCCTGTTGATCTCATGGCCCTCTGGGAATATGCTTACGTATAGCAGGCAGGACTTGAGATCATAATCAGGTAAACCATTGTAGCTCTCCATAAATGACTGCTTCATTCTTTCGAAGGCCTTTTCCCTTCCCAGCAGAGAACCCAGGTAGAATACATCCTTGACCTCCTCCCACGTCTTTTGATGGTGTACTTTTGGCTTCAGAAAATCACCAAAACTCACTAGAGCAAGCGGTAGACCATCACATTTCTTCAACACAATTTCCAAATCTTCCGTGGTATGCGATCGATCTCCCGCTGTAGGCCCAAAAATATGTTCCAATAGTAACTGATCAGAGTCATCCTTGCTTAGAGTTTGCAGGTTGTACACAGAACCTCCCGAGAAGCTGCAGTTCCTGGCAATTTCGCCAATAGTCGTGGTCAAGATTATTCTGCCATTAGTACCCTTATCTGGGAACGCACGTTTTATTATGTCCCACACTTCTGTATCAATCATATCATCCATTATGATCAAGTACCTGCAAAGGGAGTTTTGAAAATACATAAATAAACTGAAGCATGTATATGATGGTGATGGATTATTATGGCACAAATGACAAACTATATATTTTAGGCAGTACGTTTGTTGTATTCTTTACTTGGTATTTTGAAACCGAGAAAATGGCGCAGGCAGAACAAGCTAGCGAATGGCTAGGAGGAGAATTACTATACACTTGTAAATTTCTCGGGAGTTAGTTTTTTTTATTGAAGAGGAATATTGGATATTTGACAGATTTATTCAGAAGAAAAATGCAGAGGAATGTATACTTGGTACATTTATTGAGAAGAAAATATTCTAGGTAGTATATATTCAGAGCAACATGATTTATTGGCTTGTAGCTGAGAAACCAAATTAAGAAGTGCTAAGCGAGAAGTGCCAAACTGATTTCTTTTACAAAACGGGGAGACAAATGTATACGCACCCTTCTTTTTCCTGCAGGACTTGATTGAGACTCTCTTGCAGTTTCATTTTGGGGGAGATTTCCTCCTCGGGTTCAACTTGTTCAAGTATCTCCCTGAGAAGTTCCCCAGCATCGTTGCAGCTGTATTTGGACGCCACAACCCACGCCCGGCAAGGGAACTGCCGGGTGACCTTATCGCTTTCGTACACTGCCCTGGCGAGGGCAGTCTTTCCCAAGCCGCGACACCCCACAATGGATATCACCCTCAGCTGCATCGATGCCTTGTCGGTGGTCGCATCCTCGAGCAGCTCGAGAAGCTCCTCCTTGGGCTGATCGAAGCCCGTAAGCTCTTGTGTACGCGTATAGAGGAAAGCTCTTGTTTCCTGTGCACGAGGCGTAGCGCTTTCCTCAAGGTACCTTCTTCTCCGTTCAGATGCTTCGACGGCACGGACCTTAAGTTCCTTGATCCTCTTGGCAAATTCAGTGCGAGTGAGCACCGTCTTAGCCTGGTGAAGGAATCGAACCATCGACGACCCTTGGGAAACCCGAGCGACCTTGCCTTCGAATCGATCTATGCAGTCTTCGATATCGTACGCCAAATCTCGTATTTCGCGAATCCATATCTCCCGTATGGCACTGCTGCTCTGCGAGTTTCGTTGGATGCAGGTATTTATGAATTCCACCTCCCGCTTGATGTATTCGAGGTCGCCATTTAGACCCCGTCGCAGATTCCTGCCATCTTCGATCACGCTGGTGAGCTTCGCTATGAGGGGGCCGATGACAGCAGTCGCCATGACCTGCTCACCGGCCCTGTAGTAGTTTTCGATCGTGCTCTTTCTTCACTTCACATGCTGGATGAGGGGATGAGTAGTGTATGTGGAAAGCAGCGAGAGCTAGCGGCCGGGGTGTGTAGGACACTAGGACGTAGATAGATGCATGGACTGGTGACGATAGGGCTATCAAGGCTTGTTAATTGATCGAGCTAGGAAGAAAGACTTTGTTCACTCATACGTACGTCCAAGCTCTCGATCGCCTTAAACCGCATGTGCATAATGGCATTTGCATGTGCGCAGTGCGCTAGCACTAGCAGCGGCCAGGGGAAAAAAATATTTCGGTAAACAACAAAAATTGACTGCCCCCTGGCCGGTAGCCGGTTACCGGCTGGATTCTACCGGAAAAAAAAAGATGAATTCGGATTCGATTCCCTTTTGAAAAACAATTTGTGAAAAGGTTACAAAATTTAGTACAGATTAGCTAGATGTTGAAATTTGAATGAAATAAAGATAAAAATATCTGAATTACCTTGCACATTTGTGCGGCTAGATAGTAGATACCATAATGCATATATTTACATCGAAACATAGAGTTATAGTTGCTATACAACTCTGATACTTATTGTAGCACGTCATGTACCAAAATGAGATATTATTACAGAACGTCATAAAATTGTAGCACCGCACGTACCAAAATGAGATACTACTATAGAACATCATCGCTAAAGTAAAGAATAAATAATAAAAAGTAACAATAGAAATCATAAGAAAATTAAAACTTAAGAGTCCTTTATTAGAGAGCTAGCGAAAGTTAAAAATAGATGTTTGAAACATAGGACTGATCTACTTCTAACCAAAAGAAGAACAAATAAGCTAACAAAATAGTGGCAAGTCACGGTGCTGAAAACCGAGTGCTCCCACTCATGCATGTTGCTATTACTCCACTGGTTTTTTACCTGAGAATGAAAAAAAGCAAGTGTGAGATTTGAAAATCTCAGTAAGTACTTAAAAACGATTGCAAGTAAGATGTGTAAAGGACAAGTAATAGACTACCACATATAGTTTTTTGGCAAAAACCATCTGTGATGGATATGACCGTTTGTGATAGTTAGACTTCACAGATAGTTTTTTTTAAAAAAATATTTATATTGTTATTTATCACAGACGACTCAAATATTGTATGTGATAATCACTTGTTATTACAGACGCATAAATTCAGATGGTTTGAAAACCGTCTGTGATAATAATTTAGAATCGTTTGTGATGATCTTCTGTGTAGTAGTGTTTGATGTGGGACCGAATAGATCAGACGGTTGTGAGGTTGAGGATCAAACGAGTGTAAGCTGTGCCATTGAGTTTGGCTATGGTGGTATAGTTTATTGTTTTTTTTCTGATTAATAATATAAATATATAATACTAGATTTAGTGTATTTTAGAAAACTGAACTCAAATGTGGCCCCACCCCTCTATACTGGCCGGTTTTTACCACCAACCGGGGGTGCTGGTAACTGGCGGTAATGGCCACCGGCCGACAGACCTTAGATGCTTCATATTACACACTACTGACTACTATGTATATTGGACCGCTCTACGAAAAAAGATAAGAAGACATGGGCCTATTTGAAAAGTGAATTATAAAATTAACCCAAGGACATTGTGTACTTGTTTATAATTATGGATTGTACATGGGCTTTTTTCCTGAGCTAGCAAAGAAGTAGTTAGGGCTCCCTCCCCCTCCCCTCTGCCTCTGTGTGTGTGTGAAAAAGGAAGTAGTTTAGGGCAGAGGACTTAGGTGTGATAAAAAGGAGAAAGAAAGTGGCGCATCTCGCTCCTATTTTCCACAGAAAGACTTAAAGCCATACCTCCATCTCCCCAATTTAGTTTCGACTCTTGGGACGGACACACTGCTCCTTCCCATAGAGAGCACCTCCATCAGATCGATCCTAGCTTAGTGCGCGCGCTGCATATGTACCACCCAAGAAAGAGCAAGGAGAGATCATGGAGGCCCCTATGCCTATGGTGAGCGTTTGCACTGGGTCCATGGACTCCCTTCTTAGAAAGCTGACCACCATGGAGGCCGACGGAAAGCCGAAAGGTGCGCCTAAGGCGATCCATTCCCTCAGAGCTGAGCTGAGAACCACAACAGCTCAACTCCAAAAATTTGCAACAACCCGGCCGGAGCCAAGCACGCAGGCGAAGCAGTGGATGAGGCAGGTACGAGAGATGGTCTACGACATGGAAGACTGGATCGACGAGTACCACCGTGAGGATCGGGAGGCGCTGGACAAGCACGGCGGCGGCGGTATCTCCGGGCTGGTGCACAGGATGAGGGTGGGAGCCAACGACGAGATCGCCAAGCAGATCGGGGTCTTCACGACCCGTATCAAGGAGGCGAATGATCGCTACAAGAGGTACGAAGATCAACCTGGCAGCAATTCTGGTAATACTGATTCAGCTGCTGGTCTGGTGCCTAACACCGCCGTTGTTGACCATCGGCTGATCGCGCTACACGCGGAGGAGACCGGCCTTGTCGGCGTCGACGAGCCGAGGAAAGAGATCATCCGCCTCCTGCGGAGGGGTGATGACAAGGTTAAGGTGGTTTCACTTGTCGGATCCGGCGGCATGGGTAAGACTACACTTGCCCAACAAGTGTACTGCGTCCTCCAGCAAGAATTCAAGAGCCGGGCGTTCGTCTCTGCTGGTCGGAACCTACCGGTGAAGACGATCTTGAAGGGCATTCTCAAACAGGTCAACCGACAGTGGCAAGATGGACCGGAATCGGGGGATGAGCAGAAGCTCATCAATGTGCTCAAAGAATTCCTCACCAGCAAGAAGTACGTATATATTTACACCAGGCCAGTCAATTTACTGCTTTCTTACCCTGAAATTGGTCCATCTGCTGCATCCGTACTGTTAGTGTTTGAACTCGAAACGTCGATTACATTGCTCTATGTGCGTGTGCAATTCGATCCGCATGTCCTTTAATTTGGACCGCAGAGATCCATTCTTACCCGCGTATACTTTTTTTTTGGCTTGGAACTGAATCATAGTTTTGTGTAAGTAGGCCTTGATATTCTGTTACTAGTAGAAAAATAGTCCAATCTACCTAAATAATTTCAGCTAGCGCTTTAAAAAATAATATCAGCTACCATTCCAGGCCTCTAAAATTAAGGTCCACCAAATAAAGAGCCATCATAATTAGGATCTGCCATATTTAAGGGTCAAATTTAATTATACTTGTATAGACTCTTTCTTTTAATCTAAACCGTTTTAATTTGGATCCATCAAATTAAAGACCGGATGTTTTGCCTTTTATGAGAATTTCTATCATATATCTCTTTTTTCTTAGTAACTCTAAAAAATATGTCATCAACTTTTAGTAATAAATAGATTAAGTTCATTGGTTTAAAAAGATTAATTGGACGAACTAAAATGATTATTGGTAGGCGTAAAAGCTCCTTTGTTAAACTTTCTGTTCAATATAACGTAATTATTGTTGTCCAATTGGGCAGCTAGATGCTAAAATGCATATCTTAATATATATAAGTCGTAGTTATAACACAACTCTAGCACGTGTACGGTGTAACAACTAGTCAACCACAACTTAAACAGATGTAACTCTAGCACCTGTAAGTCTGTAAGAGCAACTCCAGCAGGGTTCCTACTTGAGTCTCTAAACTCAGATTTGAGAGCCAGAGCAAAAAATTGAACTCCAGCAGAGCCCCTACTTGAGCCCTCAAAAATAAGGGCCTCTCAAATGAAGCCTCCAAGTCCTCATTCCTAGGGGCTCCCTACTTGAGCCCCTAAACTCAGATTTATTCGTATTTGAATAAATACGTCCCTCATTCGGAACAAATTTGAATATTCGTATTTGAATTCATAAATTTAAACGTCCCTTATTGTGCTTTCAATTTAAATTCGGAACAAATTTGAATTTAAATTTGAATATTCGTATTTGAATTCATAAATTTAAATTTGGAATAAATTTGAATTTAAATTTGAATATTCGTATTTGAATTCATAAATTTAAATTCGGAATAAATTTGAATTTAAATTTGAATATTCGTATTTGAATTCATAAATTTACATATTGTCCCTCATTGTGAAATCATAAATATTTTATTGTGTATTGTGCTTTTGTCCCATATATATGCATATAGTGTGTGAGGAAATAGAGAGAATTGAGAAGTAGGGGCTCTGTTTTGAGGGCTCCTGGTGGAGTGCAGCCCAGAAAACAGGGTCCTCAAAAATAGGGGGAGCCCTCAAATGAAAAGTAGGGACCCTGTTTTGAGGGCTACTGCTGGAGTTGCTCTAACAACGTAATTATACTCTTCTCTCTCGATTAGTGAGAGAATTCGTAGGTTTTTCCACCCTAACTTAACAATTACCATGATGCATTTATTCTCATCATTTGATGATACAGAGATAGATTTGTGCGCGCGCGGCTGCAGTTGTGCTATGCATGCTAGTATGCTACTATGCATGCATCTTCTAAATGGATTTTGTTGGATTGCTGTTTCGTTACGTTTACGCTAAGCCTTTATTACTAATACTTGCCTTTACAAATTAATGTGATAGGTACCTCATTGTAATCGATGATGTGTGGAGTTCATCGGTATGGCAGATCATCAGATGCGCTTTGCCTGAGAATTCTCCTGGTAGCAGGATTGTTATGACGACTCGTGTCTTGGATATAGCTCGCTCATCTTGCATCAGTCCGGATGATGAAGTCTACGAACTGAAGCCTCTCAATCTTGATGACGCCAAACTCTTATTTCGTGGGAGAATATTTGGCCCCAAAGGGAAATTTCCGAGTGAATTGGAAGCTATTTCTGATAACATACTGCGAAGATGTGGCGGCGTGCCGTTGGCCGTAATCATGATAGCAGGTCTGTTATTTATTAAAGAGAAAACGGTGGAACAGTGGAGGTTAGTTGAGGAATCTGTTGGTTCAGAGGGAAATGTGGAAGTGATGAAAAAGATACTTTACCACTGCTATATTGACCTTCCTGATCATCTAAAATCTTGCCTCTTGTACTTGAGTATATTTCCAGAGGACTACGTGATCAGAAAAGGTCGTCTTATTAGGAGATGGATAGCTGAAGGATTCATCTCTAGTATGCAAGAAATCGGGGAAAGCTGCTTCAATGAACTCATCAGCAGAAGCTTAATTCAACCGTTGCCCCACAGTGACGATGACTCGGAAGCGGGCTGTAAAGTCCATGAGGTGATCCGTGATCTCATCATATCCCTGTCAGCTGAAGAGAACTTTGTGGCGGTACCGGCTCACTCGACCAGTCTTATGCCGCATGACAGGATACGCCGGCTTTCTCTGCAATACAGTTACCAAGGGGTTGCTCCAACGAAGCCAAACGACAATATCATATCTTACATCCGATCACTGACCATTTTTGGGTGTGATGAAGAGATGCCCAGTCCTTCCAAGTTCCGATATCTGCGAGTGTTGGATCTAGAAGATTCTGACAAGATGGCGAAGCAAGTCGCAAAAATAGAAAATCTGTTTCAGTTGAAGTACTTGGGACTTGGAGGGAAGGGTATGGATAAGCTCCCAGAACAAGTTGGAAAACTGCAGCACGTGGAGACCTTAGATTTAAGGCGCAGTGATGTAAGAGAATTGGCTGCAACTACACTTCCATCGAAGCTGGTGCATCTACTGGTCAGCGATGTCAAGCTACCAGATGGTATGCAGAAAATGGGAGAGCTACAGGAACTATGGACAGTCAATGTCAGTAAAAGCAGCTCAGTCGGGTCAGTTCAGGAGTTGGGTCTGCTGAAGAAACTGATAATTCTTGGGGTGAAGTGGTGTTTACGTGATGGGGACAACAACGCAAAAGCTTACAGAGATAACTTCGTCTCGGCTCTTAAAAATCTTGCCAAATTCGACATCCTTCGGTCCCTAACTCTTGATACTGACGAAGGCAGCTCCCTTAATTTCTTGGGGGATTCTTGGTCCCCAAATCTGAAGCTTACAAAGTTTAAGCTGGCAAGTACCAACTACTACTTCCCTGCAGTTCCAAAAATGTTGGCCAGTGCTAGCCTCCCCAACCTTGCATACCTGGAGATTGGCGTTGCTCAAGTGAGAAAGGATGATCTCAAGATCCTAGGAGGCTTTCCGTCACTGATAATTCTCAAGCTACGTTCATCTGAAGCATCCACCAAAGAAAGTTTTGAGATCAGTGGAAACGAATTTCCACTTCTGCAAGAGTTCTGGTTCATGCGTCACGACGGCGGGATCAAGGGAGTGGCATTCGGCAATGGAGCCATGCTGAAGCTCCGAAAGCTTCGGCTTCAGTGCAACGTACAGGGCGCAACATCTCTTGCAGGTTTCAAGTTTGGCATCAAGAACCTCAATTGTGTTAAAAAAGTTTATGTCAAGATAGACTGCAAGGATGCCGAGGTTGCAGAGGTGGAGGCAGCGGAGGATGCAATACGGAAAGCAGCTGACGTCCCTTCCGAGTGTGAACTTGAGTTCGCCTTAAGAGGTATATATTGTTGAGAATTGCTATACAACATTCGCATACTTTTTGTCATTTAGAGCAATCAGATTTCTAATATTTGGATATATGTGAAGATCCGTGCGAACTCTCCTCTCCTCCAAAAAAATCCCCCCTCAAAAAAAAAAGGGGGGCCATTGGATCCTCCACCAACGGTTCAAAATCTGACTAATTTTGCTCTAAAAAACAGTCGCATGTTGTATATTGTTTCCTTCATTTTGGGTTACGACTTACAGTAGCTCCGAACGTACTATTTCTTTCTATGCTTCTCTTGTTCTTATGTTGTTTCCTTCATGTGCAATTTACCAGGATGAAATCGCTATTGCTAGCCGGGACTAGTGTTCGTCAGCCTGAAGGTAAAACTCACTCAATGATATTTCCTTTATGTCATGTCAATCTGGCAATATATGTCATGTCTCAGGTTATACAAAAAAAGCATACAATTCTAAATTTTCTCACAAACAAGAAATTCATTTTGTTGTTTAATTTTGTTTCAGCAGTCAGACAAGGTCGTTTTCCTCTATATTTGTTTGCAGAAGCTATCTACTTTCGCTCACTTCCACTTGGATCTTCGTCCCTTTCTACGTATCACCACCATCAGCTGCCATGCATCTAGTATCTTCCCTTCAAGTCGTGCTATGTTCTGTAGTATTTATTGCTACGAGTTTTAGTATTGGACAGATATTTCCCCGTCCCAATAAGTAATGTAGCACTTCCAGTGTATGGTGATGTGCTACTTTTTAGCTTATGATGTGTTATTCGTACGGATTTATGTTGATCAGGGGTGTGCCGAGATCATTTCAAGTTATGTTCGAGCATGGCGCACTGAAATGGTTTGGTAAACTCATGTGAATTCGCCTGGATGTTGTTTCCATAAGTGATGTGGGAAATGATCTGTGTTTGTTTACGAAAGGCTTTGCATCCTAAGCTTAGACAACTGTGGTGATTAGTTGTGACTTGTTTAAGAGGCAATGAGCTGCTCCATTGGTTACCAGTTACCACTGGCCACAGCCCAGGGGTAGTGAAGCAGATACGCAACTTAGGAAAATTTCAAGCAGATGGGGGGCTCGAGTCAGTCTCGCAGAAATTAGCGTACGACTCGGTTAGTATGGGCTCACCACGCAAATTTACAGCAGTAGTGGAGGTCCTACGTACACAAATCGGATCTTAGCGAGCCATTCCATCGAGAGACTTACATGCCCATCGCCACGCAAAAGAAAGCAAGCAAAGATCATGAGTAGGCATTCCTGATTACTGCACAGAAGTCAATCAATCAGCTGTTCAACCTTATGAATCACTGCAACATACCGTGCTGAACACATGGAAAAACCGCCTCTTTTGGGGATCGACTTCTCCTCGTCCTCCTCGTGCAGCCGCGCACGTGACGGAGCGGCGTATTCTACCGTACTAAGACACATTGGCGACAGTAAGATCAGTCAGTATGTTGGTCTAGTTGAAAATTCAAATCAGTAAAAAGCACTCAAAACTGTTTGGAAACTCAAGAGGTCAGCTTGGATACACTTGATGTAAACTATCGTGCGCTGTTACTGTTGAGCCTGGGGATGGCACAAAATGTGGTTGAAGCAGCTCGGGCCACACAGATGGACTTACTGGGCTGGAAACCCATTTAGTGAGGTGGCCCAGATGGCATGGTTTGAATTGGCCAGCGCGGCGCGCGACTGAGACTGGTACGTGACGTACGTACTCGCCGTGCGCGCGGAGGCCGAGCACTGGGAGAGGCACTCGTGCTTCGTCGGTTCAATTGGTGAGCGCGCACCGCCGCAGGCTCGGCGTGCAGATTCCTGCCGCGTGCATGCGGTGAGGTCGAGCACCGCGAGGAGGCAGCACTGGAATAGTTTCGCTGGGATGCGTGCCATTGCCGCCCGTCATTCTGTCAACTTCCGTTTCATAATTTTTTTTGGGTCGAATTTTCTCACCATTCTTCAGCAATTCTCGTACTGTGATACAAGAATCGATCATTTGGACGGCCCATCCCCACGTTAGATACACACGCGGGCATCTTCTGTTTGCTGATGTGTCTCCTATCCTCCCCATGTTTCACTGCAGGTGGGCCCATTCATGTGAGAGATAACAAACTGTTCAAATAAATGACATTGTAGCTAATTATAAATGACCAATTATAATCAATAATTTTGACTAATTTGGCCTGCCCATATATCGGGAATTAACCATGCATGGCCAAGTAAATGTAAACCATCTTCAATTCCAGTCACCAAAAGTTAGATCTAAATTTTAATGTAACAAAAAATAAATTACATTACTAATCATAGGGTAATCAAGAATTTGATAAATCTTCAATCACTCTTCCTAAATAGTCTCCTTTCACCAAATAGCCTGAAAACCTTACCTCCAGCTCAAAACATCAGCCCTAGATATGGAATTCAAGACAGAGGGTATACGTTATCCACGGTTGTGTGGCGTAATTAATTAATGTAGTGGGATTATCACAAACGGTTTTTAATACAAACTATCTGTGATGACTTAATTATTATAGATGATTTATAATACAAACCATCTGTGATAATTCACAGACGGTTCAAACTAAAAATCGTCTGTGATATTTGGTAGTATCACAGATGGTTCATGGCAAAAATCGTGTGTGATACTTCACAGACGGTTTTTATCATAAACCGTACTACACAGATGATTTTTACTATAAATCGTCTATGATATTAAATCTTTACAGACGGTTTTTAGCTATGGTAACAACATAGATGGTCTCTAAATTAAAACTATCTGTGATAGTATACATCACAAACGGTTTTCTGTGATGTTGCGTCTAGTAATAAGTTTTCTGTAGTAGTGGTATCGGCTATGTATAAGCTTTCCCCCTAGAAACCAATATGATTTTTACAATTTACATGGTTCGATCGCAAACGTTTTTTGATGGTTGGTACTTTGATTCACAATTTTGAGACGCATGGACAACGGATTTGTGCAGGGTAATAGGAAATTAAGAAAGTAGCTATTTTAGTTGGAAAATGGACTGGAGCAATATGTACACATCATTCCGTCTTAATGGATAATGAATCTATTGAGGGAGGGTTCTTGCACCATGGTGTGACAATACACATCAACGAATCTATTCTGGATAAGATCCGTGGATCAACCTCGAATGGGGTTGATCCCAAACCTTTGCAGGGTTGATCTCGTATAACTCGTTCGGGGTTGGCACCAGACCCCTCTGGGGTGGATCTTATGCACCTCACCCGGATTAGCCTCATGGGCTTCACTCAAGATAGACCTTCCAACAAACACCGCTGATCCGAAGTGGTTGTGGATCTGAGATATCACAGATACCCTCCCCCAACGGGTGTTAAACGCTCCGGTTCAACCAGGTTTCTCACATCGTTTAGGGCCAAGCCTTTGGAGGTCGACGCTGCCATCAGCAAGTCGGTTGGTAGCGACCCTGCTTTTCAATTCCATGTAAGAACACTTGGTGTCGACAAGATGATGAGAGGTACAATTTCTTCCTTCTTCCTCGCAGGCTTCGACTTTTCGCGTGATGGCGTCTGCCTGTCTGGCTATCTGAATCTTAATGATTAATTTCAAAGTTGCAATTAAACACCATGTCCACAGCCAACCGAGCATAACCATCCAACGCCTCCTGCGCCCGTGCAGCTCTTCTGACTGTCTGGCTATCTGAATCTACAGTTGTTAACTCAAACAGTCTACCTTGCATCTTAATGATTAATATCAAAGTTGCAATTAAACACCATGTCCACGGCCAACCGAGCATAACAATCCAACGCCTCCTGCGCCTCCAGTGTAGATTGCTGCACCACGCAAAACAAAGCAAACAAAGATTACGAGGAGGCACTAGTGATTATTACCCCGCAGCTAATCAATCAGCTGTTCTGAAGGCCCAGTTAGTGAGGCGGATGTGGCCCGAGCGGATGATGGCAAGAGGCCCAAAGTATTTTCTCAGCCCAAGCAGCGACCTTGTGAAGCCCAGATGACACAGTTTGAATTGGTGAGGGCGCGGGGCGGGATTGAGGCAAGTTCGTACTTGCCGCGCGCGCGGAGGTCGTGCGCCGAAGAGGTCGTCGTCGGGATCGGGGAATGGAATTCATGCCGTTGCCACCCCGTCATTTTGTTGCTGGAGACGATCGGTCGTGGGAGCTGGTCATAATTTGAGAAACAGTAACTGAACATAACGAGGAGCAAAATGCAGTTACATTAGTGAATTTGATGCATCCACTGAAAGCAGTTCGAGCAGTTCTTTCTCTCCTGTATGTCGGAACAGTTCGTTCCTCAAACACTCGAAGTGCCAATTTGGGGAGGAGTTAATAGCTTATCTTAGACACTCGGCGCATGTGGCGGCAGTACATCGTCAGCTCAAGGATATGGATGAATTTTTGGAGGAAATTTGGGAATGTTTGCTGCTGGCTCAAGCTTATATGAAGTAGCGCCATGATCAAAATCATCAGGATGTGAATTTTGACGTTGGAGATTTGGCGTGGTTGTGTCTTCACCATCGCACAACTGCTGCCATCAAAGATGGGTCCTTGTCTAAGCTATCTCCTCGTTTTTATGGGCTTTTTCAAGTGGCTGATTGCATTGGACCTGTTGCTTATCGCCTCTGGCTTCCAGCACGCCCGCGAATTCATAATGTGTGTCATGTGGCTCTTCTTACAAAATTTGACGGTTCTCCGCCCTCTAAGCTGGTTGCACTTCCTGATTTTATGCATGGCTTTGTGGTTCCCTCGCCTGGCAGTATCATTCACACACGTCTTAACCAGGGAGTTTGGGAATTATTGGTACAATGGATAGGTTGCTCTCCTGCTAAGGCCACTTGGGAACGTTTGGATACATTCAAAGAATAATACCTAGCATTCCAACTCGAGGACGAGCTGTTTTGTAAGGAATGGGAAAATATTATAGACACATTTGTGGGCAAAACTTATCACCGGCGTCTTCGACAGCAACAAGAAACTTCATCGGCAATGGCAAGACTTGCTACAATCGCTGGACGAGCTACAGTCAACAGCAGCGGCAGCAATACAATTGTCCACAGAGAAGGCAGCGGGCATATCTAGATACGGCAGCGACACCAGGAAGGCAATAAGGAAAGTGAGAGCGTGAAATATTTGGGATAATCATATTATGTAATTCATTATTTCAAGTCATAAAGGGTTACACATATATATAGCCTAGCATGACTAATAAAAACATATGACTAATGTGAACACAACACAATATTAATGTGAACTCAAGAGGTGGAGCACAAAGCATGAAGATGCAAGGCGTTCCATAACCAAAAAGTTAGGTAAACACGCCCCTGTAGTCTAAACATTAGCGATGCGGACTTTCAGGCTGGATCTGAGCTCCATGAAGACAGAGGTATGCAACCCCTGGTGAAGATGTCTGCGAACTGTGATGACGTCGATACATGAATAACGCGGATATGACCGAGGGCGATGCGCTCCCGATGGTGCGACGGCTCGTACTTGCGGACGATAGGTTGGCGATGATGATCCGGTATAATGACGATGATAGATGAGGCGCTTGAAAGGCCGTAGAGGGAGGGTCGTATCAATGAGCGCGCTGCATCACACCACGACGTCATCGAAGAGAGGAGGCGTCAAAGAGGTCAAAGTTAAGGCGGTGAAATCTGGAGCTGAGGAACGTCGACGAGTCGGCAGGGTGACGCAAACCAATATATGATCAGAAAAAGTAGAGAAAACCCGATCTGAAGATGACCGGAAAAAACTCTAATTGGTAGACAATCGGATAATCAGTGACACAACTTAAACTACGGATTACTCAGCTCCTAGGAGAGATCATGGAGATGAGATCATCTCCCAGGGGCGGCGCAGCGGAAGCTGTGGAGGCAGTGGCTCAGGAGTGGCACCGCTCTGATACCATAAGAGCGTGGAATATTTGGGACAATCACGCTATGTAATTCATTGTTTTAAGTTACAAAGGATTACATATATATATAGTCTAGCATGACTAATGTGAACACAAGACTAATATGAACATAATACAACATTAACAAGAACTCAAAAAGTTGAGCACAAAGTACGAGGATGCGAGACGTTCGATAAACAAAGGGTCTGACTAACAGAAAGGAATAGCTATTTGGAAAGAGTGATGTATAATTAGAAAGAATACTCCTTAGTAATAGTATGATATCTATACTAGGAATTCTATGTTTAGCAAGTACTCTTATAGTATTAGTATGATAACTCTTAGTTTCATTGTTAGGAGGCACCGCATAGTATAAAGGTAGTCAATTATGATTCAGGAGAAGGAAATAAAGAATCTTCCAGTCCAGCTTGATCAGAGCCTCAACAGCGGCCAGGACAAGCCTCGCCGGCGTTGAGGGCGATCTCGCCTTACCGTCCTGCTGTTTTCCCCTTCTCTGGCCATATCACTGCCCGTAGACCCCAAAACACTACTTGGATCCGACCGAGTGGAGTCGTTGTCACTTGTCAGTAAAGCAGCAGCGCAAGATAAATGTTGGCACGCCCACAACTGCATCTCCAACACCGGCATCTTGACCAGAGTAAGGATGACAACTTGATAAGGAGCTGTATACATCGCAGATGCAAGTCTGTAACTCAGAGAGTAACAAGAACTGGAGAAGAGAAACGGAAGTGCTCAGTTGCACCGGCGACAAGCAATCTCTCTCAACTCTGTCGGCTGCGCAGCAATTTACCAACGAGAACGCGTCACAGGCAGTACAATAATAATAACAACACACCATGGCGTTGAAGAAGCGAAGATGGCCGCCTGCTGCAAACCAGACAGGTATCCTCGTTCTTGCAGTTCGTGCGGTGGGCTGCATATTCCAAGCGTGACCGTTAGATAGAAAATCAACGGTCCAGATCCAGTGCATTCTGATATTCAAATTTTCCCGCCAACTATTGAGCTCATTAGTTGATCACCTGTGTCTGCCCTGATTGTCTGATTTCAAATCAAATGACCGCGCTTGGAATGCACAGCAGAGGACCGATCCTTGTAAATAGTGTAAATGGAAATATAGAAGAGGGAGCGAGACTTCTCAAAGTTTCCAGCCATTTAACGACCAAGTCCTGAACAAGCAGATTATATGAGTCAACATTCGACCGGTCATTTGCCTGAAGAGAAAACAAGCAAGAACTGGTAAATAAATATAAGCAGAAGCTAGCGTAGCTCTGCTTAGTCGCCACACTGCCACAGCAGTAGGCCAAATTTTATGGAACACGTAATTGTAATAGTAAAATGTGCCTTCAGCTCCAACAATATCTCAGATTATCATCAATTCATCATAAGTTCATAACTCATAAATTCATGACTACATTAAACAATGTGTGCCAAAGTGGCCACAGCAGAGGGCCTATGTGACTGTTATTTCAGATGATTGAAAATTTATGTGAAATGTTTTGCCTGCACGTACGTTATTCATATGTGCACGTAGACACTGCTGTCTAGTTGACTTTACCAGTTTACCCTATCCATTGTCAATGCCAACATGGAACGGTGACCTAATATAGCTGAAGTTATTCCTCAATGTTCTGAAGTCAGTAGATATAACGCAATGAAATGGATTACAGGGTGAGTGTATGTGCTTCATAGTTGGAGGCGATGAGAGTTGCACTAAGCAGTAATTGAACACATAAATCAAATTAATCTTCCATGCCTTTGTCGGTACAAATCCTAAAGTGTCACTAGTAATATCAAACAAAACAATATAACAATCATACAAGAATCTCTCTGCAAATAACTATCTCTTGGACCAAATGAATTACCGACTAAAAGTGTGGCAAGACTGCAGCAGATGAATGGATGAGTTACGTAGTAACATTGACGAAGACGTGATCAATGGTGCACAGGACTGGGTAGATAGACAATCGAGGCATATATGGTACGGAGCACAAGAATAGCCCAGCAGCCACAAGAAAGAAAGTAGATCAGCACAGAAGTCACGAAGTGCAATATGATCAGACAGATGCCAGACCACCACCGTACAGCAGTTTAACTCTGTAAGAGAACACAATAGCAGTTCAACTTTAGCAGGCACCTATGATGCTCCAATCTCCATTAGTTGTGTTGCCTGTTACAAATACAGAAGAAACAAGGGAAAGGCAACATCCAAACCAAGTCAGTCAAAATACAGTCTAAAAACAAAGATACAGAGGAAATTGAAAGGTTGTAAATTATAGATTGAAGGTAACGGATGAAAAAGAAGAGAGTTGATGTACCTTACAATCCCGGGATGCAACGGATGCCCTCGCAGCCATTTTCACGCATCTTCGAAAACGGCCAGCTCCATCCTTTGTTGTTACCCTCATCAGGTAGGTGCACGTTGCGAATGTGTGAAACAAAGTCCCAGTATTCTTCCTCTCGTCTGCAACGCTTCTGCAAGCTTGGGCAGTTCTCGAGCCTTAGATGTTCGAGGTTACGGAGGCGCAGGAGTCCATGGGGTAGTGACTTGATCCGAGGGCAATTGGAAATATTAAGTTTCTGAAGAGCTGTCATGCACTCCATCCCATCAGGCAGGGCTGAAAGTTTCGGGCAGCCGTCGACGATAAGATACTTCAACTGTACAAGATTTCCAAGGCTAGACATCAGACACGTTAAGCCTTCACAACCTAGGAGAGAAAGCTCCTCAAGCGCAGTGATGGCACCAAGCCTTTCTGGCAGACAACTGAAGATTGGACAGGAGTATAAAAAAATCGATTTTAGAGAAGCTGAGCACACGGAGATTTCCTGTAAACTATCACAGAAGCAGATCTGCAGATCTTCCAGCTGAGGGAGGAGGTCCTGCTCCGATGATGCATAAGATGTCCCTGGGGAACAGCCAGTCAGGTTCTCGCAGTAAAAAATTTCTAGACATTTTAAGCAATTCAGGCCTTGAAATTCCTCCACAGGCCAATGAACAAGATTATCGCAAGAAAAAATGTGCAACTTCTCAAGAAAGACAAATGATCGCCAGAATCTGAGCCCCTTTTCTGATGTTTCTGACGTAAAGAAGGAATCGCAAGAGGAAATCTCCAAGGTACGCACTGACTTGTTTTTGTGGTCATTTTCCTCACCCTCTACCATTATGGGTTTATGATCCGTGTTTTGGTGTTCCTTTTCCTCTTCCTCTATCCTCATGGGGCTATTGCAATCGTAAAGTTTTAAGGTGTGAAGAGAATCCAAGCCTTTATAAGAAATCACATGGCCTAGTGGACTAGATTCGTGCCCACTGCTAGTGCTTTTGGTGATCTTCAATTCTGTAAGCGTGTGAAGACTGCTAACTGAGGTCAATGCAATTTTGTTTTGTCCTCTTATCTCCAATTTCCTAAGCTGTGGAACGATGGGCATGTTTTCTAGCTTGGGGCAGCGACGTATTTCCATCTCAACAAGTTCTGGGAATGTTAGTGATCGCCCCTGATTTCCATTATTCCCATCCCAGTGCTCCAAGTTTGGCATGTGCAAAAGTTTAAGGATCTTCAAACCTGGAAATACTTGGAGATGATTATTTCCTTCTTCATAGGGGCCAGTGATGTAGCAGACGTGTGTCAAGCTATCCATGTGCTCTAGAAGTAGGAACTCAAGAGAGGCTAGCTGCCAAACCAGAGGGAGCTCCATGCAGTGCTTGCAATTCGTTAAGTACAACTTCAATAGATTTTGCAGCTTCCTTGAGTCCTTCATCCACAGTGCAAACTCAATGCCTGGGATCCTCGACCTCGACACCGCGCACGGCGTGCAGTGGCCACCACTCCTCCAGGCCATCGCCGGCCGCGTCGACCCGGAGCTGGGCCCGCCCGAGGTCCTCATCACCGGCTCCAGAGCAGACCGCGACACGCTCCTCTGCACCGGTAACCGCCTCCGTGCCTTTGCCCGATCCATTCACCTCCCCTTCCACTTCACCCCGCTCCTCCTCTCCTGCGTCACCATGCCTCCTCACCATGCTGAGGCGGCCGGCGGCGAGCAAGAAGACCCCCGCGAGTGGATCCAAGCGGGGCGAGCGGAGGGGAGCCAATCCGTTGCCTCCTCCGGCCCCGCCGCCTCGCCGGCGCCGTCGAGGCCGACATGGAGGAGGATGAGGAGGAAGATGATGAGTGGATCCGAGCGGGGCGAGCGGAGGGGAGCCAATCCGAGCGGATCCAAGCGGGGCGAGCGGAGGGGATCGCGCAAGTCGGCCGCCATGGAGAACAGAGCAAGCTCGTGAGAGAGGAGTGCAATCTACGATGCGAGACAACATGCGAAGCCGTCACCTAGGTCAGGCCACTCGGCCGACCCAACGGGCCAGTTCGGGCCAGACGTTTGGGTGAAATGGACCGAAATATTTGAGCCCGGTTTATCAACCAACCGGACCTCGCCGGTAAAACCGAAAACCGGCGATAATCGGCCCCTACCGGCTGAAAAAAAATCCCTGCTTCCGAGGTTGCCGGAGTGCATGTCGGGAGGCCAAACGTGTGTGCCCGTCGCAGACGCAAGCAGAGAGATGGCACGTGCCGCGAATTCACCCCAGGCCGTGCAGCCGTGGCATATATCTTGCATGTTCATGAGCAGCACACTATCTATATCATCTCTTTTAGGTCGACTTTGTTATGAATAGCACTTGTATTCATCATGAGGCCAAAAGGCCAGTATATATACACGTATAGATATGAGCCAAACCTAATACAACACGTACAGGTATGTCATACTGTAACTACACATAGATATGGAATATATCTCTAACACCCCCCAAACTTATGGTGGAGCAACAACATTAAGTTTGGAGAGGTGAAAATTGTCTTTGAGCTCAGTGCGTGCCTTTGTGAAGAAGTGCACAACCGAATCTCGGAAGGCACATACTGTAGAGTAACAACCTGATCCTGTACCTGTGTCCGCATGTATGAAGCATCAACACCAATGTGCTTTGTAAGCTCATGCTTCACTGGATCTTTAGCAATACTAATAGCACCTGTACTGTCTGACAAAAGCGGAGTCGGTGCAGTAACAGAAACACCAAAATCCTCAAGTAACCACCGTAACCAAGTAACCTCCGCAGTCAACAATGCCATCGCTCGCAACTCAGCCTCAGCACTCGAACGAGAAACTGCTATCTGCTTCTTAGTCTTCCAAGCAATGAGAGAACCACCAAGAAAAACATAGTAGGCAGAAAGAGACCGGCGATTAAAGGGATCACTAGCCCAAGTGGCATCAGAATATGCCTGGAGCTGTAAAGAGCTAGAGCGAGGGAAAAAGAGACGACGATAGATAGTTCCACGAAGGTATCGTAGAACACGAAGGAGATGACTGTAGTGGACCTGTGTGGGAGCAGAAACAAACTGACTCAAAATATGCACAGGATACGAAATGTCAGGACGAGTAACACCAAGATAGACAAGGATCCCAACAAGGTAACGATAGCGAGTAGGATCAGGAAGGAGTTCACCATCAGTAAGACAAAGATGAACATTAAGCTCCATAGGAGTCTCAGCTGTGCGCTGATCAGTAAGAGATGCACGCTCAAGAAGATCCTGAATATACTTTTCTTGGGATAAATAGAAACCCTCAGGAGTAGAGATAACCTCAATCCCAAGAAAGTAACGAAGTGGACCTAGATCAGACATAAAAAACTGCTCATGAAGACGCTCCTTAATAAAAATGATATACTGAGAATCATCGCCAGTAATGATCATATCATCAACATATAAAGGGAGAAGCGTCTGACCACGAGGCGAGGTGTGAATGAAAAGAGCAGGATCATGAGCGCTGGCAGAAAAATCAGCTGCAGTGACAACAGAAGAGAAACGATCAAACTAAGCTCGAGGAGCTTACTTGAGACCATAGAGAGAACGACGAAGATGACAAACTGTACCCTCAGGAACAGAATACCCAGGGGGAGGCCGCATGTAGACCTCCTCACGTAACTCGCCATTAAGAAAGACATTCTTAACATCCAACTGAGAGATGGACCACTGGCGAACAGAGGCCACAGCAAGAAGAGTGCGAATAGTGGTCATGTGAGCAACAGGAGCAAAAGTCTCATCATAGTCACGACCATACTCTTGCTGAAAACCGCGTGCTACAAGACGAGCCTTGTAGCGCTCAAGAGAACCATCAGAGCGGGTCTTAACCTTATAGACCCACTTACATGTGATAGGAGTGACACGTGGAGGAAGAGGAATAAGATCCCACGTGCCAGTACGCTCAAGGGCAGCAATCTCCTCTGCCATCGCATGCTGCCACTCCTGATGAATGACAGCATCTTTATAAGAAGTTGGTTCGGTAAGAGCAATAGCAGCAAAACCAAAACGCGCAGGAGGCCGAATAGACTAGCGATCGCGAAGAGCATAGCGAGGAGAGGCCGAAGAGGATGGCCCATCAGAAGAAGAGGGCACATCAGAAGAATCCTGAACCTGTGGACGACGGGTATAATAGAGAGGATAAGAAGGAACAAGATCATGACAAGAAGATGCTGGGGGTGAAGAGGGTGCCGACTGGGAAGGAGGCACCGGAGAGACCAAAGGTTGTGGTGATGGAGTGGCAACTATGGGAGTGGAAGGAAAAGTCAGAAAAAAAGTGGCTCGACAATTGATGCTGGAGTGGAGGAAGAAGAAGGTTGTGAATAGAAAGGACGAGACTCATCAAAAGTAACATCCCGAGAAATCCGCATCCGTCTGCCAATAGGGTCCCAACAGCGATATCCCTTGTGCTCATCACTGTAACCTAGAAAAACACACTCTACAGACTGAGCAGTCAGCTTGGTGCGCTCACGAGGTGCAAGAAGAACATAGCACGCACACCCAAAAAGGCGAAGACTGGAATAATCAGGAGTCGTGCCACACAGGCGCTCGACTGGAATCCCACCTTGAAAAGTAGATGAGGGTTGAATGTCGATAAAAAAAGTGGCAGTGGAAAGAGCCTCAGCCCAGAAATGTGGTGGAACATTAGAAGCAAGCATAAGAGTACGAGCTGTCTCAAGAAGATGGCGATGCTTGCGTTCGGCTACACCATTTTGAGCATGGGCACCAGGACAGAAAAATTGAGAAAGAGTGCCCTGCGTAGCAAGAAAGGCACGAAGAGTGCCCGACAAATACTCCCCAGCAGAGTCAGCACGAAAAACGCGAATAGAAAAGTCAAACTGAGTACGGACTATGGTGGCAAAAGTCTTATAAATAGATAAAACATCACTACGAGATGACATAAAATATATCCACGTATACCGAGAAAAATCATCAATAAAAATGATATAATATCGATGACCTCCTTTTGAGGCAAAAGGAGCTGGTCCCCATACATCAGAATGAACAAGATCAAAAGGACGCTGAGATACTGACTCGCTAGAAGAATATGGGAGTTGAAGCTGTTTGCCAAGCTTACAACCCTGACAATGGAGAGAGGCATCACCAGACACAGACTCTAAAAGACTACGACGAAGTAATGAAGACATATGTGACCCACAAAGATATCCCAAACGGTGATGCCACTGAGCAAAAGAGATGGTGGAGGCTGTAGTAGATGCGGAGGCGATGGTGGAGGCGATCGGTGGCGAGGCGGCGGAAGGAAGTCGAAGCCAGTCAAGCTCCCGAGTGTTGGGAATCACGGCGGCGAGGCGGTACCAACCGAGTCCCGTGCGGCGATCCCGAACATAACAAGAATCGAATCGAGAATAACACGACAACCATGATCAGTAAGTTGGCCGGCAGATATGAGCTGCATGGTTAGTTTTGGGACATGCGAAACATCAGGAACAAGAAAAGATGAATTGGAAAAAGTGTCTCGTCCTGTGACAGAAAGAGAGGAACCATCTGCTGTCTGAACAGAGATGGGAGCAACTAGAGAGCTAATAGAAGTAAGAGTGGTGGAATCAGATGTCATATGAAAAGAAGCTCCAGAATCAAGAATCCAAGGTGATGTACCTGAGGAAGGAGTAGAAGATGGTCTCTCAACTGAAGACTGAGTAGCAGAATCAGCAGTATCAGACGATGCAGAGGCAACCATGCGACCTAGTAATTGTAGAAACTACTGAGTGTCAGAGGTACCAGGACTTCGCTGAGAGGAGGAGCCTCCAGTGCCTCTCAGGGGATGAGTATCACGACGAAAATCCTTCTTCTTCTTATAGCAAGACTGCTCCACATGTTCATCCTTGTTGCAATAAGTGCAATGGGGTCTCCTACCAACAGCAGCTGTCACTGATGAAGATATAGCTGGTGAAGAAGTAACAGGCGACGCAGTAGGAGTAGAAGCTAAGGAAGCCGCTAAAACTGAAGGAAACGACGATGATGACAGAAGACCCGCACCACGAAGGCGAATCTCCTCAGTACGAACAGCTGTAAGGGCTTCCAACAGAGTCACTCGTGGGTGACGAGCCAGTAGCTGAGCACGAGTCTGCTCAAATTCGGATTGAAGGTGTGTCAAGAAGTCGTAGATGCGACGAAGCTCCAGGTGAGATTGCTGACGCTAACAGCACTGACAGGTGCGACAAACATCTGACCCCAATGAGTCAATCTAACGCCATATCGTAGACAGCTGAGCGTAGAACTTGTCCACAGTAGCATCTCCTTGCTGCGTGGATCGCTCTGACGCTGTGATGAGGTACAAAGAATCCCCAGATGGCTCGTAGCGGATGCGCAGATGTGTCCACATCGCCTGGGCGGAAGCCAGACCAACAATGTCACTGGTGATATGCACCTCCATACTGTTAACCAGAATAGCAGAAGCACGAGCATCTTCATCAATCCATGTCTTGTGAGCAGCAAACTGAGACTGAAAAGTCTTCATGGCAGCATCAAAAACCTCAGTTGCCTTTTTACAAGTGTCTTCAGAAGCATCCTTCGGGAGGGCAGGTGCAGCAGGTGGAGTAGGGCAAGGCGGACAGGATAAGTCGCCGGTAAGGTACTCCCATAGACGCTGACCCCGCATGTGAAGACGCATATGCTGAAACCAATCCCGGTAGTTGAGACCATCGAAGATCACCGGGCAACGAGGAACAGAAACTGAGCCTGCAAGAGAAGTCATTTTTTTCTTTTTTCTTTCTTTCTTTTTTTTGAGAGATAGAGAAAGAACCGGAACCGGTCAAAAGACCAGCGGCCTGGTCAAAGAAGCAAAAGAGCTCACAGGCTAAGACACAAGAGGAGAGCCAGTCAAAGCAGAGCTCACGGACTAGCTCTCCCCCAAGCTCGGTTCAGAGGAGGCCAAAAGAACTCACTGGCGTGAAGAAACGAGCAAAGGTGGCGACCGATCTCCACCGGTGGCGGCCTCTGCTCGAGTTCTGCGCGGGTTCCGGCGTTCTTCGTGCCCGCGCGACGACGCGCCTTGGTGCGCGTGCGAGCGGGAGATCCGGTTGGTTTCTGGCGTCAAGTGGCGGCGGCAACTTCGATCCGGCTCGTTCCGGCAAGATCCGGCGGGTTTCCGGCGTTGAGTGGCGGCGGCAGCCTCGATCCGGCGTCCTTCGCGCCCGCGCAGCGGTGCGCCTGTGCGCGTGCGTCGACGGGTCAGGCGGGTTCCGGCGTTAGGCGGCGGCGGCAGCCCAGATCTGGGAAACGGCAGCAGATCCGAGCAGAGAGGCCACGACACCGAGGTGAAGAGGATCAGGCGAAGAGGATCCGACAGCGGAGAGGCCGATGCGCCGCTGAGGTGAAGAGGATCTGGCGAAGAGGATCCGGCGGCGGAGACAAGCACAAGCCAGCGGCGACGACGAGATAAGTGCGGATCGGAACCCTAGGTATAACAAAACCCTAGGTTTGGCTCTGATACCATGTTATGAATAGCACTTGTATTCATCATGAGGCAAAAGGGCCAGTATATATACACGTAGAGATATGAGTCAAACCTAATACAACATGTACATGTATATCATAATATAACTACGCATAGATATGGAATATATCTCTAACAGACTTCTACTTCGGTCGTTTAAGACTCGGATTCGTATCTATGCCTAGCTATAAAAAATACTAACTCCTCAGCCGGCCAATACGACTTGTTCCGGTCGTCCTGGACACTCGCGCTGCCTGCGAAGAGCATTGCAGCACGTACGCCATGGAGCATGCCGGCGAGGCGCGCGGCAGCGAGCTTGGCCCTACGCTTGACGAGCTGGAGGCCCTGTCGCTGAATGACTCACCTCCTGCTCTTGGCTCAGCTGACGGCCGGACACGATCATTATGCTCCTTTCCTTTCTTCAGATAGGCCAGGGTTTTATGTAATTTATGATCAAGTGATTGTTGCATGTTACTATATACGACTCAACTGCAAGGTTGATTTGCATGTGTTTTTGTTGCTCTCAATTCAAATATATTTTGTTGATTCATCGTTAGCTTCGTAAAATTAATCATTGATTGGCTCCTTCATTGCCGTGCTTGTGTTTACATTCATAGCCCATGGGTCACGCAATATTGTTACTCAGTATTTGTTTCTCATATTCGTCAAGAATATTAAAATTTTTGGGGGTCGGATTGTACACATAAGTAATGTATTTTTTGAAAAAAAAAATCGATCGGGTTGTGACCTCAGATTTCCATTCTAATTCTTAGATTGACTGCTATTACTGTATGGCTATAAGCCCGTAAAGTTGGAAAAAAATTACGATGTCGTAGTTTGTAACAACACAAGTGAGTTATTGCTCGTTATAAAACTATGTTCGCTGACCATATGGTCATGATTTTACCAGCGACTCGGTTCTCGCTGTTTTGTCTTAGAAGAAAATTTACATATTACAAAATAAACAAAAAGAATATAGAAGAATTTGTTCCGGCCACAACTGTATAGTCAAATTTTCTAAATTTCTGTATTATCTTACTTTTGCTCACTTCCTTTTACAAAATTAGTTATAAGCCCCTTTATTATACAGGTTAATATTCTTCTACTAACATACGTATTCAGATTTTAAGTTGATCACAACTTCAAATCAAGTTACACACATAGACAGACTTTACTATATCTTAGACTCCATTCAAACTCTAAATCAAGATTATTTCTATCAAGCCATGACACGAGGAAGACGAGCGAGGCCCAGGTGCCGTACGCCCGTACCTGCGCGTGGAGGTTCGCGAGTTACCTCCCCGGTGATGCCTTCCGTTTATGGAGCAGCTAGCGTTTGCCGGTGATGCCTCCAATGAGAGCAGCGTGGTCGGCTAGTTCTCTTCTTCTACTAAATATGGAAGCTCGCAGCTTCTTCAGCATCCAAAGCACGGCCGAGCAATGAGACAAAGTACAGTTCACATGTCACCGTGGACCGCAGTGGGCACCCACTCGGACGGACAGATCGTGCGTGTGCGCCCAACATGCGCCGCTGCATTGGCTCACGCCGCACGCGAGGGGAGGCGTGGTGCGAGTGTGCGACTGATCGCGCCTCCGACACAATGCTGGGCGTGGGCATAGAGTAAGCAGTAGCGGCAGGCTCGGCGAGCTGGTGCTACGCGCTGAGGTCGGGCACGGCGAGGCGGCGGGGATCGATGCGTGCCATTGCCGCCCGTCAAGTTGGTGCCGGGGATGATCGGTCGAGGGGGGCGAGTGTTATCAGGACGACCATCAGTTATAGGCCCATTAGTCTTTGGCCCATGAAGCTCATATATGCAAGCACGACAGGACTGGACGAGTTCAGTATACGTCGCCCACATAACGTTGTCTCTGCTCATTTATATACCTGTCCATCAAAATGATACATACACTGTTTCAATGGTAGGATTTGTACCCTTTGATCGGAGGATCCTTGTCACCTTACCTTTAATCATCATGCTTAATTTTGTTTTTGGCACGTGAGATGGCCCACGTCATCGCCTCGCCCCTTTCTTTTTGTTTTTGTGATTTGTAAGTGTACATGGACGGCCCTTTTGCCACATGCATCGAGCTAATTGATTGTTAAGAACCAGCTAGACATACAAGAATTACGACAAATTGAGAGTGGGAATTATAAGAATTTCGGGAGGAGTTGACATTGTGACAAACGTGCGCACGTTAGTACTTGGCTTGGCCTCTTGGCCCTCTTCCGACCTAAGGTCGCACTGATTGATATGTCACCGGCCACCGCATACCCAAAGGGCCGGGCTTGCATCTCGGACGCGCTGAGCGACGTGCCGATATTGCCTCCGGCAGTATTGTGGGCCACGAGCTAGCATGTAACTTCTAAAATCTAAACTAGTTTAGGGCTAATCCCATTATGAATAAACCATCCACGTAACAAATTATATATGTGGGAATTATTTGTGGGAATTTCTACCAATTTGTTGCCGCATAGGTGTGGTAATTATTTGTTGACTTTTACACTTTTAGAATTAATATGAGGCCTTTTAGAGACCTCCATATAAGTTATACAAACATAAAGATTTAAATTCCATTATTATTAATTTCGAAAATTAAATTATTTAGGTTTTTGTTGTCCTCATTCATTTTTCACGGATTTACAATTTTAAATTCTACAGTTATATATTTGAATGGGAAAATTTTAGATCGGACATGCATCTATCAATGCATTAGTCCCTAGTTCTATTCCTAATTGAAAAGGTTGTGTACAACCTTGATCAGGCATGAGGCATGCATCCATCCATGTATTGTAATATTAAAAGACTCGTGCACATGCATCCATCGAGGCATATTTTCTATACGTAATATAAAAGGCCCCGCCTTTTTATTTGTCACGGATGTCTTCTATACATGTATACGTACGTGATGCCTTGTCTTTCTATTACTCATGGATGTCTTCTATATATGTATACATATGTGAGGTCTGAGTTCTAGCTATTTTTCTTTTCTTCAATTAATATAGAAATTTCTAGCTTTTTACCCGTAGGATAAATGTGGTGGCTCCTAGAGGAGCCTCCAATTAGTATAGATAGATACACAGATAGATTTTTACAACTCAATATTGCTCTAAAAAACAACTCAATATTTGATTTTGAATATATCTTAATAAAATCTATTTTTATGGTTCTTTCTAATCTTTTTGGTTTAAACTAGTCAATCGGCATGTGGAATCCACATTGCATCAAAATCAATTCATGCCCTAAATCACTCTAAATGTGCAGATCTGGTAGTAACTAATCTCTCTCATCTCTCATGCTACAATCCCTAAATGGGGAGAAGCTTCCAAATTTGAGCAGCCCGTGCTGCTCTTATGATGGCCGAAGAAACTTCCAAGCGTGGTGAATGTACCAAAAATGCCGTATGGCATTGCCACACAAGTGGGCCATCATTTAGCAACTTGGGCTGCCAACTTAAAGTCCAAAATAGCCTCCAAATAGAGGTGGAATCAGAGCCATCCATCGCAGGTTCGAACTTAGGATTACGGCTAGTGAGAACTGACAAGCATATAGACATGATATAGCTCTCGCAATGCTTTGATCCTTGTATCTTATAATCTTGTAACGTTTTGCTTGCATATATAATTGCGATCTGTTAGGCTGCGTTCCTCCCGACCTGCTAAGGTTATATTACTGACATTACCCCTGACGAATGCATGTATCAGGTACCTTGTCGTCATCGATGATGTGTGGACTTCAACGATATTTCAGGTCATCAAATGCGCTTTGCCTGAGAATGATATTGGCAGTAGGATAATGATAACAACCCGCATTCGGGATGTTGCTATTTCGTCTTGCATCAATCAGGTGTATCATGTCTACGATGTGAAGGCTCTTAGTCTTGAACTGGGAGCTATTTGTGATAGCATGTTAAAACAATGTGGTGGCGTGCCGTTAGCCATAATTGTTATAGCAGGTTTATTAGCTCATAGAGGGATATTCATCATATACCCTCTCCTTAGATTGAAATTCAGGATTTACCCTCCGACCCGCGTGTCAGTGACTCATCCCGACCCCACATGTCATTGAGTGGGGAGGATAAATCCTGAAACTCTCAAATGTGGGGAGGGTATATGACAAAGTTCCCCCTCATAGAGAGCATACTAAGCTACAGTGGGAGTGGGCTAACAATTATATTGTTTGTTATGCAGTTATATAAGCCTTCCCCAACATTTAAGGCCTTGCTTCTTATATTTGTGTGTATTTCCAGAGGGCTATACGGTCAGGAAGGGTCTATTGAGTTACATGCACCAACCAATTCACCTAAAAGCTTAAGCTGATGAGAAAAGGTGGGCAATTCACTTATACTTCAACACTCCTCCTCACGTGTAGGCTTCCTCAGGCCTAAGATGTGGAATAGAAGTGGACTGTAATTATTTTTTTTAATTACGTCAACTAGGTCTCGAACTCAAGACCTCTTGGCTCTGATACCATATTGAGTTGCATGCACCAATCAATTCACCCAAAAGCTTAAGTTAATGAGGAAAGATGGACAATTCACTTATACTTCAACAGGGCCAGTTGATAAGAACACGGATAGCTGAAAGATTATTTTCGGAGAAGGTGAAGAAAGCATACAAGAAGTAGGAGAGAGGTGCTTTGATGAGCTCGTCAACAGAAGCTTGATACAAATCGTGAGCACCGATGATGATGAGGAAACAGGTTGCATGATCCATGACGTGGTCCGTGATTTCATTATACGCTTGTCAGCCGAAGAGAATTTTGTGACAGTACCAGTTCGATGGATCAATCTTATGCCACACGACAAGATTCGCCGTTTGTCACTACAACACAATAACCAAGAAGCTGCCCCGAAAATACCAAGCGGCATGATCACATCTCATGTCAGATCGCTGACTATTTTTGGGAGTTTTGTAATAATGCTGCCTGATCTTTCAAGGTTCCGATATCTGAGAGTGTTAGATCTGCAAGATACTGGTCGTATAAAAAACTTACATCTTGAAGGCATAGAAGAACTGTTTCAGTTGAGGTATCTGGGACTTGGTGGAGAGGCCATCGATAGTTTGCCAGATGGTCTTGGAAAGCTGAAGTACATGGAGACATTAGATGTAAGGGGGACCAACATAACAGAAGTGCCTGCAGGTACACTTCCATCAAATTTGGCACACCTACTTGTCAGGGATGTCGAACTACCGCACGGGGTGGACAAAATGCGGCATCTACACGAACTATCAATGGTTAACATCGGCGAGAGAACACCAGTCGAATCCATCGCGGATCTGGAAAAGTTGAAAGATCTGAGGATTTTTGGCTTAAAGATGTGTTTTGATGATGCGGATAAGAAGATTGAATCTTCTTACGGAGCAGAATTGGTGTGCACTCTCAATAAGGTTAACACGTGGCTTAAGTCCCTATGTATTGATACCGGCAGGCGCAGTTCCCTCGATTTCATGTTGAAATCTTGGTCCCCTCCCCCTCATAATCCTCTCCGGGAGTTTAAGCTCATAAGCTTCCACTACTACTTCCCGGAACTCCCCAAAAATATGGCCAATATCACCTACCTAGAGGTTGGCATTGCCCAAGTTGGAGAGGCAGAGCTCCAGGTCATAGGAGGATTGCCAGCTCTAATCCTTCTCAAGTTACGTTCCGCAGCATCCGCCGACCAAGAGAAGTGTATCATCAGCAAAGATGGGTTCGAGCGCCTCCAGGAGTTTTGGTTCATGCGCCGCGATGGTGGGGTCGCTGGGCTGGTGTTCCAAGAAGAAGCCATGGCTAATGTCCGAAAGCTCCGGCTTCAGTTCAGCGCGCGACAAGCTCAGACCCTGCATGCTGCTCTTCCGGCTGAAGTTCACCACCTCTCTTGTATTAAGCAAGTCCACGTCGTGATAGACTGTGAGGGTGCCAAGCCTTTGGAGGTCGACGCTGCCCAGGCTGCCATCAGCAAGTCGGTTGGTAGCGACCCTGCTTTTCAATTCCATGTAAGAACACTTGGTGTCGACAAGATGATGAGAGGTACAATTTCTTCGTTCTTCCTCGCAGGCTTCAACTTTACCCGTCATTTTTTCTGCACTTCTTGTCCCTTCTTTCTTTGCTTATCTGATATTTGTTTTTTCTTTTGACAATTGAATCAAGAGGAAACTTCTGTCACCGAGATAACAACCTGAAGGTAATCTTTTTTTTTTATTTGTCTCACTTTAACACTGTTATGCATTTTGATCTTGCAACGCTTGCCCTCAGTGGTGGTGTCTGCCTTGCCTGGCTATCTTTTTTTTTTTGAGAGCCGGAAGGGGGGAACCCTTCCGATTTCTATTATTAGAAGACTGTGGCGATCTGAAATTCTGAATATACAGTTGTTAACTAAAAATCTTCTGCAAACTGTCATGTCTAATTTCCTTGTAGTGTAATCTGTAACTGAAATTGCATCCGTCACTACCAGTTTTTATAATAGATTGCTAGAAAGTTAAACAACCATAGCATATCCGCTACAATGCTGAAACGTAGTTGTTGTTTTAAGCAAGGCAACAGGGTGCTTGAACCGGTGTATCAGCTGAGGTCTGAAGAGCATTGCGGGCAAGACTCGGGAAGACTGCTAAACCACATCAAGAACGAAGCCTCCCTTTGGTCCGAGGCCGGTGCAAAGAAGCTGCAAGTCCTGCTGTTGTCTGCTTAACCTTGGTCTATCAGCTTGTGTTTCTTGATGCTTTTTTATTTTTATTTTTCTTGCTTTCCTGCTGCCTTAGCCGGTTAAGCCGGCAAGGCTGTGTGGTGATGTTCAGTTTTTTCCTTTCTCTTTCTTTTATCTGGTCCTCCTGTAACTTTTAATGTATATTACACCAGAACTATTCAATAGATTAGGCACGCCGCCGCTTTTTCGTAAAAAACAATGTCGAGCTCAGTGAGGCATACCGTCGAACAGGATGTGTGCGATCCAGTTAGACCGCAGTCCACAGCCAACCGAGCATACCATAGAGCGTCTCCCGCGCCTCTAGTGTAGATTTCTGCACCACGCAAAAGATTACCCCGCAGTTAATCAATCAGCTGTTCAAGTTCAACCTTACGAAATTTACTACGTACATACCGATCATCGACCTCATGGTAAAGCCACATCTCTTTTGAGTTTTGGGGATCGAGATGTTCTTGCCCTGCGGCCGGTGTATGCGATGGAGATGCATATCGCGCTCGGACTCTTCGGCGATGGTTAAGATCATCATCTACTTGAAATCAGTAGAAACAGTGAGCTTGTGTATACTTGAGGGGAGTCGAAGCTAGTAGAGGGGCATCGCGCGCTGCTTAGCCAGTTAGCCCACGGGACGGCCCAAAGTGTAGTTGAAGCCGCTTGGCTTGCCGCTTGGGTAACCGACATGAACTTACTGGGCTGAAGGCAGAAGCACAGCTTGATAAAGTATAATTTTTCTATAATAAATAATTTTTCTAAAGTATATAATTTTTAAATAAAGTATCCTTTTAAGACATAATCAACTTATCGATTATAGTAAACATTATAGTAATTTCATTTATATTGGTCAAAATCACATGCGAGTATCTCTCTACAAATTTTTCTATAAACTATTACTATTTATAAGTCAAAACCAAAAGTCAATATGATCAGACTGTAGAACGGATCTAGATAGTGCTCAATGTAGCGTCTGACTTAAAAAGTATTGTAGCGGCGGTTAGCTTTTTGAGTAATTAAATTAAAAAAATAAAAAAGGTTATATGACGATACAAAGAGATAAAGGGGAAAAGAGAAGACAAAGAAGCAAAAAAAAAAAGACAAAAAAATACGAAATTAAAAAGCCGATACATCAGAAGCACAAACAGTTTGAGGCGGGGCCCTAGAACGAAATTGACCAGAAGTATTTCGTTGGGAAGTCACCACATTTATCACTATATGCATATAGAGTCACTGGGTTTGAACGGCAGGGTGCACATCTATACAAATGTGGGCTTTCTTAAAGTAAAATAAAATCGGATCCGGTGTCCCAAACACCCCAAAACACCACTTGGATCCGCCCCAGAGTGGAGTAGCTGTCACTTGTCAGTAAACAACTGCATCTCCAACACCGGCATCTTGACCAGAGTAAGGATGACAAACTTGATAAGGAGCTGTATACATCGCAGCTGCAATTATGTAGCTCCCAGAAAGTAACAAGAACTGGAGAAAGAGAAACGGAAGTGCTCAGCTGCACCGGCGACAAGCAATCTCTCTCAACCCTGCCTGCTGCACAGCAATTCACCAACGAGAAGCCGTCACAGGCAGCACAATAATAATAACAGCACACCATGTCGCTGAAGAAGTGAAGGTGGCCGCCTGCTGCAAACCAGACAGGTATCCTCGTCCTTGCAGTTCCTGCGGCGGGCTGCATATTCCAAGCGTGACCGTTAGATAGAAAATCAACGGTCCAGCAGAGGCATGTATAGACTTTTGCCGATTGAAATGCACAGCAGAGGACCGATCCTTGTAAATAGTGCAAATGGAAATATAGATGAGGGAGCGAGACTTCTCAAAGTTTCCAGCCATTTAACGACCAAGTCCTGAACAAGCAAAGTATAGGAGTTAACATTCGACCGGTCATTTTCCTGAAGAGAAAACAAGCAAGAACTGGTAAATAAATGTAAGCAGAAGCTAGCGTATCTCTGCTTGGTCGCCACCCTGCCACAGCAGTAGGCCAAATTTTATGGAACATGTAATTGTAATAGTAAAATTTGCCTTCAGCTCCAACAATATTTCAGATTATCGTCAATTCATCGTAAGTTCATAGCTACATTAGACAATGTGTGCCCAAGTTGCCACAGCAGAGGCCCTACGTGGCTGTTCTTTCAGATCGAAGATTTACGTGAAATGTTTTGTCTGCACGTACCGTTATCCATATGTGCTTCATAGTTGGCAGCGATGAGAGTTGCAGAAAGCAGTAATTGAGCACATAAATCAAATTAATCTTCCTTGCCTCTGTCGGTACAAATCCACAAGTGTTACTAGTAATATCAAACAAAATAATGTGACAATCATACAAGAATCTCTCTGCAAATAACTATCTCTTGGACCAAATGAATTACCGACTAAAAGTGTGGAAAGACTGCAGCAGATGAATGGGTGGGTTACCTAGTAACATTGCCGAAGACGTGATCAATGGTGCACAGGGCTGGGTAGATAGACACTCGAGGCATACATGGTATGGGGCACAAGAATAGCCCAACATTCAGAAGAAAGAAGGTTGATCAGCACAGAAGTCACGAAGTGCAATATGATCAGACAGATGCCAGACCACCACCGTACAGCAGTTTTAACTCTGTAAGAGAACACAATAGCAGTTCAACTTTAGCAGGCACCTATGATGCTCCGATCTTCATTAGTTGTGTCGCCTGTTACAAATACAGAAGAAATAAGGGAAATGCAACATCCAAACCAAGTCAGTCAAAATATAGTCTAAAAACAAAGATACAGAGGAAATTGAAAGGTTATAAATTATAGATTGAAGGTAATGGATGAAAAAGAAGAGAGTTGATGTACCTTACAATCCCGGGATGCAACGGCCAGCTGCATCCCTTGTTGTTATCCTCATTTAGTAGGTCCACGTCACGAATGTGTGAAACAAAGTCCCGGTATTCTTCTTCTCGTCTGCAACGCTTCTGCAAGCTTGGGCAGTTCTCGAGACATAGATATTCGAGGTTGCGGAGACGCAGGAGTCCATGGGGTAGTGACTTGATCCGAGGGCAATCGGAAATATCAAGATCCCGAAGAGCTGTCAGGCACTCCATCCCATCGGGCAAGGCTGAAAGTTTCGGGCAGCCGTTGATGGTGAGAGACTCCAACTGTACAAGATTTACAAGGCTAGACATCAGACACGTTAAGCCCTCACAACCTTGGAGAGAAAGCACCTCAAGCGCAGTGAGGGCACCAAGCCTTTCTGGCAGACAACTGAGGATTGGACAGGAGTTTAACTTAATCGATTTTAGAGAAGCAGAGCACACGGGGATTTCCTGTAAACTATGACAGTGGGAGATCGAGAGTTCATCCAGCTGAGGGAGGAGGTCCTGCTCCGATGATGCATAAGATGTCCCTGGGAAACAGCCAGTCAGGTTCTTGCAGTTAATAATTTGTAGCCTTTTTAAGCAATTGAGGCCCTGAAATTCCTCCACAGGCCAATGAACAAGATTACCGCAACAAAAAATTATCAACTTCTCAAGAAAGACAAATGATCGCCAAAATCTGAGCCCCTTTCCTGAAGTTTCTGACGTGAAGAAAGAATCACAAAAGGAAATCTCCAAGGTACGCACTGACTTGTTTTTGTGGTCATTTTCCTCACACTCTACCATTACGGGTTTATGATCCGTTTTTTGGTGTTCGTTTTCCTCTTCCTCTATCCTCATTGGGCTATTGAAACCGTCAAGTTCTAAGGTATGAAGAGAATCCAAGCCCTTATAAGAAATCACATGGTCTAGTGGACTAGATTCGTGCCCACTGCTATTGCTTGTGGTGATCGTCGATTCTGTAAGCGTGTGAAGACTGCCAGCTGAGGTCAATGCCATTTTGTTCCGTCCTCTTACCTCTAATTTCCTAAGCTGTGGAACGACGGGCATGTTTTCTAGCTTGGGGCAGTGACGTATTTCCATCTCAACAAGTTCTGGGAATGTTAGTGATCGCCCCTGATTTGAATTATTCCCATCCCAGTGCTCCAAGTTTGGCATGCCCAAAAGTTTAAGGATCTTCAAACCTGGAAATACTTGGAGATGATTGTTCCCTTCTTCATAGGCGCCAGTGATGTTGCAGACGTGTGTCAAGCTATCCATGTAGTCTAGACGTAGGAACTCAAGAGAGGGTAGCTGCCAAACCGGAGGGAGCTCCACGCAATGCTTGCAATTCGTTAAGTACAGCTTCGTTAGATTTTGCAGCTTTCTTGGGTCCTTCATCCATAGTGAAAACTCATTGCCTGGGTAATCTGACACTGTCAGGACTTCTAGGCCACCATGTGGTGCAAGAGCCTCCAACATCTCTAGTACGTTATCTGATATAGGAGCCAATAAAAACTCCTTTCTGCAATTTCCTCTGCATCTGTCTTGCCGACAAATTTTGAGGTCCCCAGCATAGCCTTAGAGAGTTAATTTTTCTCTTGGAAATTAGATCAGCTTCTTTGGCATATACTGTATCCTTAACTTTCCATAGGTTATACAAGTGTAGTTGACCAACAAGTTTCAAGCAATTTAACTCTTCGATACCACGACCAGCAGCAGTATCAACAATGAAATCAGTAAGTGTCTGGAGGAGGTTAGTTGTCCAATGCCCGTTGGCATGCGTTTTAGTCTGCAACATCCAGTAAGGAATAAATGCCTTAAACTACTCATGTATCTCATGCCCTCTGGAAGTTGGCGAAGATATCTGCAACCACTGAGTTTCAGAGTTTGTAGATGATATAGAATTGTGATGCTTTTGGGTAGTGATTGAATCCAACTTGAAGAGAGATCAAGGTATCTCAAGTGTATCATATATGGTATTCCTAATGGAAAAGGTTTAGCCAATTTAGTCACCAGCACTCTGGTGTGGCCTGATTTCAGGACATCATGATGACATGTCGCCGTATAAGGCCGCTGTTGTAAAAGCACTGTACGTAAAGAGTAATATCCTTTTTTCATCTTCAATCTTCGGGGAGAAGTAACATATAAATGATGAACTTCTGGTGGAATGCTCATAGAAACTGACTGTCTCACTATATGACAATCTTTGTCCATTATTGATGCTGCAAGATCATGCATAAGATCATGCATCTTACAAGTCGTAACCTTACGACGGTAATCATAGCCCGAACTCAACAACATGTAAAAGGATTTTACTTCATTGACAATTATCTGATGAGTATCCTGAAAGAATGATCTCCAAGTCAGCTCGTCGAAAATCTGACTACCCTTGTCGTCCAAGTTCACACTTCCCTCAAGAGGTACGAAACCATTTGCCATCCATAGTTGTATTAACAAGTCCTTACGGAATAAATGATCTTTTGGGAACAAAGCACAGAATGCGAAGCATTGCTTCATGTACGGAGGCAAGTGATCGTAGCTTAGCTTGAGCACACACTTGATTCCTTCTTCATCAAAAATGTTTCCCCAAACATCACATTCCAAGATAGTAGACCACTGATCTTCTTCGTATTTGGTACTCGTCAAGCTCCCCATGGTCTTGATGGCCAGTGGCACACCCGCGCACTTCTTAACTATACTCTTGCCGATAGCAACTAACTCTGGTCGTTGTTCCACACCCATACTGAATGCTCTTCTCTGGAATACATCCCATGAATCAGCATCATCCAAGTAGTCTAGATGATGGGTGCTTAGGGTGCTCATTATGGAGGCAACTCTGTCACTTCGGCTTGTCACCATGATCACCCTCCCTGAGACACTAGCTGAAGATAGCAAATCTTTTAGCTCTTCCCATTTTTCCCTTTCTTCGTTCCAGACATCATCTAAAGCAAGAAGGTATCTCCTACGACCAAGAGCATCACGGAGCTTCTGCTGCAACAACTCAGCATTGTTCACAAGACAGCTCTGTTTGGTGATGTCTTCAATTATGGATTTAGCAACACTAGTTGTAGTCATATTATCTGAGACACACACCCACACCAATTGTTGAAATGCTGCTTCACCCTCTCATCGTTGTAGACTAGTTGCATGAGAGTGGTCTTACCCAGTCCTCCCATCCCAACTATAGGAAGAACTGCAACACTATTATTGTCACGTTGGTGAGAAGCTGGTCCACGATCTTTTCTTTGTCTCTGTTTCGCCAATAACCTTTTCTGCATCAACAAAGGAGGTGGTCTGTGGACGAGCTGCAGGTTGCGGCTCGGTATGTACTGTGAAATTGAATTTGTTCATCTCTGAAACAATTTCATCAATTTCCCCAAAACATCACTGATTTTCTTGTTCATTGCTAACCTGAACACCGCAGGTTCTCACTAGTGAAGAAATCCTTTACCTTGTCGGCCTTGGAGCCACGCGCAGCCACGGCCTTCTGGCGCAGAGCACTGTACTCAAGCTCATCAAGAACATCTTCGGCCTTGTACGCAGCCTCCTTGAGCTCACGCATCCAGGCCTTGACATCGCTCTCTCTCCGCGCTGCTCGGCATCTACAAGAATTCGCTGGACAGCCAGCAGATGTCGATGCAGCCTCTTACGCTTCTTGTCGATCCCCACATCGCTCCAACTGTTGCACCGTTACGTCCGTAGCCTTCCGCAGCAGCTGCTGACGATGGGCATCAGCAGGATTCGGTCATGGCGCGCCGCACGATTAATCAACTCGAGAATCACCTGCTCTGGGAGGAAGTGGTGCACAAGGAGGAGTTGCAGAAGCAACTGATGGGATTTGTCAAAGAAATTGTGCAGGAGACGCGCATCTTTGTTTCTTTAGTCGACCACTGAATGAAGGGCTCGCGTGACCAGGTGGCAAGCATGGCAAATGGCATGGACATGTTGTCCACTATACACCTCCTGCAGAATATTTAAAGGCATTCAATGATCGAGAAAGTTTTCAACAACCGACAAGAGTCGTTTGGCTCAATGTAGGGTATATATTGTTAGAGATAGAATAGGAGATAGAATAGGATTATTATTTGATTCCTAGTAGGTTTCTGTTTCTTTATCTGTATATGGTATACCTCTTGTACTCTCCTATATATATGGCTCTTTGGGCCTCATGTCAATACACACAATATTCATAACATGGTATCAGAGCCACAGCTCTGATCTAGTTCTTCCGCTCGCGGCGACGCTTTGTTCAAGCGCGCGCCGCTTCATTGTTGTGTCCGCCGGATCGACAGATTCGACATCTCCTTCCTTCCCGACCGTTCCGATCCGGGGCGTCGTGCCTCTCGTCTCGACCTCGCACGCTTCTTGGTACCCGCCGGAGCCCACGCATCGTCCGCCTGCACGGCGTTCGGCGCCGCCGGCCGTCTACGGCTCCCGCCGGGTCGCCTCACCACAGGCGCGCCGCAAGACCCTGCCGGGCCGTCTCGCAGCGAGGGCCCGCCCCGATCCAGAGCTCGCTGCTCTGCTCCTTCTGGGTGCGCCGCCGGGTGTCTTCTGGGTGCACCGCCAGCCGAGGGTGGTGCGCCGCGCCCGTCGGTCGCCGGTTCGTGCGCCGACTATGGTATTTTCGATCCGGCTGCTGCCGTCGACCGCCTGTCGCCTGAGCCCATCGACCTTTGCTCGGCCGAGCCCGTCTTGCCGCCGACCGCTGCCGCCGAGCCGTCGGCCTTCGCTCCGTCCGAGCCCGCGGGTTGTTCGCCGCCCGAGCCCGCCGGCGCTCAACTTGCCGTTGGCGCCTACCGCCTAAGCCCGCGGCACCACCTCACGGCGCGCCTCGATCCGATCCGGATCTGAGCCTTGGTATTAGTCACAGTTGTGACTTAAGTAGTGAGTTCTGGTAAAAAAAAAAAAAAAAAAGAAAAAACGATTGATCTAACCGCCGCGCCGTCCAGCGCCGCCTGTTAGACATCGTTCCATTGGTCGCTGTGCCGTCGGCCGCCGCCACCGATGACTTCCGTTTCACCAGTTGCAATCCCATTTTCGGGAACAAAGCTCCATGGGACGAACTAACCTTGTCGTCCAAGTTCACACTTCCCTCAAGAGATACGAAACCATTTGCCATCCATAATTGTATTAGCAAGTCCTTATGGAATAAATGGTCTTTTGGGAACAAAGCACAGAATGTGAAGCATTGCTTCATGTACGGAGGCAAGTGATCATAGCTTAGCTTGAGCACACGCTTGATTCCTTTTTCATCAAAAATGTTTCCCCAAACCTCACTTTGCAAGATAGTAGACCACTGATCTTCTTCGGATTTGGTACTCATCAAGCTCCCCATGGTCTTGACGGCCAGAGGCACACCCGCGCACTTCTTAACTATTCTCTTCCCTATAGAGACCAACTCTGGTCGTTGCTCCACACCCGTACTAAATGCTCTTCTCTGGAATACATTCCATGAATCATCATCCCCCAAGTAATCTAAACGATAGGTGCTTAGGGTGCTCATTATGGAGGCAACTCTGTCACTTCGGCTTGTCATCATTATCACCCTCCCTGAGACACTAGTTGAAGATAGCAAAGCTTTTAGCTCTTCCCATTTTTCCCTTTCTTCGTTCCAGACATCATCTAAAGCAAGAAGGTATCTCCTACGACCAAGGGCATCACGGAGCTTCTGCTGCAACAACTCAGCATTGTTCACAAGTCCACAACTCTGTTTGGTGATGTCTTCAATTATGGATTTAGCAACACTCGTTCTAGTCATATCATCTGAGACACACACCCACACCAACAGTTCGAAATGCTGCTTCACCCTGTCATCGTTGTAGACTAGTTGCATGAGAGTGGTCTTACCCAGCCCTCCCATCCCAACTATAGGAAGAACTGCAACATTATTATTGTCACGTTGGCTGAGAAGCAGGTCCACGATCTTTTCTTTGTCTCTGTTTCTGCCAATAACCTCTTCTGCATCAACAAAGGAGATGGTCTGTGGACGAGCTGCAGGTTGCGGCTCGGTATGTACTGTGAAATTGAATTTGTTCATCTCTGAAACCACTTCATCAATTTCCCCCAAAACATCACTGATTTTCTTGTTCATTGTTAACCTGAACACTGCAGGGTTCTCACTAGTGAAGAAATCCTTCACCTTGTGGGCCATGGAGCCACGCGCAGCCTCGGCCTTCTGGCGCAGGGCACTGTACTCAAGCTCGTCAAGAACATCTTCGGCCTTGTACGCAGCCTCCTTGAGCTCACGCATCCAGGCCTTGACATCAGGCTCTCTCTCCGCGCGGTGCTCGGCATCTACAAGAATTCGCTGGACGGCCAGCAGATGTCGATGCAGCCTCCTACGCTTCTTGTCGATCCCCCACATCGCTCCAAACTGTTGCACAGCTGCATCCGTAGCCTTCCGCAGCAGGCTGCTGACCATGGGCATCAGCAGGGATTCGGCCATGGGGTCGCCTCGAGAATCACCTGCTTCTGGGAGAAAGTGGTGCACAAGGAGGAGTTGCAGAAGCAACTGATGGGATTTGTCAAATAAATTGTGCAGGAGACGCGCTTGCAAGCATGACATGGACATTCGCGCACAAAATATCTGAAGGCAAGTGCTAATGGCTAATGCCCATACGGTTCAGATTGAGGCCTGTGGGAAGCCCCCAACCACTTCTGCTCATCTGATTTCCTGTCTCTTGTATCCCCTTGCTAATGGCTAATGCCCACACGATTCGGATTGAGGCCTGTGGGAAGCTCCCAACCACTCACCTGATTTTTTTCGCAACCCTTCCTCTCTTGCGAGCAAACTTTAATGGAATTTCTGAAAATATAAATCTCAGTGAGGCATATCATCGAACAGCTCATCCTAGTCCAGAGCCAATCGAACGTATCATCAACGCCGGCCGCCCGTCCGGTACAGATTATGAGGAGGAATTACTGATGATTACACAGCTGTCAATCAATCAAACTGTCCAGCCTGATGGATCAGCTTCCTGCCGTGCAGCCGGTGCAGCTCTTCTGTCTGTCTGGCTATCTGAATCTACACTTGTTAAAACAGTCTACCTTGCATCTTAATGATTAATTTCAAAGTTGCAATTAAACACCTCCTGCGCCTCTAGTGTAGATTTCTGCACCACGCAAAAGAAAGCAAGCAAAGATTACGAGGAGGCACTACTGATTATTACCCCGCAGCTAATCAATCAGCTGTTCAACCTTGCTAAATTTACTACTTACATACCGATCATCGACCTCATGGTAAAGCCACATCTCTTTTGAGTTTTGGGGATCGAGATGTTGTTGCCTTGCAGCCGGTGTATGTGATGGAGATGCATATCGTGTTCGGACTCTTCGGCGATGGTTAAGATCATCATCTACTTGAAATCAGTAGAAACAGTGAGCTGTTTCGGAACTTGACGAGCTTGTGTATACTTCACCGAGGGGAGTCGGAAGTCTGTAGAGGGACATGAACTTACTGGGCTAAGGCCCAGTTAGTGAGGTGAATGTGGCCCGAGATTATGATGGCAAGCGGGCCAAAGTATTTTCTCAGCCCAAGCAGCGACCTCGTGGAGCCCAGACGGCACAGTTTGAATTGGTGAGCGCGCGGGCCGGAGGACGGGATTGAGGCGAGTACGTACTTGCCGCGCGCGCGGAGGTCGTGCGCCAAAGAGATCGTCGGGGTCGGGGAATGGAATGCACGCCGTTGCCGCCCGTCATTTTGTTGCTGGAGACCATCGGTCGTGGGAGCCGGCGAGCGCGAGGCGAGGCACCGCGAGATTGACGGATCGACGACGTAGGCACGCGGTAGCCAGCAGACACGGGAACGCTTGCACGAACAGGGAGGCAGACACTGGTCGTGTTGGATTTAAGTCTGTTGCGTTGTATATTTGCATTTTACTTGATCATAACTAGTGGCCTAAGACGTACTTACGTTCACGCTGTGGCCGTGATTCTCGGTTAAACTATTAGTTAGTGGAGATATGATTACACTAGACATGGGATGGCACGGCTAAAGTGAATTATGGCGTAAGAATAGGCAATAAGTTTTAGTTTTGCTTTGTATTTGCATCATATAAATCTAAGAAGAAAGCTGAGAAAAGCAGCATAATTTTAGCACAGCACAAAACTCCATTCTCCTATAGTCGTTACCGAGTACAGCAATCCCCGAGTGTTCAAGTGCTCGTGCTCGTAGTCGACTGCTCGAAGCCGTAAAATCACTGTAGCAGTCGTAGAAACACTGTAGCAATGGTACTGCAGTAGTCGTAGAAATACTGTGGCAATGGTACTATAGCAGTCGTAAAACCACTATAGTCGTGAGAGTAGTCGAGTGTGCCGTAGTCATCAACGAGTACTAGGTACTCGTAGTCGTTTGTGCCGAAGTCGTAAACAAGTACTAGATACTCATAGTCGTGTGTTGTGGTCATTAACGAGTACTAAGTACTTGCAGTTGTTTGTGCTGAAGTCGTAAACAAGTACTAAGTACTCGTAGTCGAGTGTATGGTCGTGTGTGTTCCAACAATTGGTATTAGAGCGGTAAAGAGATCCAATCGATAATGTCTAGCGACAGATCAGAGTCTCCTTTAAGGTCCCTTACTCCACCGAGGATCCGTGAACGCAGCAGGACGAGGGTGCACGGCCATGAGGTGGTGGTGCAGCAGGTGACAAGGGAGAGCAAAGGGACGGTGGTCTACCCCATGCTAACATGCACAAACTAGGATGGCACTGTCCGCGATCCTCCGTGCGGTGCCGTCCGATATGCTATCAACGCTCACCGTGAAGGACACAACAAAACAGGCATGGGACGCTGTGAAGGTGCAGCGGATGGGTGTCGATCGCGTGCGCAAGGCCACGCGTGACGGAGAAGGAGGGCCCGGGGATGAGGAAGGATAGCGAGGTTTTCCACACACTGAGTAGGATGGCGCAGATCAATGCCGAAACCCTAGCTACACGAGCCTTTTGTGGAGTGGAGTAGGGAATGGTTGGGAATGGAGTGGAGAAAAAAATGAGCCCTTCCAAAGTGGGAGCGGCTCTCAGATATTTGTGCTACTGACTTGATCAAACGGCTCCGGTGTATACCGTCGAATACTCTCTAAAAGGACGACGTTCGTTAGATTTTCTCTTATATATGTACTTTATTGAAGAGTTTATTAACTTTTATGCAAACTTTTAATTAAAGATTAAGTTAAATATATAATCATCAGTTGTAGATATTAACAAAGCTATACATTATTTTATCCTTTTGATACTATATTATGTATTATTATACATGGTTGATTGGATAATCATTTATATCATGTGGTCATATATATTTTTTCATAATCTCTTATACAACTCGGCTTTAATGATGTATTAAACTATTCAATTTTTTTATGATATATATTTTAAATGAATTTTTATTGTGATGATTTAAAAAGTCATAAGATAGAATTCCATTTGAAAATTAAGTTATTAGTTTCATAACTAACTCCGTGCCTATTATAAAAAAAATGTAAAAAATCTTTTATTAGTGTCTATGTTTTGCATTTTTGGTTGGTGCCATCACTTTTTTTTTCTTCATACCACTAACTATATTTTCTTCATACCCACTAACTATAGTCTTCGGTCTTTGTAGATGAGGATGGTTCCCTTCTCTCCATACACACACACGTGTGTGTGTTTTGATCTTTGTAGATGCAAGATTTCTATTACAACACACAAATATCTCTTGCAAGCAACAAAAAAAATCTAGTATCCAAGTAAATCCTGTAAAAGAAAGTATCCCAAGTAATAATATCTTTTCTCTTAGCAGGCCGAAAAGTATATTTTCACGTAGAAATATACTGCGAAAGATGTCGACGATACTCGTAGCCGGTGAAGTTTCGATCGAGCACCGCAACTGCCTGCTTTTAGCGCGTACACAACGGCGGAAATGGGCCAGAAAGAGGTACGCAGGTAAGATGGGTGGAGTAGTAATTCTTCACGGACTAGCGCATGCAGGAAACGAGTGTGAGTTGCTGGTGAGCAGTGCAGAGGAGTAGTAAGGGGGGAGCAACACGGAAGGTGGAGAATGGAGACCAGGAGAGATGTTGTCTCCGCGGCTGAATCTGAACGCGAATAGAGAGGGGAGAACATGTCCGTAGAGACGTTCGGAATAGCAATATCTTTTAATTTTTGGTTAAAATTTTACTGTAACTAATTTTTTTTTACTATAGCTGAGTTGGTTTATTGGGTATAATTAAATTTAAAAAATAGAGAAAAAACATGTTAGCCCATCACAGATAATACAAAAGAATACGGGAAAAAAATGAAAATACATAAAAATCCAAAATATCTAAAAAATTAGAAAAAAACGAATTATTGAATAGTAAAAAAAGCTAAAACTAAAAAAAATGAGTTGAGCAGGACAAATTGCTCCAGTTAAGTGAAATTAAATGCAATTCTCCCGTATCTTTTTTTTCAATAGGATTACTACAATTAACGGGAAAAATAACCGCACTCGGGTCTAGGATTCTAGGGCTCTATCCCCATGTAAACTAAGCGATAAAAACGTCTTAATTGTGATCTTTAAACAAAGGAGGTTGAATTGACTTTCAAAAAGACCCGATGAAACCTTCTCCGTCTCTGTCTTTTCGTATTTCCTTTTCAGAAGTGAGTTTGCAAAGGGAAGAGTCGCTCGGTAACAAGGCCACGTATTGGATGTCGGCAGATGGATCATTCAGCTGTTTTGAGTCCAGGCCTGGAACAGTACAGACACATGGGCACGCCCTTGTTGGCATGAGTCACTCATGGATGCTATTGCTCTACAGTGTTACCAAGACTTGACCTCGGAGAAAGGACATAAAGCTACTCTGTACCAAGGTAAGTTATCAATAGAGAGATCCTCATGCAGGTAAGAATGCCCTTGATAGTCATGATTGAGTCATTCATGGATGCTATTGCTCTACAGTGCTACGAAGACTTGACCTCGGAGAAAGGACATAAAGCTACTCTGTACCAAGTAAGTCATGAATGGGGAGATCGGCAGAGTTCTGGTGGATGAGCAATTCAAGGCGCTGCAAATGTGAGAGCAGTGGGAACGAAGAGGGAGGACGCACTACACCATATGCATTTTCCCCACCGAGTGAAAAAGTGTCGGTAATTTTCTTAAAATATCGTAAATTCTATTGACCCATAGCTTGCCGTCAGTAATCTACCTATTTATTACTAAAAATTGATGCTAAATGTTTTAAAGTAGATAAGAAAAAGATAAAAAAATAAAAATTCTTATAAAAAGTAAAACATCAGCCTTAATTAAGTGGATCATAATTAAGTAAAACTATAGCAACCGGGTAGATGTTATTACTTAAAGATATATTTTTTTAATTTAAAAGAGATGATAGGCGGTTACGGGAGGGGAGCGAGAGGCCAAGGTGGCATGCATTGTTCCTATTCCCTTCTATTTCTACTCGCGCAGGAGGGGGAGTCGGCATGAGGAAGGGAGGACGACGATGTGCGTGTGGGATTGGAATATTGGATCTCCCCTCTCTCTCTCTCTCTCTCTCTCTCTCTCCGCTGTTGCATTTATTTATTGTTCGATCAGGAAGACTGATTCCATTTAATTATGGCTCAAGTGGAGCTCCTCTGATGTACAGCAATTATCATGGACTCTTGGTTTGGCGTTTTAGAGTCGCTAAGAAAAAAAATAATAAGTTAAAAATTCTCACAAAAAAGTAAAATATCTAACCTTTAATCAAGTGGATCCTAATTAAGCAAAACTATAGCAGTCGTCAGATGTTATTACTTAAAGATATATTTTTTCTTAATTTAAAAGAGATGATAATCATTATTAAGATGTTATTACTTAAAGATATATTCCTTCTTAATTTAGAAGAGAAGATAATCCTTATTAAGAAACAAATCATAAACTTGGTTTTTTTTATTATAGTAATTACCTGTAGCTTATGGCTTTTGACTTAAACAAATCTTAAACTTGGCCCTGGTAAATCCCTACAACTATAAACCTTACAAGCCTAGAGAGGGCGCTCCTCACCCTTCGACTGCTCCTCCATATGCCCAAGAAGAACAAGCCTAAGCTCCGCAAGAACCAGCTGCCGATGATGTCTCCCTATCTCAGATTTACTCAGTCATCCTCCATATTAGAGATAATTAGTTGGAGACGAATGCATAGCTAGCTTCTCTCATCGACAAAGTGACCTCTCTCGAGTACATCATGACAACGCCTCCATATCCTATCCGGTACGACTGGCGTCACCATCGTGACACTAACCCACAAGAGTAGCCCCTTTTGGTATTTTGATGTCAAAGGGAGAGAAGTGTGGAGGAAGGCGAAAAATATGGAGGAGGGCAAGAAGTGATGAAAAGAAGCTTATCTCTTATCTACTATATATATGATATATAGAACTATTTATGCTAAGTGTTCTTTCTCTTTTGGTACTTGTTGAATGACCTATTTACTCTTGTGAACCCTTGTTTGAATGTGTGATGAACTTGTAATCATCATGGTTAAATTGCATGATGAATTTGTAATTGCTATAATTTTCTATTATCATGCTATCATATGAATTGTCTTCATGATTAACTCATTTTATCCTGCTTCCTCAAGTTCAACAAATAAAAGAAACTCCACCAAAATTTTCTAAAATCTATATGTGTGCTTGCAAATCACCTCTTGAATCCACATGCACATATTAAGGGAGAGCTTTCTTTGATCAACTTCAAAGCAACTAATTCTTAATTCCTTTAAAGCTTATTTCAAGAATTACTTATTTCGCAAAGTCGCAACAAGAATATATAACTCGTCTTACAATGTACAAGTAGTAGATTCAAACTCTTTCAATTCACTTATATCATTTGGGTTGTCATCAATTGCAAAAAGGAAGAGATTGAAAGTATCTAGATCCCTAAAAATGTTTTCATTATTAATAGCAAGTGTTTGCAAAAAAGGGACTAACACTTGCAAAAAAAAGGGACTAACTTGTATGAAAGGTTTAGTCCCGGAATTCATTTGACGACTTGGAGATGCATGCTATTAATGACAAGAAGATCGACATGACTCAAGATTGACATCTTGTAAAGGTACAAGTAGCCTAGGATCTTTTTTCATTTTACCAGTCTTTAGAGATTGGTTATACAAGTAGCCTAGGATCTCTTTTCATTTTACTAGTCTTTGGAGATTGGTTGGAAGAGTGGATTTTAGTCTACACGCTATACTATTAAGATGGATCATGGCTAGTAGTTTGAAAGTTGTTTTATTGTGCCATTTAGATCAATTAAAGGTTATGTATGCATTTGAATTACAAATTCTGAAGTCAGCTGAATAGTAATACCGCTATTGTGGAGTGGTACTATCGCAGTGCGGTATGACATGTGTTTTGTGTGTTAGTACCACATCTTGGTGTAATCGTAGATTAGTTGGCAGTATGTTATTTTCACAGAGGTGTATTTTGGAGCACTTTTGCTCCCAGGGAAAACAGTAGTACCACTTTTAGTAAATGGTACTACCGCATGCCGGTAGTACCACACCAATAGTTAACGGCTAGTTCAGAAGCATTTACTACATACAAAATAGCTGTTGTGAAGCAGGTGCGGTAGTACTAGAGATACATGGCGATATTATCGTATTTGCTAAATTTTCAGCATTTTGTCCTCAATAGATCGAATTTGAGGGTGAGGGATATAAATAACCACTCACCAACTCTTGGACAAGTAGTAGACACTTCATTGAATATCTTTGAGCTAATTGTGCACTCTCCACATCTCATTTATTCCTATTGCATAAATTTGAGGTAGTTGAGAGCAATTCAAGTGCATTCATTTATTTAGTTGCTCTTTGACACTTGAATTCCTTGAAGTGAAGCCCATGATTTTGTTACTCTTGGTGTTTGCCAACATCTATATGACTTAGAGGAGGTTTACACGGTGATCTCTTTAAGAAGGTGTGAAGAGGCTCGACGCCGTTGTAAGTGGCTCGGTATTCATCATCTCCGGAATGAAAGAAGGACAACCTTAATAGATTTGAGGCTTAATTCGTGCAGCCGGTCCAATCTATTTGGACTTTTCTCAATGTGAACTAGTAAGGACCGACAAGTCTTTGATACCATGGCAAAAACATCGCTTGTTTCTAATTGTGGTTACTTCTTTGTTTCTTCCGCATTTACATTCTTAGCCTTTGAATTGAATTGATATCGTATGAAGCTAATAATTACATTTGGTAGAGATATACCTTGTGGTGCCTTAGAAAATTTGCTCTTGAATTGTGCTAGGTTCATATATTGTCCTTTGTTATTAAAATTGTTGAACTTAGAGTAAAAAATTTTAAAACCTCCTATTCACCCTCCACACTAGTTGGTTATCCTTAATCCTACAGTTGCAACTTTTGTGAAGTGGAAGCAATAGTCTGGCTAGGTTCGACTGATCGAGTGGATGGATGACATTTTATGTGTTTCTTATATGGCACAGGGTTCTAGTACTTATATACTTCAGGCAGAATCCAACACAATGCCTGTACACATGACCACTCAGGTAATTAACATGTGCACATGACCACCACCAAATCACATAACACATATCTACCCTCAGCCATTCTTCCAAATCATCATTCTAGGTGGATGATCCAACATATACATAATGGACCATTTAAATCATATGTTCCAACACATAGGTAAAGGGTTATAATGGAAGGCTATACATCATGAACCATTTTAATCGGATGACTTTGGACAGCCCAAAATTTATAATGGAAGGTTAGTTAGGGTACTTGGTGGGTCTTCAATGGTATAGGGTTAGCTTTAAGGGGCGTTCAGAATAGCGATGGTTTCTAACTTCAGGTTGAAATTTCACTGTAGTTGACTAATTTTTTACTGTAGCTAAGTTGGCTTATTGAACATAATTAAATTTAAAAAATATAAAAATAAAAATAACATGATAACCTATTACGGACAATACAAAGGAATACAAAAAAAATAAAATACAAAAAAACCAAAAAAACAAAAAAAATCGGCAAAAACACTATAGTCCTCATGAAGCTAAAAGCCAACGCTGATCACTACCAAAAAGCTTTCCTGAGCAGAATCGGAATTAAAACCCCAAGAACCGGTGTGTGAAAGGTCAAAACCGGCCTACATATGCCCTAAACTGGATTAAATCGGACTCAGCTCAAGTCTACTTGATGTAACTGGTTCGGGCTCGGTCAGGTTCGAGTACATATGATTGGGTCCAACCAAATAGAGTTAGGTCTAGGTCAGGTTCGAATCAGACTGGGTTGGACTTGGTTGGGTTTAACCAGCTAGCTTTGGACTCAGTCAGACTCAGGTCAAGATCGAGTCAGTTGGAATGGACTCGACTGGATTGGCACGGTTCGACCAGCTTAGCACAGCAACGAGCCCGATGTACTGTGCGTCGTCTTCCTCGTTGAGAAACAAAACAGGGGAGGTTAGGGCGTTGATGGCAGCGATTCTCCAGTGGAGGAGTGGCGAAGAGAACGCGAGCACAGCGTGTTACCGGACAAGGGGAGACGATTTTATGTGGCGCTATGCAACTGGGAGGGTGAGAGAACCGGGCGAGCTAGGGACGACGGTTGCGAAAAAGAGGAGTTCGTCGGCGGTGGACTCCGACGATATTCGGGCCTGTGTGGCGGGCACATATCCATGGCATGTACTAGGGGATACCTCCTGCGGTGACATCTTGGTCTAGGGCGCGTCGAGGAAGGCCAGCGACGGTGGATGACGGCTGGGATACCTCCTCGCTTTGCTTTGTTCTCATCTTTGACATTGACAGACAGGTCGGCCCAACATTATCCTCCTCCTTATTTTTTTAGAATTTCTTCTTGTGTGAGAGTTTATTTTCTAACAAAAACTCAAAATTAGGAATATCTTGCATGTCTGATATTAACATCCATGACCCACTTTTTTAGTTTCCTTTGTGGAAAGCTTTGTTGATTGATTTTGCTAAAACATGTTGACGCTAAAAATTTTATTCGGTTTAGGGTTTATGATTTAGTGAAAATTGATGTTTTTTTTTTGTTAAAACTGATTTGTAGTTATCATCCTGCCTATATTTTGAGTTTCGTAGGTGAAAGTGGTTTTTAAAACTATGTTTGTGCATCTATCAAGGTAAAAATGTTGTTTGGGACACTTAATTCATAAAGTATGCAACAACATAGTTTTTTTTAATGTGTATGCTCGGCAAAAAGGAAAAGAAAGAATCTTGAAAGGAAAGGAATAAATTATCCCCATCTCTTCTACTAGTACCTGTCTGGCATGTGCGGGAGGGACAATCCATACGTAGAGATGGGAGTTGAGTTAGGCTTTTCTGGCTAGCTTGAGACTTGGCTGGCTAACATATAATTCAAGTACAGTATAGACATACTACATGGTATGTTATGCTAGCATGGCACGGATAAAAAGTGGTGCTAGATCTAGAAATCCGGTCCATCGAGGAACACGATACGGCCTAATAAAGCGTGTCATGTTCGAACCGGCACGGCGAGCACATCGCATCCATGGTATAGTTATTGAAATCGGATCAGTTATTGAACCGCTTGAGCCTCTGGTTTACGATTCATTGGTCCAACCGATAATTAACCGATCAAACCGCCGGTTCAACCTTGTTTAACAATAAATATAACTTCCTTGTATCACAATGTGCGATCAGCTCACTTGGCTAGTGGGGCAAGGTAAATGGGCCAACCACCAGATCCCGGGTTTGAATCCCACCTTGCGCGTAATATTTTTCCAAATTTTCCGCCTTCCCGCGTAAGGCGCGTAGTGGTGCGGTCCAAGTTTTCCGCCTTCCCGCGTAAGGCGCGTAGTGGTGCGGTCCAACCGGCATCGGTTTTGTTCGGCCGATATCAAAATCGGCCGGTTTAACCGGGAATTTTCCGATTTAGAGCGGTTCACTTGCACAATCGGTCTAACAGTAATATAAAACTGGATTAGGCTTCGGTTTTCGGTTTTTTCCGGTTAAACCGTCGGTCTGATCCGATTTTCATAACTAGGATCCATGGGCATGCAACTCGCGCACCCGGACATGCCACGCACGTAGAGGTGGCACACCCACAACAGCGCCCTCATCGGCGTGTTGTCCGGTGAGGAAGGGTGGCGCGGCGTGGGGGCGTGATTGGCATGTAGTCCGGTGAGGAAGGGCGTCGCAGCAGCGACGTCAAGGTCAAGTAGTCTGGGGTCACGGCGCGCTGCATCGGAGTAGCCTAGGAGGAGGCGTGCTAGGTAGTCCGGTGACGTGGCGCGTAGAGGAGGCGCCACCAGGGGAGCGACCGAGCCGTTAGATCCATCGACGCCGCGTTCTCCGGGGACCCCGCGCGCGGCTCACAAGGTGGAGTCATAAAGCGCTTGTGTGTGTGTGATGGTCTAATCTCTGATGGAAGTGGCCAAGTGGGAAGCGACTAGAAGGATGGTGCCTTGGCAGCGTTTGGCTGTTTGCCTGTTCAGTGTTGGCGTGATGCGCTGATGCAGATTGATTGCTGAGACAGAGAGAGTAGGTGGTGGCCTGCTTGACCTTGACTCCTGATGCCTTAAGGGTCAGGAACGGTATGGACCATTGGACCGTATGGTGTGACGTGGTGTGGTGTAGTGTGACCATTGGACCTAATGTCCTTCTCTACCCATATCCATATGCATGTGCTGCTTGGAAGCGCAGCGCAAGGCGGAAACAAAACGAGGGAAGGAAAAGTTGGAAACGCAAGCCGCCCACGCCAAACCAAGCAGCTGTTGAGTCAGACAAGAAAAGAAGTACAACGGGAGGGGGGGGGGGGGTGGCAAATAAGCAGGGCCCCAAAATGCATTCTACCAGCGCCAAGTATTAGCTTTACCACCGCCCTCCGTTCCTCCTCTGGTTTTTCTTCTGCATCTTGCTCCTCCTCCGTTGCGGCGTCGCCTCTCCCGCCGCACCGACAAGTCCACCACCCTCTACCCCCTTCGCCGCCGCTGCTCCTCCTCAGGTACTGTTAGTACTATTATTTAACAGGGAAGCCTTTGTTCTTCTTCCTCTTCTTTTCTTTTCCCACGAACTAGATTAGATTGGGCTTCTCCTTAGATCTAGGATTGTATCGTATTATCATAGGTCCGCTCCTTCGAGTGCAAGGGTCGTCCATCGTTATTGCCTTATTGCCCTCTTCTCTTCTCCTCTCTTCTTCCTGCATGCCTGCATGGCATCATGGCTTCTTTTTGAATCCCCTTTCCACAGTACCGGATGTCATTTTCGCTCGTTAATGGCCGTTTTTTTTCACTTATGATTTGTGTTTTATGTTTTATACTATAGTAACTAGTTTTTAAACCGTGTATTTTTTAAGATGAAATCAATATGAAGATTATAGTAAAAAATATACTGAGCTTAACTGTACTAGTTAAAATGATATGTAACTATCTTTCTTTGCATATCACTTTTCACGAATAATCCAAATTTAAAATTTTAAAACATAAATCACAGACAAAAGAATACATCAAATATTATATATATCTCCTCCTCCACTATTCTATTTAGTTTGGTTGGTTTGCTCGTGGATCGCATCATGTCTTTCTCGTCCTCAGTACCGGATCATCATCGCTTCTTTTTCTTTAGGGAATACCTTTTGCTGGCGAAATTTCATGGTAGCTGTTTTTTTACTGTAGCTGATTTGGCTTTTTAGGTATAATTAATTTTTTAAAAAAATATAAAAATAGAAAAAATATGTCAACCCATTAGGGATAATACAAAGGAACACGGAAAAAAATACAAAAAAGTCTAAGATATCTAAAAAAATTTAGAAAAAGGCAAAATACTAAATAGTAAAAAAATCAAAAGCTAGAAACTGAAATCGAAAAAAAACCGAAGCGAACGGGTCCAGTTTGGTTGGTTTGCTGGTGGATCGCATCATGTCTTTCTCGTCCTCTCTTTTTTTATTTTTACCCTCTTTCCTAGGAAATGATGGAGACAACAACGCATATTCCTTGGCTGCATTCTCCTCTCTTTAATTGCCGTTGAGATCACCAACAACATCACCTCTCTATGGAGAAAAAACATATATTATGTACTTCAGGAGATCATGGCACATGCAAATAGATGCTGTGATTGTTCACCACCTCACCTCTTGTAATCATCTTTGTTACGTTACCTCAAAAGAACAGTCTTCTTGACCACGAATGAAACTCATATTTCACATTCCTTCTTCATGAGCAGACCTACACACCTCTCTTTAACAAATGCACCGTCATGACCGAGTTAAGAGTTCAATACCAACCATAGCAAATTGCTCCGCACCCACTCAATACTTTCGATCTTGGCAATTCACTACCTATGTTTTCGATCTGCTGCGAATTATCACCTGTGCTTTAAGTTTAGCAATTTGCCACCTATTCTTTCCAAATCAAGAGCAAATCAACATCTGTTATTACCATGAAAATTCTTCATTTGCATGGAACATTGGAAATATAGTGCAAGATATGTGCCGGTATGTGCATTCCTACTTTTTTTTAAATGCATCATTTTGTACCAGTAAAAACATTTAATCAACAAAACAACTGATTTTTTTTGAAGTAATGAAACAACTGATAAGTACAGGTGGAAAGTTGCCAAAGTTAAAAGTACAGGTGGTAATTTGAACCAACTCAAAAGTATAGGTGGTGCATTGCAGAATTTAATATGCTGGTGGGGATTTGCAGTTTTAGGAATGTACAGCTTGCAACGATGCAATTTGCTTCAATGGGTAATTTATTTATCTTGGGCAGAAATGGAGGCCAATGCTGGCACTGCTATGTATCCTCTGCACCGCTGCAAAACCATATACCTGGTACTACACTTCCTCAGTACTGCATGACGAACTTGTTAGAAAGATGCAAAGAATGTTGAATATGATTAACCGTAACCACTTGATGTGTGCAGGTGAGGCATGCCCAGGGTATTCACAATGTGGAGGGCGAGAAGGATCACAGTGCGTACAAGTCACCTGCGCTGTTTGATGCTCACCTTAGCCCTTTGGGCTGGAACCAAGTAAGCTTTTCTTGTTTTTCTTTTGGAAAACGATCCCCATGCATTTTGATCAGGCTCTTGGGGCTATCAGTTCTAACAAAGGTGCACATTGTGGCTAACTAAAGTTCTGTTTTTTTTGTCAAAAATTTTAGTCGATCTACACCTTAGAAGTTGGATCCAAAATGTGTCTGTTTTGTTAAAATGAGCAATATAAATGTACTAAAAGATACAGTTGAAGCACAAATGCTCGCTAAGCACAGTAGAAAATCCCTTTTTCTCTCCCTTGTTTTTGTATTATTGTTGTCCAATCATGACGTGACAAAACTGCCACAGGATTGGATGGTAGCCTACATTCCACTCTCGCCCTATCAAGCACATCCATGACGAAATAGAATAAACCATTAAGATGGTTCAATTGGAAAGTGCGAATGTGGCGTCATGTCATTATGCTTTACTGATAAAAAGTCATTTGATTTTTTTGGGTAGTAAAGTGTTGGATACTTGATTCACTCACCTCCCGTAGTAAACAAATCCTCACTTATGATATTCAATAACGTATTTTCATTATTAAACCTACTTTTGGATGGTTACATTTCCAGTCAAATGCAATTGTAGCATTTAGCAGTTCTATGGCAATGTTCAATGTTTTTGTCTATTTTAAAGTTACATAATGCCTTCACTGATTGTTCTTTGAACCTTACATGGTTGAATCCCGGAGGGATTGCCTCTTATCTACCATGAATAATATTATGGTACTAATGGAAGGTGTAAAGTTCTTAATCTCCACAGCCATTTTAGATGCAAAAACTTCTGTTATTGTAAGTAATTCACAAGGTCCCTATCGTTAGCATCAACTTCTGATAAAAATATATTAGTCCTAACCCTAGTTGCGTCAAAACAGAATGACAGCATCTTTTTTGGATGACACTGAGCTGCCTTACTGAGTTAACTTGTAAAAATGACATCTCATGATTCCTGTATGGTTTTGAGCCAATTTTTGGTCATGTTCAATTCAAACTCTTCATCTGTAATTGTGTACATTAGTTTTGAGTTTTTTTCTGGCCTGATAGATAATGTTTGATCGAAATATCACTCAATTGCTTTCATGTGGCATTTTCAAGTTCCATGGATGTTGATTTTTACATGCATTTGTAGGTTGATTGCTTGCGAGAGCATGTGAAAAAATGTGGACTTGCAAAAAAGATTGAGTTGGTTATTACTTCCCCGCTACTGAGGTATAGTCTTTCCTTGACCTTCTTGTATATAGTTTTTAGTGTTCTGGATCCTCTTCTAGGCTTCGTAATGTTTGAGAAATGTTGTTCTTCAGTGTTGGCATTGCTGTTCTTTTGAGAATATATTATCGTAGTTACTAGGTTAAATTGTAGCACTGCTTAAACATAGAGACAAGATCGATCTTCCTAACCATATTTTCTTTTACTTTCCTTGAACTGAACATGGTATGTTAAAGGCCTGTAAATTCTGTCTGTATACAGTAAGCCTCTGCTATGTATGCCAGCTTTACCATAGAATCATACACATTCAATCAGTAGTGGTGCATACCAAAACATGACTTCTCGTTTGGGGTTAGAGTCAAAACTGTGCAGCATTGGCTCCCATATATAGTTGGAGTAAAATTATGAGATTTAGACGTACATTCTTGCATACAAGCTTGATTTTGTGTAATGATCAAGCATAAAGTTTAGGTTTTGTTTTTGTTTTCATTTTAAACGGGAATGACGAACATAATTTGGGAACTTTGATGTACGTTAGCGAATACATATATATGTGTATATATATATATGTATATACATGTATACACACACATCACTCAGGCAACACATTTGCATATTCTTGCTGCGTGGTTTGCATGACCCATGTGCATAGGACCTAGTACAAATAAAATTCACTTCGAGCACTTTTTTTTTTGCACCCTTAATCACGTCCTTCATGTCAATAGCTACTCAATCTGCTATTTAGTACTTCCTCTAGATTTTTATAAGGCATCTACGTATTTCGAGATTCAAGCTTTGTAATGTTGGACCAACAATTAGATCAACAATATATAGGTTTAGTGTGGCCCAGGGTGTGGAATACCGGAAATCACCGCATGTGTTCTATATTAGTTCAATGATCAGTAGCTAGTACACACATTCACATCATTAAGATCATATCCATACACATCGCATACAAATAAGTTATAAAAAGGTAATATGATAGCGATGCATAATAAGCTTTACAACATAGGATCAACCGGCCAAATAAACATCAGAGTCTAGAACAAAATGCAGTGGAAGACTAGTAAATAAGCAAAAGCATCCAGTGGTATACCATCATAGCCTATAAGCAATTGACTGGAGTTAGGCCTTAGAAAGACCCATCGTTGAATTTCCCAGTGCCGGAGACAAAGTACGCGTCGTCAGGCATGTATCCTTCCTCATTCTCTAATTAACAATAATTTAAGTAAGGTTGAGTACATTGTATGTTCAGCAAGACTTGTAACATATCGTAAAATTATACATATATACAAGGTTGTCAAAAGATGAAGCTCTATGTTAAGTTTTTTTCAGCATGAAGCAAATTTCATTTAGCGATTCATATAATGAAATAACATTTATATAACGTTGATAACAGTAATAACAATAAATCATATCCATTCGCCGCTCTCGGCTGTGAACATCGCACAATTCTCATCCATGTGCATGGCACACGGAAGACGTATACATGCCACCCCATCATGATTAGTGTAACAGTTTTAAAAATAAAAACTACCCATTGTGGCTACATTCAAGTTTGCTCATGACCACGAGTACAACTATTTAAATAGTTTCTAACACTCTATAGAGATTGTACAACTTTACCCATATGAGATAATCAAATACACTGTCGGACATTACATGCTTCCTTGGGCGTGTGACGAAAGTGATTATCATATAGCTTTTAGGTTATCTAGTCCTAATCTTGTACCAACCCAATGAACATCGAATCTCTCTTAGTTCCATCCCCTAAGAGTGCATTCGAATCCTCACTTAGGTCCATACCCTAAGCAAAGATCCTCACTTAGGTCCATCCCCCAAGTGGGTATTCACTGTTGTATTATCAAGTTTTGGCCTCAACATCTTGGTGAAGAGAGCCCCTACGAGCAAATCTACCCGGAAAGCCCTCACTTCATCTGCGCCTATCACAATGTAAAGCTAGACCTAGACAACTTAATCAACTAAAGTCAGAGCCTATATAGCACATGTGGTTGTACGGTGTAATTTAGATGTGCAGCAATAGCATTCAGTCCTTAATTGACTCGGGTGAGAATCTCCTCTTATCTACATGTGAGATACCCTCTCACATTTGATAGTTTATCATATAACTCGTCTGCGTCCAAAAACTAGGTTTTTTATTTTGTTTTATATCAAACTAATAGAGGTTCCTCCTCTAGACCAACATTTTGAAATCACCCACAGCCATGTGCAACTTTTCCAAAACATCAAACTTAGAGAAAGCTATTGCGTGGTTAAGCATCTAGACCATATATCAATATAATATTCCCAATTTGACATTAGATATTGTTAGGAGTAGTCCCACATTAGTTTTGAGAAAGAAATAAGCACAACTTTTAAGTGTGAGGGATATTTCACTCATTGGACTATTCTTTTTCAATCTAACAGATATGGTCTAAATCATGTCCGAAAGGTTACAACAGTGAGGATATTAAATTTACAAGGAGGTGTAATGCATGTAAGCAGACATAACTATTGATACCCACAATATAGCTATTTTGACGAAACATGCACACATGCATAATGGATTTTGCAAACAATATACAATAATTGAAATATTGGGATCAACATGGTCAAAAGGGATGCTTGCCTTGCTCTTGTTGCTTAGAGAATGTTTTGGGTGCGTTCTCGAAGTTGTCCAGCGCGTCGTCGTCTAATCGATAAAATCTATATAAATGCAAATAAGAGTCAAGTAAATTTAAACAGAGACAAAACTTAAAATTTTTCATATATTCAGAAGGATCATGATTTTAGAAAAATTTAGAAACAAAGATCACTAAATTTGGAGTTCGTATGCAAAAGTTATAAGAGTTTTGAGTCTTGGTTAGGTTTGAATTACCTCGTTGGCGGTGAAGGGGTCTGCGTGGAGAGCTCGCTGGAGGGGTCAAGGGGCGTTGGCGCTGGTCGGTGTAGTCCTACGATTGCCTCGTGGTGCTTCGGCTGCTGGCACATGGGCAACATGGAGCAGCTCAGCCAGGCCTAGTGCAAAGCTAGGATTCTAGGGGGTGAGGAGAGGCGGAGATGGGACTAGACGGAGCAGGGGTGTCAGTGGAGTGGAGAATCGGTGGGCATTACATCCAAACGATGGGCAGAATGTCCAAAACAAAGGGCTTGTGCAGTTCGGGTTTCTCTACATGCTGGCGGGAGGTGGAAGATGAACACTGTGAGTGGGCCCTACACGGTAGTGAGAGAAAGAAAAGGGTGATGGCTGAGATGTTTGGGTAATTTTTAAACCTAGAAAACTTGCTCCAAAAATTACAAAAATTTTTGGTAGAAGCTCCTGACAAGGTGTAGATCATTAGGTGAATTTTTCAGAATTTTGTATTCTCTGGATTTTTCTCAAAAATTCTGTAAATGCTACTTTTGATATAGAGTCACTATTTGATTTAAATAAACTATACTATGACGGTGAATTGCAGTAGTGTGTAATTACTAAATGAGCCTCACTGTGTTTCACCTAAACTAATCTCACAGGACTATGCAAACCGCAGTGGGGGTCTTTGGTGGTGAAAACTATACTGATGGAATAGGTGCATCACCATTAATGGTGGAAAATCCTGGACACAGTGGACGTCTGGCAATTTCAAGTTTGAACTGCCCTCCATTTCTTGCAGTTGAAGCCTGCAGGGAGCGCTTGGTATTTGCTTGTCCTGAAAAACACATGCAAAACATGAACAATCATTTGGTTACAAAGTTCTTATTGTACATATCTTCCTAAATAATGATATCATCATTCAGTGCCTCATTTACCTTTGTTTGTCTCAACTAAGATAGACTATTTTGGCAGTTGCTAGAATAACTTATTCAGCATACGATTTTCTAACTTCTAAGTAGAATATCCTTGTTTGAGAAATTGGATGCTTTGGTTTGTCTCTGTGGTTCTCTCATATCAGTAATGTCTTAATGAATTCTATCAATAAATATTCTTAATTTTTTTATTTGATTTTAAAATGCAGGGTGTTAATCCCTGTGATAAGAGGAGGAGCATAACAGAATATCGGACTCTCTTTCCTGCCATCGATTTTTCCTTGGTAAGTACCTAGTGTTGCTAATTCATGAGTCGATTCATGGGACCTTGCCGTTTATAACAGCATTGCAACTGTGTATCATAACATATGTGTGCTTGCTTTCATTACAGATAGAGAATGATGAAGATGTTCTCTGGGAACCTGGTGTCAGAGAAGCAGATGAGCCTGTTGCAGCTAGGGGCATGAAGTTCATTGACTGGTAAGTTTCTTTTCTAAGATTGATTAGTTCCTTTTAATTAAAGTCTTGAAACTGGTGATGCCTACTAATTCGGTAATGTGACCATGAAACACAAGGACTTGAAACTGACCATATATCTTACTTTATTTAGATCAACACTTGTTTGATGTTTTAGTGAAAATCTAGAGAAAAACTAGAACCGGCGGCGAGCTAAGCGACGGTGGGGCTTGGGTGCACGACGCCACTGCTGGTGCACAAGAGATGGCGGCGCTGGTCGCGGTCGCGGGCCGGGAGTGCACACAGCGTGAGCGGTGCATGTGCGGGGCATGGCCAGAGTGCGTCCGATGCAGGGGAGGGGGTGGCATGGGCCAGCTAGGCCGAGCCAGAGGCCTGGTGGGCCGAAGAGGAGGGGAAACGGGCTAGGCTCGCCCCAAGCAAGATTTTGGGTTTTTGAATTGAATTTGAATGTCAATTTGAGTTTGATTTTGAATTTAATTCAAATTCAAATTTTTATTCGAGCACTTTGGTTTTCAAAAAAATGGGATGTTACACTGGAGCACCAGAACCTTTTACGTGTGGCATGTGTTGAAAAGGGAAAACCTTACGTTTAAATGACCCATTGAGTTGGCCAGTAACTCTTTTTTTGTAGCTGGATTCAATTGAACTATCCTTGAATATACTTGCAGGTTATGGACAAGAGAAGAGAAGGAGATAGCTATTGTCACCCATAGTGCTTTCTTAGATCAAACATTAAGCATGTACAGCAGGGAGTGTCATCCAACCATAAGACAGGAATTGGGAAAGCGGTAAGTGTCTTGCAATTGACAGTCTTTTTGCCTTGGTAGTTGTCAACATAATCAACCCAAGAGTATTCTGCAAACTTATGCAGATATATTGTTGCCATGACAGTGCTATATTCGCAATATATAGCTGTTAAAACCATAGCAAATAGTTAAAAGGGAGAGTTTCTTATGCTCTCTCTCTCATGATAATATGACCAAACATGATTAATGTTTTGAGTTTTTGTTTATTTGTCTTGCAATCTCACCATGATGATTCTCGCTTTAAATACTAAAATGTTCAAACCATGGATGATTGCATCGGAAGAGCGTGTTGCTAACTTGGTTGTATACAGCTTTGCCAACTGCGAGCTCCGGTCGATGGTGTTGGTCGACAGAAGGTCAGCTTTACTTCCCTGTGTGTTAATAGCGTGCTTTGCTTTTCTTCGGTGATTTTTTTTCGCAAATGATGTTTTGGACTGCTGTGACGTTGATGATCTTTTCAACGCTGCAGTATGCTTGGATCGGAATCCCCTAGCTGCAACTACCCTGGAAAGATACCAGCCGGACCTGATCTGCCTAGCGATGTCGCAGATAAGCACCTTGATGAAGCTCATCCTATCAAACTGACGCCGTCCAACTTTTCTTCCAACGGTGTTTACGCCTGATGAATTAAGGTTCATCATAGGTGTCTTATATTTTCTCAACCCATTTTGACACCGTTCAAGTTTGCATTGGAAGTCTGAAAGCGAAGATAGACATCTACAGATAGGACTTGCCATTTATCTCCCAAGTTTGCTATATTTGTTTTCTCAGCACCATTCACGGTAATAAGGATCATCTAAACATGTAGCCCCTTTTTCAGAACAAGGACAATCGATTGATACAGCTGCCTTGAGACCATAGTTATTAAAGTCGGACCGGTCATTGAACCGGTCGACCTTCCGATTCACCGGTTCATCGGTTCAACCGGTGGTTTACCGGTCCAACCGGTGGTTCAATATAACTTAAGAATATAATAAGTTTCTTATATATCATAACATCTAACTTGCTCACTTGGTTATCAGAGCTAGTCCATGAGTTGGGTGACACAGGAGGTTGTGGGTTTGAGTCTTATCTCATACATATTTTTCCACAAATTTTCCCACTAAACACATCTCCGGTCCAACCGGCCGATTTTTTCTCCGGTTTTATACAGAACCGGCCGGTTCAACCTGGTTTTTTCCGGGTTCATTCCGGCTCAATTGCGCATGCAGTCCAACAATAAAACCAAACCGGTCTAGAGCTCGGTTCCGATTTTTTTGGTTGAATCGTCGGTCCGATCCGGTTTTAATAACTAGGCTTGAGACTTGCACGATCAAGAGTTCACGGGATAATTCTTGGGAGCTGTGTTATGCGCCTCTTCTATCTTGGAATACGTTTCGTCGCGGCTTTTTGCGATGCAGAAAAGCCAAATCTTCTCATGTCACCATCGTACCGAAACAGTCTCAGGCGAGACCGTCAACGTCAGGTTAAGCCTCGGGATGACCCAAAATGTGGTTGAAGCAGCTCGGGCCACGCAGATGGACTTAGTGGGCTGGACACCCATTTAGTGAGGTGGCCCAGATGGCATGGTTTGAATTGGCCGGCGCGTCGCGGCGCGGCGCGCGATTGAGACGAGTACGTGACGCACGTGCTTGCCGTGCGCGCGGAGGTCGAGCACTTGGAGAGGCACTCGTGGTCGTCGGTTTAATTGGTGAGCGCGCACCGCCGCAGGCTCGACGTGCAGATACATGCCGCGTGCACGCGGTGAGGTCGAGCGCCGCGTGGAGGCAGCACTGGAATAGTTTCGCTGGGATGCATGCCATTGCCGCTCGTCATTCTGTCAACTTCCGTTTCATAAATTTTTTGGGGTCGAATTTCTCACCATTCTTTAGTAATTATGGTACTGTGATACAAGAATCGATCATTTGGACGGCCCATCCCCACGTTAGATACACACGCGGGCATCTTCTGTTTGCTGACGTGTCTCCTATCCTCCCCATGTTTCACTGCAGGTGGGCCATTTATGTGAGAGATAACGAACTGTTAAAATAAATGGCACTACAGTGGGGGAGGCGGAGGGTGAGGGCGAGGGGCGGCGGGCGAGAGGATGGGCGGGCTCTGCGCTGCGAGGGGACTGGGAGAGGATTAGGGCTTGGAGCGCGCGGGCGAACGGCCGGATAGATTCAATAGGTTCAACTCTTTTTCTCTCATCTGATTTGGGATAACAATGTTACTTTGAATCCATAGGGTAAACAAGCCTATTGTATTAGTCACATCTTCAGTTTGCTACCCAAAATTATTGTACTTTACACTAATTATCTAATATCCTAATGATAGTATGCATCACTTATTTGGTTTTCCGTTGCAACGCACGGGCATCTTACTAGTATATATATATATATATATATATGGAAGTATGGAAGGATATATGCCATATAGAGAGATAAGATATATACAGAATATAATACAAACTCTATATTTTAATATGGACTTTATCTCCTTAACAAGTGACATGATTAATTATGATCATGACAACGGGAATTAGATTGTCAATGATCTCTAAGGATGTGTAGGATCTGCGCATCGATAGTGGCATTGTACATCAAAAGAAAAACAAAGGAGATTTGTTGGTACCCATCTTGAACCGGTGTCAATCTCTGGCATATGTGTCGCCATTGTCGTCCAGTTGAGTCTGTCCGTTAAATACTTAAATCTCATCATGGGTAAAAAAATCCGGTAAGTGGCTGGCTTGAGAAGAACAAAATCTAGAACAACTTATCTTGAAAAATCCTTAAAGGAACGTAACATTAGTTACAGAAACCAAGGGTTCCTCATCCACCCAACGCCGGATGAAGATACACCGGAGAAGAGGGTTACGGCCGGCGCTCCTGGCAGCTAGCTTTCGTTCTTCGTGCCATGCTGGCCAGGCCGCATGCACGCACGGATGGGAAACATTTTCAAGGCATGGCCGAGCTCAATTTCTTAACCCGTCTTGACCCTGCTCAAACCCGCGAAAGATGACGACGATACTCGAGCAGCCCAACTGCCTGCTTTTAGCCCATACACAACGGCGAAAATTGGCCAGAGAGACTGGGCCGCCCTACAACTAGGAGAAAAACTGGGCGGTTTCAGCTAGCACTGAATGCACTCGAGATTTCCTGTAATTACCAAATAACCCTTATGGTTTAGCGAGGAAACTGCTCAGCTTTCAGTAACTGCAAGGCAGCTCTTGCAATTTTGCAAGATAACTCCCTAGGGACGTTCGTTTTAGCGATGGTTTCTGATTTTTGATTAAAATTTTTACTGTAGTTGGTTTTTTTACTGTAGTTAATTTGGCTTTTGGGGCATAATTAAATTTTAAAAAATATAAAATTAGAAAAAAATATGTTAGCCCATCACAAACAATATAAAGGAACACGGGAAAAAAAGAAAAATATAAAAAAACTTAAAAAATCAGAAAAAAATGAATTACTAAATAATAAAAAAAACTGAAGCTGAAAAAACTGAAACGAGCGGAGCCAACCGTGAGTAATCGCGTAGTAGTTCTGGCCAATTTGCAAATGGAATCTCCAGACAGACAGTACTCGTGAAATAATCGTGTCGCTGATTTCCTCCGCATACGCCCTGGATTCACGTCCACCCTGGTTGCACAGCTGCGCCTGTAACAGCTGCTACAGTAAACAGTAGCAGTTCGGCCTCGTAGTTACGTAATAAGCATCGTTTAAAAAGGGTAGGTCCGACTTGAATTGCTAGATACTCCTTTCGATTTTGTCCTGTAACACGAGAGAGGCAGGCATCATTTTAAACAGAATCCCTAGTTGGATTTGCCCTCACCATTCACCAATAAAATCTGAACAGGCGAGTCATCCTAGTGGGCTGGACTAACACATGCATATTCACACTGGACCCTCACCAGAATTAACGGCTGACTGACCGGCCCATAAATCAGTACGGCAAAAATTATTCTACTTATTTGTTTCGAGAAATCTACAAGTCAAAAAGGACCCATGCACGTTGTAACACCATACTTGCTGCTTTGCAGACTTACAGCACTCGAGGCTCTAGGATAATGGAGAGCAACAAAGTGGTGCTCATTTATACTTTTAAGCTCAAGCTTCTAAGTTTTTCATTGTAGTTGTTGTTAGTTTTTTTAACGTAATTAAAAATAAAAAAAGATATTATATCCTCATAGACAATACAAAGGTATAAGAAAAAATAAAATACAAAAAAGCCTAAAAAACCAGAAGAAGACAAAATTAAAAAGGTAGAAGTCAGAAATTAGAAGCTGAAACTCTAATAAGCAGTACTGTGCAAAAGAAAGAAAAAAAAGACTTGGTAAGGCCACGCGAGATGCTGGCAGATAGACCATTCAATGACACATGAATGCCATTGCTAGTTGCGTGAAGTATGGAGTACTCATGCGAAGACTTGCCTCAGAGGAAAAGGAAGGAGACATGCAAGTTATGAGCACGCAGAGGTGGATGTGTGCGGCCGAGCAGACATGTAGTGGGAATGAAGAGGATGGGTCGAGAGCTAGCACAGGTAGGGGTAGCAAAAAAAGCTCAAGGGCTCGCGAGCCTACTTGGCTTAGCTCGGTTCATGGCATAAACAAGTTAAGCCGAGCTAAGCTGAGCCAGCGTTTTAGCTTCGTTCACTAACGAGCCGAGATCAAGCCGGCTCACGAGCCGCTCGCTGACTCGGCTGACCTAGTATCGCTCGAGTAGTCCAGCTGGCTAACCTTATCTTCTCACCGCATGCTCAACCTCTCCTCCTCCTTGCCATCCACCTCCGCTGCAGCCTCCCCTCCTCCTTAATGTTTGCCTCCGCCTCCCCTTCCCCATCCGTCTTGGCCTCCTCCTTGTCGTCACCTCCCCTCCTCCTCGCATATAGAATGCCTCCCTCCACACCTCCCCGTCGTCGTTCACCTCACCTCCACATCGTCGTTCGCCTCCGCCACATCCCCTCATACTCGCCAACACGCTGTCCACCTCCGCCGCACAGGCACTGCATCTCCCTGTCCCTGTCCAGCCTCCTCCTTGTAGTCTACCTCCGGTGTCGCCTCCCCTCCTCCTCGCATATAGTCCTCGAAGTTGGTGGAGCAACTGAGGGAATACCAGATCTGGTCAGCCTAGTCCTACTCCGCCGCCCTCGCCGTTTTCTTACCTAACCCTCACATCGCTTACAGCTCTAGGTCGGGTTCCCCTGTTCTCAATTTCTTGTTTATGTGAACATCTAATGCGGTACTCTTGCAAATTTCATGTGCTTAGGTTTTAATTGAATGACCCTTTTGAAGGTCTGTTCGATTTAGCTTAAGGATCGATTTGATTTTGGTAGAAATTGATGCTGGGGCTAACTGGTCCTTGCAGGATGATTGGCAGTCATTGTTTGTATTTAATAATAAAATTCTTTAGTAGTAAGGATCCTACTTTGATACATTTGTCTACCTTGTTTTGAGCATTTGGGCTGGTGCCTTATTAATTTGATGCTCTTCAGTACGGAGTATGCCTGTATGGTTGTATGTAGAAACGAGCCTAACGAGCCGAGCTACCTTTTCAGCTTGTTAACCTAACGAGCCGAGCCGCTTCCTTAACAAGCCTTAGCAAGCCTAGCCGGCTCAAAATCCACCCCTAAGCATAGGTACCAGATACTAGCTAGCGTTCATGCTGTGAATGTTAATGAAGGTGATGGAGGCTAGAGAGAACGAGAGGTACCTAGCTAGCTAGGTAGGTGGGGTAGTAATTCTTTATGCATTGACGCATGCAGAAAACAAGTGAAACTAGCTGGAGGGCAGCGGCAGGAAGCACTCGGGTGTGTTCTTTTTGGCTGTGGCTGATGGCCTATAGTCTTAGCGCGAGTGTTTGTGTGAACGAATCGAATATTGATAAACCGATAAGCCACTTTGAAAAGATTGTCTCGACAAATTATTTCAAAAAGACGGTAAAGAAGTTATCTCATTTATTTATTCAGATAAAGTTATAAATCTATGATCTGAAACGGTAAGCGGAGAATGGAGACTAGATATGGTTCTTGCTCAGAGCCGCAAAACATGATGACGATACTTGTAGCCGGTGAAGATTCAATCGAGCAGCTCGATAGCCTGCTTTTAGCCCAACACAGCAGCAGAAATGGGCTAAAAAGATTGAGTGCCCCTACAAGAAAGGATTGGTCATTTCAGCTAGCACTATAATACAATACCTTCGAAAATAATGTAATCGAGGCTTCCTGTTATTACGAAATAACCCTTCTAGTTTTGCGCGGAAAGTCTTCAGTAATTGCAAGGCAACCCTTCTCTATTTTGCAAGATAACCCGATAAGCCTTGAGTAATCGCGGGGTAGTTCTTGTCATTTTGCAAATAGAACCTCTACACCTCCAATAATCTCGAAATAATTGTCTTTGATTTCCGCTGCGCACGCCTTGGTTTCACGTCCACGGTGGCTGCGCCGTTGCGCTCGTGCCACAGTAAACAGTAGCAGTACAGACTAGTACTACATAACAAGCATCATTTAAAAACGATAGGTCCGACTTTGAATTGCTACTACTGCTTCTTCAATTTTGTCATGTAACACGAGAGGTGAGAGGCAGACATCATTTAAAAGAGAGTGATTTGTCATGTAACCTCACCAATAAACGCTGAATAGACAAATCATCCTTGTGGGCCAATTGTGGACTAACACATGCGTATTCACACTGGACCTTTACCAGAGCTACCCAACGGCCCCAGCGCGCAGTGTCGAAGATTGCTGCACCGCGATGTTGGAGAGGCATACGAATTTATGTGAAGTACTACAGGCAGTGCTGGTGGCACTAATTCATTTTCTAATCTTTAATTGCTACCGTTACCAGGCTACCCCTCGTCGCCGGCTAGCGGCTAGACTCAGCACCCTCGACCCATTTCCCATCGAAACCTAGTTGAACTGTTTACACAAATAATACTTCAGCTATTTTTTTTTTCAAATTTAGTTTTTATACATCTATTTTTACAAATCTAACCCTCTCTTTACATCTACCAAACTCCCCTAGCTTGGTAAGTCACCAGCCGGCCCTATTTTTAATTAGTGTGTATGTTTAATCAGTACTAATCATATTTAATTAGTACCTTATTAAATGATGCAGCTGTGGGGGCTCGGTAGCTCCTGCTGTCGAGCTATTGTAGCTACTGGTTGGTAAAATTTTATACCAAATAAAAAATTTCAGATTCATATAAATTCATCTAAAAATAAATAAAAATTAAAAATTTCAAATTCAATTAAAAATTTCAGCCTAAAAGTCTACCGGTTACCGGCTATTGCTGTTCTTCGATAAAATTTTTGATCTAATACAAATTTTCCTTGCTGGGCCTCGGTGAGGTGCAAGAGCGACGGCGCCATCACTCGTTCACCGGCACCGTCGTCGGCGACAGCCTGGCGGGCGCCATATGATGCAGCCGCATGCTGCCGCCGCGTCGCCGGCAGCGGAGGCTGTGGACGGAAGACTCGACAGGACCGCAACTACGCGAGACTTTCCTCTCCGTTCGTAGTTGGGCCCACCAGTCAGAGACATTCAGGCGGTAGTTTTGTCATATCCTCAAGCTGTGGACTTTTTATTAGGCCGAAAGCTAGTGGTGTGCCTTAAGTCGTTCGGTGTTGGGCCGCTAGGCCCGTAGGCAGCACTTGAGAGGTGGGCCCAACTGGTGTTGCTGCCTTGCTGGCCTCATGCATGCACCCAGAGTCAGAGCACAACATGCTACTGAGCCGAAAAAAAATATTGTGCATCCTCCAATCGCACGCACGTTTGACCTTCTCTTCAGCACCCACTAGTTACAAATCTACTTGTATATATACACACTCAAGTCAACAAATTGAGCTAGCTGGCTCTTCCAATTTCCAAATTAAACTTCCGTTTCTTCCTCTGATCCTTCTTCGCATAGCCTCGCGCCCTCGCCTCTTCTTTCTTCTTCTTCCTAGCTAGCTCAACTCTTTCGATCACCTCCTCATCGATCGATCGACCATGTGTGACGAGGAGAAGTCCGAGTCGAAGGGCCCGAACGCGGTCAACGTCGCAGGTCGCATCGCCGCCATGGCGCTGGCGGTGGCGTCGGCGGCGCTCATGGCCACGGCCAGCCAGTGCACCATCTACCGGTACGGCGCCCCGGCGCACACCGTCACCTACAGCGACTTCGGCCCATTCGTGTACGTACAAGCGTACATACATGCATACGCTTCTTCTGATCATGTACATGCACACGCGTATCTATACGGTGTCTGAACTTTTGGTTTTGTATGCACTCATGCAGGTACCTGGTGGTGGCCAACGCCATCGCGGCGTTCCTGGAGGCGATCGCCATCTTCCTGAGCATCTGGAAGAAGGGCGCCGACGACAAGTCCAACGTGCTCCTCCGCTGCTCGACACCGCCGTGCCGGCGCTGCTCTACTCGTCCACAGGCGCCGCCTTCGCCGCCGGGGACATGACCTACTGCTCGGCCTACGGCCGCCGCGTCAGCGTCTGCGCCGGCGGCTCCAGCAACTTCTGCAGCCAGGTGCACATGGCCATCTACATCTCGCTCGCGGCCGCCGCCGCCGTGTCGGCCGCCGAGGTGGTCAAGAACGTGCCGCTGTCCCTGTCGCTGGGCAAGTCTGGGTCGGACTCGGGCTCCGAGTCCGGTTGCGAGCTTGGGTGCCCGTGCAAGCACAAGCATTAGTTTTTTTTCTTGGAGAAATTACGAACATTTAGTCGATTGCTTTGGTTAATTTACCACATTTCCCAATGGCCAGTTGGTGCCCAATGTGTTGTATCTACACTGCAATGAAAAACTTGTTGCAATACTTAAGAGCTTGTTATGGGATACTTAAGAGGAATTATGTATCAATTTAATTAAGAAGAAATAAGACTCAGATCCGAGCCAAGGAGGACTATGTTATTGCTAGACATTTGCAGTTCAATGTTGTTTGTTTCATAGAGCAAGGAGTTGGTTTAAGAATGTAAGTGTCCGGGAATATATAAGCGGTGTATTATCAGTTAATGTACATACTCTAATAGCACTTGCATTTTCAATGTAACATGTCCTACCTGATCTGGCGTACTGTCTACTAAACAATGCAGGTTTGTATAATGCTCTGCTCGAAGACCTCCCAACCAACTTCTGCTAGAAGTCTAACAATGCGATAATTGCCACTGCGTAAGGGGATAATTGGGAACATGTACTTTTAATTACATTCTCTAAGTGCAATCATTCAGACCATCAAAACTACAATACTTTTCTTTTCGGCGATGATGCACTTTCAGTATAATAGACAGAGAAGAAAGTTCTTTACTGAATCATATATAAAATTAGAACGAAAACGCAGCCGTAACTGAAGATCTGAAGATTATGCAATCCGGAGCGTGGAACACTACTAAATTCGAGCACACCTAATTAACACCAAGTTTGTTTGAAAATACCTACCTGATCGAAAGAAATTCATCCAAGTCACATGTGTACATGCATGATAACATGAAGGGGAATACAGTATCAGGGTGGCATGATCACAATGACCTAATTACTAAATGCTTCCAACCAATGCAGCAAACTGAAATTACAATATGACGGGCAAAGGCAGGTCTTGCACTCTTGCTTGATTCGGCACCATCATTGAATTCATACTCGATTGTCAATACGTACACTTTTGATGGGCCGATCGAGACACCTCTAAATTGCCATTGGGAGGTAATGGGTTTAGTTGTGCTTATATCCAGCTAAAAAAGGAACCGTTCAAGCTTAAAAAAAAAAGTTTTCACGGTGCATCGAACACAAAACTCCCAAGATATGGATAAGAACGCGTGCTAATCATTCATATGAAATTTAAAATAGACAATTTGATCGTGCAAGTAGCCATAGTATACAAACGATAAATGACTTACGAGATAACAAAAGCTTTGCGCATGCAACTTGAGCTTCTATTAAGTCAGATCGTGAGAGCGATCGATCGCGCCATTGATTAGTGATTACTATATGGCCTTAACCTCATTCGTTCACATATTTTAACTAGTCTAATTATCATCTAACTACCAACATATATAACTGGCAAATAGATTAAAAATAAAACACGTGTTAATTATGTTCTCAAAAAAACAAACTTGTTAATTAGAGCTGATTTGTCTAGCTAACTACTTGTGACGCGCTATAGCTCGGTTGGAACTTGGAACTGAACTTGCCCCATGGCTCGTGCCATGTCGACCGGCGGGTCGGACGCGGCCAGCCTCGCGCTCCGCATCACCACCATGGCTCTGTCGGTGGCGTCGGTAGTCATGATGGCCTCGGCCACCCAGCCCACCGCCTCCGGGAGCCGCGCTCCGGCGATCAACGTGTCCTACAGAGACTAACTCCTTGAGGTATTCCTTGGCCGCCAACGTGATATCGGCAGCTCTGCACGCGGCGGCGGGGTACCTGACGGTGCGAGGCAGGGCGGAGGAGGCCAAGGCAAGTCATTGGCCGAGCTCGTCGACACGGCCGCGCAGGTGCTGCTCTACTCGTCGTCGACGCTGTCGTTCGCGGTGGACCATTTCGGCTCGTGCGGCCGGAGGATCGGGGCGTTGTCTGCAAGACGGCCGGCCAGTTCTGCTGGCGGGTCCGCGTGTCCGGGGCCATCTCGCTGTCGGCGGCCGTCGCCTTGTCGGTCTCGCTGTACATCAAGGATGTGCCTGTTTCGGTTTCTTTGGAGGGGGCTGAACCCAAGTCATCAGAGCAGGGTTGTGGGCGTGGCTGCCATTGCCAGCATTAGTTCAAGCAATGAACTGCAGAGCGCTAGTCAAGAAATATGGAGGGAGCTGTACGTTTTCTTTCTGTCAGAGCTGTACTTTTTCTTGCTGTCAAGAATTTGTATACGTCTTCGATTACGATTACGGATATGGAAATGGATACTGAACGTGATGTCAAGAAGATTTTGGAACTGAATGAAATTTCAGAGAGAACGTATGCATCAAGGGCTTCTGTTTCTGGCTTTCCATGAGAAGGCTTTTGTGTTTTTTTTGGTTGTTGCAGTACATGTTCCTTCGTAGGAACACACCTTAAATGTTCATAATTGAAATTTTCGGAGAAGAATATTAGGCTGCCAGACTCTTCTTGTGCTAACATTGACTCATGTATTTGCATTGGAAAAAGGGAGCAGGAGGTATACTTGTTGGCTGTTGCATAGCCATTTGTGCTGTTAAGAGTGATCACCAAGTAGCCTCTCCCTTAGTACTTAACAAAGCTGCTATTATTTATTTTCAGCCAAAAACTATTAATTACAGCTAATATGAACAAACCCTTCGACCAAAGTCACCAAGACATACATGTTAAGTTTCTCAATTGTCGGAGTCCCTCTCGTCCGCAACAAAAGATCCACCATTGTAATGTTTCCAATCTTTGGCTCAGATATATTGTCAAGTAGTTCTTGCTTTGCGCAAGAAAGAATTATTTACAAGAATCCATGAATATTTTTCAAAGAAACCCTCAAATTATTCTCTTTTTTGAAAGCTCTTACATTATTTAGCTATGCGCATTTCTTATATTCCATGGAATGAAAAATATACCTAGATCCTGACCATCCAAACTTGGCCTAACGATTGATATTTGAGTACTTATTATCATGTTCTAATAGTTGTTTCTACTGCACGGTAATGTCACAAGAAATGGTTCAATTCCATAAAAAACAAAGAAAAGTTTCTCATGTTCCAAACAGTTCCTTAACGGTTTCATGCAAGCTCTATAACAGGCTCAAACTAAGATTGAGATTGGCTCAAACAGTCCCAAATGTCGTGTTTGAGTTGAGCTCGATTGTTTTGCATATTCGCTAAAATTTATTAGGTATCAAGTTTGTAAGCACACATGCTTTGGACTCGAAATGCTGAAGACTCAGCAAAAGTGCTCAAAGACTCACTAAGCCGCAGCACAAAGTACCAGAGGTGGCCCGGCACAGCACGGCTTGTATAGGCACGACCCATTTAGGCATGAGACCATTTGATCTATTACTTAGATGGGTTGTATCGTACCGGGCCACAAACTGAGGCACTGATCCAAGCATGATTCGATAGCCTCGTGGGCCATGCTAGCTAGTATCGGTCTATTTAGTCCATTTGGCATGGAATTTTGAGAAAAATGTAAAATAATTCGAGAAAAATTTTAAAATTTAAAAACACAAAATAAATAAATATATATAATTATAAAATAAACTATATAAAATTCGAAAACTAAAAATAAAATCACATAAATTGAAAAATGAAGCATACAAAATTCAAAAAAATACAAAATAAAATCATATAAATATTAAAAAAAAGGAACAGACCATGCCTAGGTTGTGTCGTGTCAGACTCGATACTATTTATGTTGTGTGGGCCGACCCACTGAGCCAAGGTTTCAACCCAAGCATGGCATGGGTCATCGAGCCGCATTGGCACTATCCGTTTAGGTGGTGGGTAGTGCTGTGCCTAGGCCAAACCATCAGTGTCGTGCTTCGGGCCAGTCTGGCTAGCATGGCCTATTTGGCCACCTCTACAGTCTACACAGTACACAGCCACTCTCCCCCCTCGTACGGACAGCTAAATAAGTGTTTTTGCTTGCAAGAAAAGAAAGGAAAAAGAAAAGAAAGAACTCATAGTCAACGAAAGTGGTGCCTATGGTGGTGGTGTAAATGGGGCGATGTGGCGGCAGTGGTCGGATAACCGCGTCAGACGACCACGTATGGTGGTGATGGTGGAGGGGGAAAGCGATGTCGACGGTAACAATAGCTCGAGAGCAGGGGAAAAGCCACGTATAGTGGCGATAGATGGTAGTGGTGGTTCCGATATGGCAAGAGGCGGTGGCAACCGCAGCCTCAGTAGGGAACCGACGTCTGGTGGTGCGCGAGGAAGCAATGGTAGTGGAGGAGGAAGTGACGGTGGCCTGGGTCTTGGAGGAGAAAGCAACGGAGGCCTGCTTAATGTCGTACTCTTGTGGATGGTGGATGATGCTATGAATGAAGAGTTTTACAAGCAAAAGGTAAGAAAAGGGATAACCTTTTGTTGCTATGTCTACTTAGAAGGCGATATACATGTTGGAGGATGATAGTGATCGCCTTTACACTCCTCAACAAGTAAAATGGAGTTGCATTTGGGATAAGATTAAATTTCACATCGTGCAAATAACATGATAAAACTGTTTAAGCAAAGCATTGCAGAAAATTCATAGGTCTACTTTTTTTATTAGAGCTCTAGTGAAATTACTCCCATGACTACCTTAGCCATAGGACATTCAAAGAACAAATGTAAGGCTGTTTCATTAGAGTTACAAAAATACTACATGGGATTGCTAACCCATTTCCTTCTCAGCAAGTTGTCTTTTGTTAACATAGACCCGCTTCTAATTAGCCAAGAGAATATATTATCTTAGCAGGCATTTTTCCTTTCAACTTTTCTTGAAATGTGGCAATGAAACTTCTAGAGGAATCCATACATTGCAAGAACAAGGATATTTTCTAGGGAAGGCCCTAGAATAGCTAGATAAAATAACTAGTAAACCTTCTAGTGTATGGATATTTTCTTAGAATACTGTAGATAACCTAGGATATTTTAGATCAATGGCTATGATCTTGACAAATGTCAAAGATCTAATGACCGTTGGGTTCTATAAATAGAGAGCCTTGCCTCTTACCATACCATGGCATGAGAGCATAGTAGAAGGCAAGAGAGCAAGATAAGAAAGAGTGTTAGGATAGTCACCTAAAGGAGTATATGTACACTATGTATGTGTAATAGTGTTGTGTTTTAATAAAGTAGCATTTTATAATTGTAAGTCTCCCAGTTTAGTTGTGATATTTCTAAGTACTTAGTGCATTATTAAATTATGATTTAACATGAGCGACTCGGTTGCTCGGAATCACAATGGTCTTGGCTTTAACATAAGCGGCTTGGACACTTGAAGCTGCAAAGTCGGCACTGTCACCTGCGATAATGAATAGTGCACTAAGTAAATAAAAATTAAGAGGCTAACCGACTTAGAATAGTGGTATTAGAGCCACCCCTATAGAATAGTGGTATTAGAGCCACCCCTATTCCCAACAATTGGTACCAGAGCTATACCGATTTCCATTAACTTTTTTTGTTAGTAGGTCCTAGAGATAATGTAGTCACGTGTTTGTACATTGATCTCACAGTAAAAACCGCTAATTTGTCCCACTTTCATTGAATTTGATCCTCGCTGTTGGTTGACATAGTTGTTCAAGATTAAAAGAAAGCCATCTTCAACATTTGAATGTCCAATTCTTCTCATATATGTTCACATAACCCCAAAATAGGAAACAAAATAGGGAACTTTCTAGCTAATTACCTATTGTCAAGCTAACAACCTTCCCAAGAGAGTAAGTTTCCTCCATCACCATTCACACAACAAACTAATATTAAGTTAAGGTTTTGCATCCTCAATGGCTATGCATTTTTAAAAAAGACTGCTAGAACTCCTCCCCCTCCCCCCGTCGCCTCCTCCCCTTCTTTGCTCACTTTGCTATATCTGGGTTTGTGAGGGCAAAATGGTTATGAGTGGCTTGATCTTTAGAGAGTTTTTAGAACTGCATGGAATGAATTGTGGTTAAATCAAATGCCACATCACATGATTTTCGCGCTGTGTTTTCCCATTTTCTAGATGTAGTTGCCAATTAGTGGCAACTGTAAGGTGAAGAGTGTTATGAATATTGTGTGTATTGATATGAGACCCAAATGGCTATATATATATATATATATATATATATATATATATATATATATATATATATATATATATATATATATATATATATATATAAAAGAGTACAAGGGATGTGCCATATAGAGATAAGACATATATGGAATAGGATACAAACTCTATCTCCTTAACAAAGAGTAGGGCAAAGAAAACTGGTGGAAAAGAACATTTTTTTGGCACTCAAGATGGGTTAATGATCGATCACCAAATTAGTTAGCACCATCCTGTTTGTAATTGCAACGAGGAATTGTAGGACGGTGAAGGAAGAGCCCACAGGAGGAAATTGGATCAAATCAGTTTGAAGGATTAGCAATGAGCAGCAGCTTGACGAGTTCATTGCCCTTTGGACTGATATTTCAGAAGTTCAGTTTACTGAGCACGAGTAGGACAAGATCGTTTGGAAATGGAATGCTCAGGGGGTTTATACAGCAAAGTCGGCTTATGAGTTATGATATTTTTGTCGCTAATTGCCAGGTTTGCTGTCGCGTTGCCTCTTGTTCTTGAAGTTCTTTCAGATTTTTGTGTTTTGGCCTTAAGGCTGGTAGGTTTCCGATTTGGTTTCTAGACCGGTTGTTTTGTATTCCTCTTCCTTTTCATGAATGGCAGAGCTAGCTCCTGTCCTATTTTCACTCACAGAGAGAGAGAGAGAGAGAGAGAGAGAGAGAGGGAGAGAGGGAGGGAGGGAGGGAGAGAGAGATTATTGTGGTGTTTTCCCCTACAGTGCATTTTGAGAAAATATTTTATTTGCCATGCAGGTTCAAAAAGTGCCTAATCATTTTGGATGCATTGAAGAGTACATTAATGTGTACTCAAAACATTTGATTGAAGAGTGTCGGGCAAATCTGGAGTCATCGCTAAGGAATATCAGCTCATCTCCCTATTATTGTGTCGAAACTGTATTACACACTGACTCACATTCTGTCTATTTTATTGATATTGATCTTCGGGATCTTGTGTTGAATGCTAAGCACACCAATCATATGGCCGAAGAAGGGGATATATTTTTGTTCAGCAGTCACTCACCTCAAGACTCCAACTTCAACTATTCATTGACATACTTTGGCATGGTGATTGATACAAGTCAATACACAAAATTTCATAAAGGATTTAAGGCATTGATGTCAAAGAATTGTTGCACAGAATATCTTCCAGGAAATACTAAATTTGCTATATTCCTGACCAATGTTAAAGATTCTGTTAGTGTATGGAATGCTCTCAGTTTTGATAACACGGAGGAAAATTGTTCTGCTATCAACTCAATTTTGAAGCTAGCTGAAATGGTAAGGTCATTACAACTAAATGTTTTACCTGCTTGTTTGTCATGTTTTCACTTTGGAGATAATTTACTTATTTTGTGGTTATTTTGCTTTTGCAGGCTAATGTTGACTGTAGTGTGTGTCATAGCTTATCTAGATTTGAAAATTGAGTCAAACAATCTAAATCAGGATCAAACTGATTGTCTAAAGTCTGTTGCAGCAGCGATCCAATGCAAACACAGGAATTTTGTGAAACTCTTCTGGGGTCCTCCAGGATCTGGAAAGACACAAATCATTACTACTATGCTTAGTGTTTTGCATGACCTAGATTTCAAAGTTCTTTTATGTGTTCCCAGGAAAGATGATATTGTTCAGCTGTTAATGAATCTTGAAGTGTGTCTTTATCCTTTGGTTGATATTTTGGTGCTTGATAGTTTGGCGGCGAGTCCTCTTGCTAGAAAATTTGATCAAGCTTGCTTAGATCACAGATCACAAGATTTCCTTACTTGCATGTTGTTGTTTAAGCAGTGGGTAGCTAAAATGATTATCTTACTTGAGCTGAAGAATTATTGCACTAAGAATTGTGATCACCAGACTGAACAAACCCGGTGCAGTACTACTGATCTTCCTATATTCAAGCTGCATTCATTTAAGCATAGTTTTAATGTTCTTGTGAAGGATTTGCAAAAATGCTTGATGGATTTAAGAGACAAATTTTCAGCAATGTGTTTATCTGATAATAGTGTCAACGATGTTACAAACCTGTTGGATATGTTGAAAAAATTCAAAGGTTTGCTATGTCATGAAGGAATACATGACAGGAATATCCAACGAATTTTTGGATTATTATCCTCAACACAGTTGGCTTCTAGATATAGTGGGTGTTCCATTGAGGAAGAACTAAATGACGCAAGAATGGCTTTGCTTGAATTTTTGCAAACTTTTCGGAGCTCAATTGCACTGCCAAAGTTTGATAATAGAAAGTCTGTTGAAGATTATTGCATTGCACACTCTAAAGTCATCATCTGTACAGCTCCTGCCTCTTTTCGACTACATGAAGCAAATATGGAGTCAATCAATTTGCTAATAGTAGATGATGCAGACCAGATCAAAGAGTGTAGCTTAATCATTCCGTTGCGTCTTCCATTGTCACACATTTTAATGTTTGGTGATAATTGCAATTTCCAACCAGTGGTCAAGAGCAAGGTAACTTTCATTCTTTCTATCTTTTAAAATTTTAGTCTACTTATTGGTTAACAATCTTAGACTGTCAGCTGATCTGAATGATTTTTCCATTTGTTAATTGATTAGGTATGTGAGGAGACTGGGTTTGCTACCAGTCTTTTTGAAAGACTACTAAATTTGGGTTTTCCAAATCATTTGCTCAAGGAGCAGCATGTAATTCACCCTTCAGTTTTCCAATTTCCAAACAAGCATTTCTATGATGGGAGAATTATAAATAGTCCAAATGTTGTTTCCCCTGAGTATAATGAACAGTTTAAAGATTTGGTGTTTTCCAACTATTGCTTCATTGATGTCACTAACACAAATGGATCTGCTCCCATGGATAAAGACTCTGTAGAGGCAGCTACAATTCTATACATGCCCAAGATCTTTTATGAATGTATGTTGTTTACATGGTTTCCACTTACTCTTTCTTACAAGTACTTTTGATGGTGCAATTCTAAAGTACATCATTTGGGATTAATCTCATACACAATACAATGCTTTTAGTAATTTTTCATGCAGTGCGTAAGGTTTTCTTAGCTGAATAAATAGCATGCTTGGAAGCTTAATTTTGCTATTTAATATGCATTCTTTAGAAAAATATGTGTGCAGTTTGAAAAGTATTACGCAACCTTGGCTATTGATGTTTGATATACCTTTTCTGCAAGTGTTAGTTCTATTGATACTACCCTATTATGGTGAATTTTCACATGTTTTGGTTAACGTCATAATGATCTAGTTGTATTTTCTTCTTTGGAATGTTTTGAATATACTTTATTTTTTGAAACTTAAGAATATGCCTATAATCGCTAGCTTTACTCCAACATTTACCTGTTACCAGCAAGTTTTCAGCACCAAGCAATAGCAGTGGCTGGTCTAATATCATGAAAGAAACTTTGGTTGAGAGCTAGATTTATAGTTTTCTCTTCTGTTGCTTTTATTACTTTGTTTCTAACTCAAGTCTATAAAATTTGATGTGATACTCTTTTGTCAATCGAAGATTTGCCAATTGCCATAAGTCATAAAATAATGAATATTTTTAATCAGTCAGCATCAAGTGTCAACAACATGAAGAATTATTTTACAGTAATGCTATGAAAACTTGTTTACTGATTTGTTTTGTTTTCCAAACAGGTTGGAAAGATATTGACCAAACTCTTGAGATTGGCGTCATGTCGCTATGTAGTAGCCGTGTTAATGCAATGAAAGGTCTACTGAAAAATAAATATGCTACTCACAATAGAATTAATGTGCACGTCAAGTGCGCTGACAATTTCCAAGGAGAAATGTACCATGTGGTAATTCTATCAACACTTTTCAAAGATGACAAGAAGCTTCTTCAGAGCAAAAACATCAATGCCGCCCTTACTTCAGCGAGGTTCGTGCTTAGGATTGAAGTCAAAATTGATTTGGCTGTAAATTTTACTATTGCTACTAACAACAATCATGTATTGGCCGCATTTTTCACTACATGCAGACATTGCTTACGGGTATTGGGTGAAGCTTTTGATCCATTTGTGTGCGGTGGAGTTTGGGAAAAACTAATTGATGATGCTATAGAGCGCAAGTGTTTTGTAAAGTTGAATCCTGAAACCCTACCTGTGGTCATTGATCATTCAAGAAATACACATGGTTTGAGTGATTTGCTCGGTTCAAACTCTGCATCTTCAAAGGTAAATATTTTTATTACAATCTTGACACACACACTGAGGTATAAGCTATAACCATCATCATCATTGACGGTAAGCAAATCAACAAGTCTTGCAATCCCCTGTATTTTGGTTTGTCTAATATGTATTGGGATTTGGGAAATTAGTTTATACTAAATTTTCTGGGAGTGTTATTTATAGTGAGTTGTTATACTAAATTATCATGCCATTCTTTTATCCATTATAATGAACCACTGAAAATGATAATGTGTAATAATGAGATACTATCTTGCACTATATTTTAGGTGAGTAAAGAATTCACATGGGATGGGAGGCCTCACAGGACCAAATATATTTTAGCTCCTCTGCGGGACCAGAAAACTTCTGGTACTCATGAAGTATTTTGTAATGTTGCCTTATTTTTGTTTAGTTGTTATTTCCACATGGAAACTCATTTCAGTTGGATAATATTATTTCTTGTCTGTACAGATACTTGCACCTTTCATGCTTGTTTGGGAGCAATGGAGTCTTTATACAAATTCCAGTACGCTTGCATGGAACCACCAAATGATTTTAGTTGGATTTTATCCACTGATGATTTGACAGAACAGTACAAGGCTGTCACCACCCAGGAAATTGGATATGAGGACATAATGAAAAGGGGTTACAACCGACTCGAAACTGTATTGGAAATTCTAAAAGAGCGTGGCATCATAGGCAGCAAAAGCCTTCAGCCTGAGGTGATATGTGTTTTAGTTCTTTTATCATGTGATGTAATGTTTGATATGCTAAAATTTGACTTTAAGTATTACCTCCAAAATTACAAATACTCTTTGCTCTACGGTTTCATCAGTTTTATGTTGATAAATTTAGTACATTAAAGATGTGGTAATTTGTAGTTATATTCCTTCCAAATTTAAAAATATCATATATATATTCTTACAAATGGGGAGGTCAAGCTAATCCTTGGCGACTTGGTTTTGAATGTTGTTAGTGCATATGCTCCACAAGTAGATCTGGATGAGACCGCTAAAAGACAGTTTTGGGATGACCTAGATGACATGTTTAGAAGTGTGCCTAACAGCGAGAAGATTTTCTCCAGAGGCGATTTCAATGATCATGTCGGTACAACTAGTTGGGTGTTTCAAAGGGTGCATGAGGGTTTTAGTTATGGTGATAGTAATCAAGAGGAAGAAGATATTTTAAACTTTGTCGTAGCCTATAATCTCATGATAGCTAACACCTTTTTTAGAAAGAGATATTCCCATTTAGTTACCTTTAGCAGTGGTCATCATTCTATTCAAATCGATTTTGTGCTTTTTTAGAAAGAGATATTGCCCTGATTTGGAGATAAATTCATTAGGAGTATCCAACTGTTTATGTATTACCATCGAAGTCTGCTTTTTGTTAACTAGTGTTTCACAATCTTCTCTTTGATTTCCTTCAAGATTGATTAATATGCTTTGACAACCTTCTTTATTTCCTGCAAGAGTCAAAGGCTTGTCTCTTTATGTATAACTTAGCACAACTATGTATATTTTTGCAGGTGACTAGCCGTTTCAGAATCAAATCGTACTCAAGACTTACATTCAGGAGGAGTGAAGATCTTGACAAAGCACTTTCTACTGTCAAGGATGGAAGTATATTAGTGGCCCATTTCCGTATCTCACGAAATTACTTCTCCTTGAGGCCTGGGGAAATTTATCACTACGACTGCAACAACCCATGTATCCGCCCAACATCTTGCTTGCCGGTTGCTCATGTGGTAATGATTGTTGGCTCAGGGGATGCGCTGACAAAGCTGCCAAACGGAGAGATACAGTACGATCTCCATTTGAACCTGCAAAACAGCGCTGGCAGGTTGTTTGGAGATAATGGGTTTGGAAAGATTGGGGGAACCTTTGTGCGGGGCCTGTATCGGATGGAGATTTAAAACATAGAAGCAGTTTCTTTCCTTCAGTTTAGCAAGCATTTTCCTCGCTCCCATCTGTATGTTGCTGGATGATGCTGCTACAATACATTGGTCTGAGTGACGCATTGTCATGGCAAGTTTGTTCAATCGGCAATTTGAAGAGTTTGTTCAATCGGCAATTTGAAGTTTTGTCATTCTTGTTGGAGTATTTATATATATTACAAACTTATTCAATGGGCGAGTTGGCAAGATCAAGGCATGAAGTAATGTTTTTTTTGATGGAGCATGAAGTATTGCTGATCTTGTTGGAGTTTGGATCCGCAACCGAGTGAAGTTTCAGAAAGAACGCCCTTCCATTCTCCTTTCTTGCTTGTGATGGGAATGCTGTTTTTTTTTTGTGTGTGTTATTGTGCTTACTGATACCAATCTTACCAATCAGTAGCTCAGCTGTGTTTAGTATTCGTCAACTATTCAGGTGCAACAGTAGTTGGAAACGAGTATGCACTGGCCTTGGCTGATTTTGCCCATAGATAACTTCCTTTTGGAAATTTACTGGATCAATGTGCAGCATTATCCTTTGTTTTCCCCTCTGTTAGTTATCAAGTTCTCTTCATGTAGTATGTGTTTCCATGCGCTTGCCGTGGCAACGAGTTCTTTCTTACTGTCTTCCCTTTCTGAGTTTATATGTTCATAGTTAACCGATCAAGTATTAAAAAGCTCACATAGGAAACATAATGCGATTGTCACATAGGAAACATAATGCGATTGACTTGGTGAGGAACATTCTTTCCCTGGTCCAAATTTTTTACAATAAAAGCTTATCCGCTGTTCACTAATAGATCTTTATGCCAAATCAAGATGAATTTTGATGTGAGTAGATTGAGTTGGTATGAGCTACTTTATATTTCTGTAGGCACATGTAATCTAGATTGAGTTGGTATGAGCTACTTTATATTTCTGTAGGCACATGTAATCCCCTTGTGACAAAACTTTTGAGTAATTCCATGTCTGGCCAACGTTATTTGCTGGAATTTGATAATCCAAAAGGTTAGAATTTGTGTGCTCAATAACACTTTGTGACTCAACTTGAGTGTTGAAGCAAGATCTCAGTTTACTGTGCAAAAAGGATGGTTTATTTTACTAGGATAGAATGTATTCAATCCCTGAAACTTCAGGCTGCAGGATCTTGATGTTTAGATATATAACGGTAACTATGGAAAGTGAATATGTAAAATACCAGCAAACAGGTTAGATTAGGCCAAACTACGCTATTTTCTATTAGCTGGAATTTCTTAGCCAGTTTAGCATGTACTGAAGCTCCAGCGCGCTGTTCCTCTTCCCCTCATGCATTGTGTGTACCTGGAGAACATTTGTGGTGATCACTTATCAAATAGTACAACCTCCAATGCTAATTTGTTACAATACCTTAGGTGTTCGTCCTGAGATATGTAGGATTCTGCTGTTCTGTCTCCTGAGAAGTTGAAACATGTAGACTTGGGCTTCCATTGCATTGTTTGTCACTTCCAAGTTGCAGCATATTAGATTCAATTTTGGTTGGCATTGCTTTGTTTGCAAAGAATGGTCTGGAAGTGTTGTTGTAATATCCAGGAAAACAAGAAAAAAAGAGAAAGGATGGAGATTTGGGCCCCTACTAAAGGGGAGGCAGACCGGCTGCCCAAGCCAAGCCGCAGCCTCTTCTCGCCCCTCGCTCCCATGTGCCACGCCTCCGCTCTGCGCCCTTCGCATGCGCCCCTTGCCGTTGCTCGCCGGTGTCGCCACCCTCCGTCCAAGCAGCCTCGGTCGCCGCCGTCCCAGGCGACACCGTGCCTCCCTAGGCCAGCGTCGCTCGCAGTCGCCCCAAGCCGGGATGGCGGCTCCTCCCTCTCGGCGCCGTCGTCGCCACTGCTAGCAACCTCGCTCGGAGACCCTCACTCTTAGTGCCGGCCTCCACGCGCCCACTCTAGATTTGCTCACCCTAGCCTCTACCTGCCGCCGCCGTCCTTCTCACCCCGCAACTCCGACCGCCCACCTAACCTTCAAGGTTTGGTCCCTCTCCTCCTAGCTTCCTTGCCGAAGCTGCCGATTCAAACGCATGGATGATATGGATGCATGGATGGTGAAATTTGTACCGGCTCCTGGTCTTGGAGATTTGTTTTGTAACTCTTGAGATGGTTCCTTGCAAATTGCTCATTTAGTCATCAAACTATGAATAAATCCAACTAGGACAGCTTGCTCCCTAGCAAGTTACCAGTCACGGTTATTTGGTACTGATGTTGTTTATCTTGTTACATGTAACATCCTGAAAATTCGGATGTTCAGAAATGTGAAAATTTTAAAAAATTTTATCGCATCTAGTTCGCATTTGAAACTTTTGCTGAAATCTTATATGGGGCTTCCTGGATTTGGAACTATGCAAATTAACATTGGGGAATAATTCCCAGGTGTATATGATAATCATAAAAATATCGGACACATAATGATTTAAACCAATGAATTATAAGTTCAAAATATGAAAAACAAAAATGAAATTTAAGTTAATAAAACAAAACCTAAAGTAAAGTAAAAATAAAAAGAAAGAAATTATAATTGGCAAGTTAGATTGAAAAATGAATTCAGTTTAGAATTACTATTGAATTCAAATTTAAAATGAAAATTCAATTTTAAATTTGAATGGAGAACTAAAATGTAGTTCCAATTGAAATTTAAACTCTATTCAAAAACCTAAAAATAAAAATAGGAATCAATTTTGAATTCCAAAAATCTAGATTTTAAATGCAAGTTCGACTCCTAAATTTGGAAATTCAAAGGTAAAATCCAAAATTTTGAATTTTGTTATTATTATGATACCCTCATCCTTGAAATAATTGCACTCTTAATCATTGTCACCCTAGAAAATAATTGATAAATATTTTAGTTAAACATTATATCTAAATGCCATGCTTTGACCTGTTTAGATACCCGAGGGCATTAAATTGCCTTGACATCAATTCAAAAACATAAAACTGGTTTTGGGCAGGCAATGGAGCGAAATGGCTGGTATGTTGAGATAAGTTAATCTATGTTTCCCTAAAACCCTAAAATATGCTTTACATATCTGGGTAGATGGTAAGATTGGTTGGTGCGGATGAAGCACGAGTATGGTTGGTTTGTGGTAGAAGTGCTCAAATAGCTATAAGGACCGAATCTTTTGATGACCTCTCAGCGTAAAACAGTACAACTACAAGCTGGCGAAGTGTAGGCTTGGTTGAATAATTTATTAGATCCTTAAAGTCATCTCACAGGTAGGGGGAAGGAGGGGCAGTGCAAGAGAATAAAAATATATCCGGCTTGAATGGGACACCGCGTAATGGTGAAGTTTTCCAATCATGCTAGCGTTGTGGAGAGCGTAGTCCAATCTGTGCTAGTATCCATGGTAGACATCCTGTACAACTCATAAGACCTTTTACATGAGGGATAGGCCCATGTGGGTGAGATGATAATAGGGCGAGGTATTGTAAAGGCCTCGTGATGGTCTCTCGACCTACATGACCAAGGAATCATGTGGGCGCAACAAGCTAATTGTCTTTTGTCGGTAAAGTGTACACTCTACAAAGTGAAAACTATTCGAACAACCGAGCCCATGGTTATGGGTGGGCATGGGAACTTACAAGATATAGTTCTATTTCTAAAACATTATGGGCGGGAATGAAAACTCGTCGGGCGGATAGAATCCTATGTTTGAATTGCCTCGGGTGGATAGAACCCAATTATCATGTAAATGTGTGTATTTGGATGCTTTTGTTGGTATGGTGTATACATGGCGTTCACACCAATCTGCAAAGTCTTTCATGCCGGCAACAGCTGGATATGGCATAGGGGATGTCATGGCAACATCCAGGTCTGCAGCTGAAGGCACAGCTAAGGATGATTTGGACCCAACAACAGCACCAGAGAGCTGATTTGGATTAGCAATAGCACCAAAGAGCATATAAGTATTAGGAAAGGGTATTCATATTTAGAAGTCCCTATTAGTATTAGTATGATATTCGGTATTCTATATTGTGTGCTATCTATTATAGAATCTCTTGTTAAGAAGGCTCCTGGGCTATAAAGGAGACTAGATGCTATTGAGTAAAGGCAAGAAAGATCAAATTCCCAAGAACTTACAGGTGGATCAGGGCCCTAACCGCAAGGGTCAAGGGCGATCTTCGCCCAACTTATCCCTTCCCTGCTTAGCCATATTACTTGGCATCAGAGCCCTTTCCCCTTGATGAACCACGAAGGTCCTATTCTAGCCTAATCTTTCAATGAGAAGGTAAATTCGGTGGTAGTTTCTCAACTTTCACGGTCCTGGCTGCGAACTCGCAAGGCTCAAAACCATGCAATCGCTGAACTGCTCGACAAGTCGTTATCAACCATGTACAAATACCCGGATGACCTAATCACGAAGATCAATTCCTGCATACACCAAAGAAGCACGCAAGGACAAGATAAATAAGCAATCTAAAAATTGCGAATAGGTATTGAAATTGTATTGAGAAGTTGGGTTCTGAAGAACAATATCGCTGTTGATCTCACCGATCAAGAGGACAAAGTATAAAGTAGCAAAGCTAAACTTCAATCAACAAAACCCAAACCCTAAAGTGTAGCACACATGAGACTATATGAGGATGACGGCCAGAGGGTAGCAGCCAGGGGGTGGGCACACATCCTTAGGGTTACAAGGTCCATGGGCCTAAGTGGAGGTGGCGCAACACCAATCCGTTTTCGGAATCAGAGACAATAGCGGCCTATTTTGCAGATTACGACATGCTCAGAAGGAGTTTTGAGATGGGGTCACATATGTTGGAAAGAGGATGAGATAAGCTTTCAATCAAGTACTCGTGGAACTCAATCGGAGTCCGTATGTGAAAGTTATACTCGTTTGAAGTCGGTGTTGTCTCCGGAGGCCGAATTGAGTTGTGTATGCTTTCCTTCATGATCAGCTCCTAAGTTCCTGATTAAAAGAACATCACATATATTAGGTAGCAGCATATTCTTATTAGAAGCAAAAGTCTCTCCTAGAAATGAAGTTACCTGATAATGAAATTAACGTGTGCGAGCTCTTGTGATTGGACATGCAAGTGCGTATATTCAGATCTATTATGAGGAATGCTGGTTGTATGCATGAAAGAGATGTCCTCATCATCCTTCTCTTCTTGCACTTGAGTTATCCTCAACTCAAGCTTATCTTTTTCTCCCAAATATGGCTTCAAATATGCAATGTTAAATGTAAGGCAAACCCCAAATTTTGTAGGCAGATCAAGCTTATATGCATTATCATTAATATTAGCTAACACCTTGAATGGACCATCAGCTCTAAGTATCAACTTAGACTTTCTCAATTTAGGAAATCTATCTTTGTGCAAATATAACCACACTGGATCACCAGGTTCAAAAGTTAAACTCTTTCTACCCTGACTATAAGCAATCTTATACTTAACATTCATGCGCTTTATGTTTTCGTTAGTTGTTTCATATATTTTAAGAACAAAGTCAGTACACTTCTTAGCATCTAAATTTTCTATTTCAAAAATAGGAATAGGCAATAAATCAATAGGAGCACGAGGATTAAAATCGCATACTACCTGAAAAGGGCTCATTTTTATGGTAGAATGTAGCGATCTGTTATAAGCTAACTCTACACGAGGTAGACATTCTTCCCACATCTTTAAGTTTTTCAAAACAGCCATCAACATAGTTGATAATGTGCAGTTGACAACTTTAGTTTGGCCATTCGTTTGGGGTAACAAGTAGTAGAAAATAGCAGCTTTGTCCCCAATTTCATCCAAAGGGTGTGCCAAAAGTGACTCAAAAACTTCGCATCCCGATCTGAAACAATGGTATTGAGTACTCCATGTAATCGAATGATCTCTCTGAAAAACAAACCATCAACATTTGTAGCATCATCGCTCTTATGACAAAGTATAAAATATGCTATTTTAGAAAATCTATTCACAACAACAAAAACACTATCACTCCCATTCTTTGTTCTAGGTAGTCCTAAAACATAATCTATTGAAATATCCTTCCAAGGAACACTAGGCACGGGAAGAGGCATATATAAGTCATATGGATTAAGTCGAGACTTATCTTTATTGCATATAGTACAACAAGACACGTAGTGCTCAATGTGGCGCCTCATTCGAGGCCAATAGAAGTGCTCACCCAGAATGTCCTCCATCTTTTTGACACAGAAGTGTCCCATCAGTCCTCCGCCATGCGCCTCCTGTAATAACAAAAGACGAACGGAACTTGCTGGAATGCATAACTTGTTAGCACGAAACAAAAATCCATCATTCACAATAAATTTATTTCAGCTTTTGCCTTCTTTACAATTCTGAAGTATATCTTAAATTCAACATCATGCACATATTACTCTTTAATTGTCTCTAAACCAAAGATTTTAAAATCAAGTTGAGATAACATGGTATAACGGCGAGATAAAGCATCAACAATGACATTATCCTTTCCTTTCTTGTGCTTGATGACATATGGAAACGATTCAATGAACTCAACCCATTTAGCATGTCTACGATTTAGATTTGATTGACTACAAATGTGCTTCAACGATTCATGATCAGAATGTATAATAAATTCTTTAGACCATAAATAATGTTGTCATGCTTCTATTCTCCAAACTAAAGCATATAATTTCTTATTATAAGTAGAATAATTTAGACTAGGCCCACTTAATTTTTCACTAAAATAAGCAATAGGTTTATCTTCTTATAGTAACACACCTCTAAGTCCAATTCCACTAGCATCACATTCAAGCTCAAGGGTTTTACCAAAATCAAAAAGTTGAAGAAGTGGTGCATTGTAAGCTTATCTTTCAAAATCTATAATGATTGTTCTTGTAGGGCCCCAAAGAAATGGAACATCTTTCTTCGTAAGCTCATTCATCGGTGTGGCAATGGTGCTGAAATCTTTGATGAACATCAATAAGATCCAGCAAATTCAAGAAAACTCCGCACTTGTGTGACCATGTTAGGAGTCGGCCAACTCTGTATAGCTTTGATCTTGGTTTGATCAACCTCAATACCCTATAGAGTAATAATATAGTCAAGAAACGATATTCGATCGGTGCAAAAGGTGCACTTCTCAAGGTTATCAAACAAACGTGCATCACGTAGTGACTTGAAAACAACAGTCAAGTGTTCAAGATGGTCCTTTAATGTTTTGCTATAAATCAATATGTTATCAAAATATACCACCACAAATTTGACTATGAAAGTACACAAAATTTTATTTATTAATCTTATGAAAGTATTAGATGTATTAGTTAACCCAAAAGGTTTTACTAACCACTCATATAACCCAAACTTAGTTTTGAATGCAGTTTTCCATTCATCGCCTAATTGCATGCGAATTTAGTGATATCTACAACTTTACAGAACATTGTAAAACCACTTAATTCATCAAACATATCATCTAACCTAAGAATAAGATGATAATATTGGATAGTAATATTATTGACAGCTCTACAATCAACACACATACGCCATGATTCATCTTTTTTAGGTACCAAAATCACAGGAACAGTACAAGGACTAAGGCTCTCGTATATGTACCCTTTGTCAAGCAAGTCTTGCAATTACGCTGAATTTTCTTAGTCTCTTCGGGATTGGTCCTATATGGCGCATGATTGGGAAGCGGGGCTCCTGGAATTAAATCAATTTAATGCTCAATCCCCTTAATCGGAGGCAGCCCCAGGGGTACTTCACTTGGGAACACATTAGCAAACTCTTGCAAAATGTTAGCAACAGTAGGAGGTAAAGGAGGCATATTCTCAAAAGAAAACAATGATTGTTTGTGCACTAAAGCATAGCAATTAGATTGGTATCTTCCATCTCACAAATATTATATTTAGTAGCAAGTAAAATAGAATATTTCAATTTAATTTCACCCTTCGTAGCACTAAGTTCTTTCTTCTTCTGGTACACAAGTTCTTTAGCTACAATCTGATTTTCACTTTTGGTACTCTCCTTTTCTCTATTAGCTCTCTCTATTTCATCCTTTAAAATAGCTTCAGGAGACATAGGCAGCAAGATGATTTTCTTTTTTTTTAAACATGAAAGTATACTTATTAATTCTACCATAATGCATCGTATCTCTATCATATTACTAAGGTCTATCTAACAACAAAGAACATGCTTGCATAGGTACTACATCACAATCAGCACAATCATGATAAGAACCAATAGAAAATGGACTCTCACAATGCGGATTACCTTTAGCTTACCACAACTGTTCAACCATTAAATTTAATATGGATGAGGATGTTTTTGTGTGGTTAGTACAAGCTTCTCAACCATGTCCATGCTCGCCAAATTGTTACAACTTCCTCCATCAATGATCACACGATATGAACACTCCTTGATGACAAGCTTTGTTTGGAATAGATTGTGGCATTGATTCTGCTCAACACACTCCATTTGTGCACTAAGTACTCACTTTACTATAAGACTTTTATATTTATCTAAAATTTCAGCACCATATTGTTCCTCTTCTCGCTTAGATTTGTGGTCATCACCTGCGCGGTCAGTTGTAAGCATAGCAAATTCTTCCTCAATGTCACTAGCTGAAGCATACTCACCATTATCCTTGATCAAGAGAGCTCCTTGCTAGGGCAGTCCCGCATCATGTGTTCATAGCCCTTGTAAAGATGACATTGTATTTCTTGTGCTCTACCCGTTGAAGCAACTGAAGATGAACTTTGTGTGGGGGCTTGTACCATGCTCTTGCTCGTTTCTGATGCACGTGATGGTGTAGTTGAAGTAGATGGACGCCAGCTATTGGAGGAGTTCGTAGGTGCATGTGTTTAGTTGAAGGTAGTAAATGGTGCTCTTCATTGCCCACGACCTGCAAAAGAACCTGTAAAATTTTCTTTGATCCTAGATTGACATCCTTGTACCTCTCTTTCAGCTTTACAAGCAAGAAGAAACAAGTGAGTGATAGAATTATATTCTTTTTAATCAAGTATGTCATGAATTTCATAGTTTAGACCTTCAAAAAAATCTAGCCATCTTAGCATCTTTAGTTTCTTCTAAACCACAACGCAGCAAACCAATTTGCAATTCTTGATAATAATCCTCTAAAGAACTACTACCTTGTCTTAAACCTTACAATTTATTGAACAAATCACGAGAACAATATGAAGGGACAAATCTATGTCTGATTGCTCTGTTCAAAGCATTCCATGTTCTAGGTATGTTCTAATTAGTACAACAATATTCACTCCACCAAATAGAGGCAAAATCAGAAAACTCACTAGTAGCAGCCCTAGCTTTCTTATCTTTAGGGAAATCATGACAAGTAATTTTTTGTTCTATGGTTAAGTCCCATGTGAGATAAGTATCAGGATCATATTTTCTATCAAAAGAAGGCATAGTGAATTTAATTTTATCGAACACATCATTATGGTCACGTACCTGACGTGGTGAATCTTTTCTCATACCTATAATCTCTCCTTATACCTTGTTGATTGAAGTGTCTCCGCCGATGATCATGATCATTGTTGGGGTTGAAGCCTTCATCAGACTCTATATTAGCAACATACTAATTTCCTTAATTATCGACCTCATCTTGTTGTTCTACCTCTTTAGCACATGACCGAGCAACGGAAGGGGTATGGCGTTGTCGTGGAATGCCGACAGCAGTAGGGACAGCAGGCATAGGAACTACCACTTGTGGTGGTGGAGCTCTCTCCAAATGCTCCACACGTGCGTGGATGGCGTCAATAGCCACCTCAAGATGCTTGGATTGTTGATTTATCAAGCGCGTGAAGTGTTGTACATTTCTTTTCGTAAGAGGTATCAAAGGGTGGTCCTCCTCGGAGTGATCAACGGAACATACCATTATTATTAGAAAACAAGGAACAAATCATAGTGTATATGCCCCTATCAACTGCTAGGTTCTGGAGGCTCAAAAGTCACTCACACTCAAGCTTATACCAAGTTCTTACAAGCTCTTACCAATGCAGCAAGAAAGTGGTACAACCGGTGGCTGGTTTGTGATATTCTCACTTGTGAATAGCCCAACGATTGTGAGGAACGATACCTACTGAGTTAGTAGGAAGTGGAGCTCGGAAGGCTTCAATATGGTAGCAAGGATTAGCAACAATCAATTTAAAAAATGCAAGTTGAATGAATGTTCAAATTACTAGTCAAAATTGCTAATCCTCGCCTAGATCGGGAAATAGCTAAACCAACAAAGAAAACAAGAAGAGGGATACAAATGATGCAGCAAAAGAAAAGGCGCCAACAGCCTTCGAAAGAAGATTTTTTTGCTCTCTTTTTTTTATGAATCTGCACTTGACTCAAATCTCTTCAAATTCCTCTTTCGGGCCTAGGGAGGTATATGGGTCATAAACTTTTTGTAGAAGGCAAGGGTATAAAGGTAATTAAGAGATGAACGTGTTGCCAAAGTCAACTAAATCTCTCACTCTCTCTAAACTCTGGTTTTTTTGAACGTGTTGCCAAGGTCAGATGAATCTTAGGTTTCCTTCTGGCACACGAAAACAACCTCTTTTTGTCTCTGTCACCAACCGAAATCAATGTTGGTTAGGGTTTACCGCGGCAGGGACTTTGGCTGTCACGACATCGTGAGGTGCAGCGTGGTAGGAGTTTCAGCTGCCACGGCAGGATGTGGCAGTGGTGGCAATAGGGTGCGCTGGTGGTTGCCGCGGCAGCAACGGCAGGCATTTTTGATTGCTGTGGCAGCGACGGTGGCAGGCGTTTTTGGTTGCAGTGGCAGATGTTTGGTGGTGGACTCTCAGGCAAGATAACAGTTCAGTCAACCGTGGAGTACCTCACTTCCACAAGTTGGCTTTCCCAATTTTTGATGGCCAGGAGGATCCTCTTCCATTGTTGAATCGCTACGAACAATTCTTTGCTAGGTAGCGCATGCTGGAGGAAGAGAAGATCTGGTTAGCATCCTACCACATGACCGGAGTGGCACAGTAATAGTACTATCACTTGGAATGCAACCGTGGCATCCCAACATGGCCACGGTTTGTTGACCATGTTAATCTCTATTTTGGGCCTCCATCCAAAGTAATCCTCTCGGTGAACTCGTCCAACTCCGATGCACAAGCACGGTGGAGGAATATCAAGAACAGTTCCTATCTCTTTTATGTCATTGTAACAACTTGATAGAGAAACAGCAAGTTCAACTCTTCACTAATGGTCTATGCAACCTTCTCCAAATAGACATTGAACTGCAACATCCATCTACTCTGGAGACCGCAATGAGCCTTGCAAGAGCATATGAACGGCGGCTGGAGATGGCTGCTGAGGAGGACTTCAAACCTGCGACTCGGTCGACACTGCGTAGATCATCCTTTATCCATCGAAGTGCACCCATTAGCCCAATTGGTCTCGTCAAGGGCATGCTGTCAGGAGCTCCATCCAGACCACTGACAATAGCAGCTGACTCCACCAACAAAGCACCCAGTTCATGCTTCTGTCGTCTGAGAAGCGAAGAGATGGTAGACAGTCACATGAAGGGCTGTGTTTCAACTGTCCCGAGAAATTCTCTAAGGACCATGCCAGCAAATGCTCCATGAAGGGTATCTATATGCTGGAAGAAGAAGATGAGGACGTTTTCGGATCGCCAGAGGACAACATTGAGATCTCCTTGCATGCTCTCACAGGCATTCGTGCTGGCAAGACCATGCAGCTCACAGCAGCAGTCCACGATGCGAAATTCTGAGCTCTGGTGAACTCGGGCTCCACACACAACTTTGTAGCTGAAGATATTATGCATCGATTGCAATTGCATGAATTTGCTAGCGGCTCCATCAAAGTCTCTATGGTCAGTGGCGAGCAAATAGTTAGTTCCGGCCTCAAAGGTGTTCCGATTCAACTTGGCGAGGAAGACTTCACACTAGACTTCTATGTTATACCACTAGCCAGTTTTGATATGGTCCTTAGTGTTAGTGGCTGTGCACCCTTGGCCCCCATCATTTGGGATTTTGTGCGCCTAACTTTGTCTTTTTGGCATTTCGATCACATGGTCACTTGGAGCGACAGGACACTGGGTAGTGACATTTCCCAGACACTGATGGCCGGCCCTTAGGACCTCATGACAGCACTCCTCGATGAGTTCTTTAACATTTTTGGGGAACCACAAGGGCTTCCACCACAGCGACATGGCAACCATCATATCCACCTGTGGCCAAATTCAGAACCCATGGCAGTCCGGCCTTACTGTTACCCCCAATTGTTGAAAGATGAGATTGAGCGCCAACGCAATGAAATGCTAGCACAAGGCATCATTTAGAACAGCTCCTCGGCATTCTCCTCACTGGTTCTCATGGTTCGTAAGAAGGATAATTCGTGGTGTTTCTACGTGGACTATTGGGCGCTCAATGACAAGACTATCAAAGACAAATTTCCAATCCTGGTGGTTAATGAATTACTGGATGAACTTAAGGGTGTTTGCTTTTTCACCAAGCTTGATCTCCACAGCGGATATCACCAAGTTCGCATGCACCCACCCGACATTGAGAAGACAGCTTTCCGCACACACCGGGGACACTATGAGTTCGTTGTGATGCCTTTTGGCTTGATTAATGTGCTGTCAACTTTCCAAGCTTTCATGAATGATGTCCTTAAACCCTATCTTCGTCACTTTGTGCTTGTCTTCTTCGATGATATTTCGATTTACAGTCCTACATGGGTCGAGCATCTACAACACATCCGAGCTATTTTTCAGTTGTTGCACCAACATCACTTGGTACTCAAGCGCTCCAAGTGTCACATTAGAGTAGAATCAGTTGCTTAACTTGGCCATGTCATCTCGAGTCGAGGGGTGGCCATGGATCCTAGCAAAGTGGAGGGCTGTGGAGAGCTGGCCGCCATTCTGTGCTTCAACTTTTGGATTTTTGCCACACCTTTTCTTGTGGATTGTGATGCTTCACGAACAGGATTTGGTGCCGTTTTACATCAGGGTGTTGAACCAATTGCATTTTTCAATTAGGCGGTGGCACCTCATCATGTAAACTTGGCAGCTTATGAGAGGGAACTAATCGGCTTGGTTAAAGTAGTCTGACATTGGAGGCCATATCTTTGGGGTCAGACCTTCACAGTTAGAACAGATCATTATAGCTTCAAATACATCTTGGACCAACGTCTTTCCACAATACCTCAACATACATGGGTGAGAAAGCTGTTCGGTTATGATTTCCGAGTGGAATTCCGTCTAGGCCAATAGAATTCAGCTGCGGACGCCCTCTCTCATCGGGCAAACCCTGTGGCAACCCTTGCGGCTCTCTCCTTACCCACCTTCACTCTCTTTGATGATATCCTCTTGGCCATCACCTCTACACCCGAGCTGCAAACCTTGCATGACCAGCTGGTGGTCGGCACAGCCAAACCGATGTGGTCCTAGGTGGATGAGCTTCTCCTGTATGAAGGCCACATCTCTTGATGTGACCACGCCACACACGCATACGACCAAAGTTTCCAATAATAAACAAAAGGTGAATTCATTTGCTCGGTTTGAATTTATTTCAAATGAGAATATGATGCTATCTAAAGACAAAAATGTATATATGTCTAGCCATACAAGGAGAATTGCATCAACGCTATGCGCTCGTGGTTGAGGTCCACCTAAAAGGAAGTCGACCAATATATCATGACCAAATCAACACCTTTCCCAACTCTTGCTCAAGGTTACCACGTCACTTTTGAATCAATTCAAGCAAGAGTTCAAGTGGGACATATTTTATAATCTAATTTGGCCTCCAGTTCAATTCGGAGTCAGCCTGATAAGTCCGACTTCAAACGTGCATAACTTTTGCATACAAACTCCGTTTGAGGTGTGCAAGTACAGCATGGAAAGAAGAACTCGTCCACTTTCCAATGGATTTGGCCCCACCTCTAAATTCCTTCTGTGCGCACCAAAATCATCAAAATAATCTTTTGATTTTGGAAACAGAGATAAAATCAGCTACAATTTGATTACTTTTCATATATTGAGAACTTTCCATTAGCAAGGGCCTGCGTGCCCCTATAAATAGAGGCACAATTGGCCATGTAACTCAGGCTTGTTTAGATTAGTTTTTCATCGTGAAATTTCGTTATGTGTTCTTGTGTCGACTAGACCAACAACTGCGATTGCAGGCCTCAACCCTTTGTGTTCTTCAATCATATTCGCAATAGTCAGATTGCTCTTTATCTTGTTCTTGCTTGTTCTTCGATTGCTTGCAGGAATTGAACCTCGTGTTCAGGTCAACCGCGTTCTTGGCACGGTTGATATCGACTTAGGTGTGGTGTAGTGATTGCAGGACGGACTTGGTCATCTCGGTTAAGTAGCCTCTTCGTCAACGTCATATCAAATCGAAGTTATCCTTCTCATCGAAAGATCGGGCCACCCCCTCATCATCTCTATTCCCTTCTCATCATCCTTGTGGCCACAAATTCTCTCCAAAGCACATGGCAGTGGCCACGAGGGAATTTAGAAGACTCTTCACCAGCTCTGCTCCACCTTCTATCATCCTCAGGCCAATAAGGTGGTGCAGGAGTTTGTCCGGGGGTGTTCCGTCTGTCAATGCAACAAGACGGAGCATCTTCATCCTGTCGGTCTCTTACAACCCTTGGAGGTTCACCTTATTGTGTGGCAACAGATTTTCATGGATTTTGTCGAAGGTTTTCCCAAAGTTGGTGGCAAATCAGTTGTTTTGATGGTGGTCGATCGATTCTCCAAATATGCCCACTTCATTGCTCTCAATCATCCCTATACTGCAAGTTCCGTGTCTAGGGCTTTCTTCAATGACATCGTCCGCCTACATGGTATTCCTTCATCCATTATGAGTGATCATGACCCAGTTTTCACTAGCAACTTTTGGGCTGAACTCTTTCACCTTGGGTGCATCCAGTTGCATCTCAGTTTGGCCTTCCACCCGCAGAGTGATGGTCATTCGGAGGTGGTCAATCATATTATCGTCATGTATCTTCGTTGTCTTGCTGGTGATCACAATGGCTTCAGTGGCTTACGTGGGCTGAGTATTGCTATAACTCCTCATTCCAAATGGCACTCCAGATAACTCCCTTTCAGGTGATCTATGGTCGCCAGCCTCCGACCCTGTTGTCCTATGAACTTGGGACTGCCAAGGTAGCCGCCATGGACAGACATCTTCACAACCAGGATGAATTCATTGCAGAAATCTGGGAACGTCTGTTACAAGCTTAGGACTACATGAAATAGTAGCATAATAAGAAATGGCGAGACATCCATTACAATGTGGGTGACTAGGTTTGGCTATGACTTCATCATTAGACTGCCACTTCCATACGCCAAGCTCTCCTTCCAAACAGTCTCCCCGTTTTTATGGACCCTTTCGTGTGACGGAGCACATTGGAGCCATGGCCTATCGCTTTCAACTCTGTCTCGTGTCCGTATTCATGATGTGTTCCATGTTACTCTCCTTAAGAAGTTCGAAGGGTCTCCTCCTACTGAACTGGTCGCTCTGCCAGATTTTGTGCATGGTCGGGTCAGTCCTTTGCCTGACTGCATTGTCTGTGCTCACCTCAATCACGGGTCTTGGGGGCTTTTGGTTCAATGGAAGGGCTGCTCAGTAGCGGATGCTACTTGGGTCATGTTGACTGACTTCAAGGAGCGCTATGCGCAATTCCAGCTCGAGAACGAGTTGTTTCATATAGAGGGCGGAAGTGTTATAGACGCTTTTGTTGGTAGGGTGTATACACGGCGTTCGTGCCAATTTGCAGAGTCTTGTATGCCAGTAATGCCTGCATATGGCATAGGGGATGTCACGGCAACAGCCAGGTCTGCGACTGAGGATGATTAGGATCAGCAATAGCAGCAGAGAGCAGATAAGTATTAGGAAAGGGTATTCATATTTAGAAGTCCTTATTAGTATTAGTAAGATATTAGGTATTCTATATTGTGTGCTATATATTATAGAATCTCTTGTTAGGAAGGCTTCTGGGCTATAAAAGAGACCGGATACTATTGAGTAAAGGCAATAAAGATCAAATTCCCAAGAACTTTTGACTGGATCAGAGCCCTAACCGCAAGGGTCAGGGGCGATCTTTGCCCAACTTATCCCTTCCCTGCCCAACCATATTAGTGTGGATAGAACCCTATAGTCATAACTTAGCATCAGTGGATGGAACTATGTAACAGGTTGATGGAACCTGCACCGTATTATTATTACACATTTTGACAAATGTTTAATATCATCTTTTGGTTAAAGTGACCAAGTCATAGGGCTTTGTACTTATGGTAGTTTTAAACTGGGATCTTAGCAAGTAAAATAACCAGAGCCATTCCTTGATAAGCCTTGCATCTATGTGATTGCATTCTATGTATTAGCTCGTAAAGCACGGTGGTTTGTGCTCATCCTCACTCACTCAATAAATCCAGATTTAGGAAAGTCTGATCACTATGCATCAGGGATGCACCTAGACAGCATGGCAAAGAAGATGAAGAGGCCAAGACTAGATCGTGATCCCCAATTGGCTACCTGTGGGTATTTTTTGAGGGATCCACCTGTGTGAAGATCCATTTCCGCTTATATCTTATCATTAATAATTCAACATTTCTACTTGATAGTTATATCCGTTTTCGCTTACATCCTATCATTAACAATCCAACATTTCTACTTGATAGTTCATGGAGGGAGAGAAAGAAGGAATGGAGAGAGGGGTGAAAGAGTTTTGATGTTGCAAGGCAAAGGCCTAGCCGGCCATTGATGCAGCGGGGTTATATCTATAATTCTTATTTTTGGAATTATTAAACTATTTTTATTTACTTTTAGTGAAAGAAAATCAGGATTAAATGTGAAGTGGCCACTTAATGGGAGCGATGTTATTTATTGTTTAATTGTATACTGTTAGCCTATTGTTGAGATTGGGTAATGATTGTTCAGGTGTTGCTTCTGGGTTTGTGACGTCTACACATCGTCCTGCTACTCGTGGTTGATAGGCAAGTGCATCATAGAGTGGTATATGGTAAAATATTGTGGAATACACAATGTTTATATTATACAAAGAATTTACCTTACTATTTATGCTTATTGCGATGAATTACGTATTGATTATTATACGATGTTGTAAGACCCCGGAGCAGTAACTCCAGAATCTTCTGTGTAATACCGCACTAGTCCCAGATCAAAGCTAGTGCACACAGTTAAACAGTAATAGTACATAACCAACATCGCTTTATTACAATAATAAAGAGTACAGACCTCGAAGTCTTTTATTACATATGAGATTTCAAGACCTCACACCAAACAAAAATTACAGCGGAAGTAAAAGGAACTTAAGCAAGACCCATCAATACGCCACAGGTAATTGACTGGGGAAACGCAGCCTAGAAATCCGGATAGCCTTCATCGAATCCATCCACGAAGTAGTCATAATCCACCTCTTGAGCTTCGACCTCCTCTGAGAGTTGTTTTAAAGTGTAGTATGTGAGTACATAAAGTACTCCGCAAGTCTTGAGAAAAATGCAGTAGATGCAGAGCTTACAAAGGAAGGTTATATGGTTCTTTTGCATAAAGCAGTATTTTATTTCAAATACCATTATATAATTTCAAAAGCAACAGTTTAACAAAAATAATTGCAATACTGAAACTAGATACAATTTTCTAGTGAAGGTTCCAACTACCAATACTAGTACAAAGGCTCTATCCGCCAAGGTTTGAAATTACAGGTTCCATCCACCCTCACTGGCTCCATCCACCAGGACACACACTCCCGAGGTTCCAACCACTCCCGGATTCCCAAAACTTTTGTTTTAAAATCAAAACCAAAGGTCTACCAAATGAATGCATTCCTTGCCCGCCCTTGACCGTGGGCACGACTATTCGAATAGTTTGTTACTCCGCAGAGTTTGTATAGCTTTACCCATAAGAGATAAATTATCTTAATAGTCAACATGCTTCCTTTGGCATGAAACCCAGATAAAATATCACAAAACCTTTACCTCACTATAGTCTAGCTAGATACCACCCGTTGAGGTTTCACCGTTGGAGGGTTAAATCCACCACAGTCAGAAGCCCCCTCTTGCGCCATGTGAGTACAGTAAATCCCTGTCCCTCACTGTGAGTAAACCAGTAAATCCCTAGCACCCACTTTCCAATGGTAGCACCTAAACTAAACTATCGTAAGTTATTCAGTTAGGTCGTACCCATATAGACTTGTGGTTGTACGGTAGTGCTCAGTTTGGACAATCACAAGCGTCGGTCCTTAATTGACTAGGGCGGAACATGCACTTTACAAGATCTCGTCCTTACCGCACCAATCCAAACCAACCATCCGCCCCGGTCTACAACAATTTTCACATATTAATTTATTTAAAAAGAACAGTGGCAACACCAATCGCCACTAAATTTTTGAATACAACAGACTAGTTTAAAGAATTATAGTTTCCCATTCCAAGGTTACAAAGATTAAATAGCATGACTAAGCATTTTACTACCATTCTAATATTTGTCAAAGATTTAATAATAATCTCATTATTGAGACAAAGAAAATCCTAAGGTTACAAAGGTACATGGCATTCAATTGCAATTGAGGGCATAACAAGGTTGGATTAACTAATACCTTAGAGTGTTATTGAGATATAAGTAGAGGAGATGATATAGAAATCTAATAGCGATGCATGTAGTGTCATATGCCCACGCCCCTGATCTGTACGCGCCCGTATAACCACGAGGGTCGGCTCTGATATCATTTGTAACGTTCTAAGGTCTAAACCGACTTAGGCCTAACTCCATTATGGATAGGCCACGCACATGTAACAATCTGTTTGCGCTTTCGTCCTCACTTCGTGCAAAATGGTTAATTGGAGTTTATTACTACTGGTGCCTACGGATTTATATGTTGGTACTTCTCATGCTAAACTAGCAATATGGGACTAATCCACATCCTCATGTACACACACATATGGGTCAACATGGGCCGAGATGTCACAAAGGAGGAGGTCGTTCGAGGTAAAGAGGAGCACGCCAAGACGGCATCCTGGAGGATGGCACAAGGGGATACGGCGAGGACATGGATGGTACCTTGCCTTGCCCGTTGCCGGCGGCCCTGGGATTAGGGGCTGGCGTAAGGAGAGACACAGACAAAGGGAGAAGACCGTCATAATCATCTATTTGACCATACAGGATCCAACTTGGCCAGCCAAGCCGATCAAAACCGCTGTTCCTTGGCCGGAGGGGCTTAAGTGCTCTGGTTTTACTAGTGGAATGACGGTTCTATTCAGTTTTGTAAATGATGGATAAAAATTAGATAAACTAAAGAGTTAAGGGACAAAATATATGCTTAATTTTTGCCCTATATAAGAATCTAGTACTAAAAGATAATTCTCCTCGAGTCCTCCGATGCACCTCTTGCTTCTGATGACTTGGTTTGTGGCCTGGATTCATATGGCCACCCCTCGTAGCTTTATATAGTATCTCTAGTCCTACTATAAAGAGAGTAAGAGTTTTAATCCTATTATGATTCATGTGAAAATCCTATAGCATATTTATAGGATAAAATATAAGTCACCATACTCAACAACTAGCATGTAAAGCCAAGAAGAAACAATATAGAACTTCGAACCAACAATTGTGCCAACTGAGCAAAATTTAATTCGGCTCAATGCTGACAATTGCACCCATGCCCACAGCTTGCTTCGCCTCTGATGGCTTTGATCATTCACACTTCTTGAACAGATTCAGAAATATTACTACCTGAATGTTGGTTGAAAATGGGCTGACAATAAAAAAAATCACCTGCGTATTTGATCAGATAGGTTCAAATTTTCAGAAGTCTGTGCATGAACACCAATTAGGCTTCATAATTCTACAAGAAGTTTGATGATTACACGAGTTTAGTTTCGGCGAAGTCAACTGAACTGAACTCCATCTCCATGTAAATCAAGCTGAAACTGTCATAGCGTCATAGTTTTGCATGTAACCTGTCTCTGTCTTTTGTCCCTTGTCCAACCTAGGCAAAATATTACATTGCGACGCTTCAAACTCGAATCAATTCTGAAAAATCATATATTATTTTACTGCCCTGAAAAATCCTATAATTGATATATAGTACACGCAAACAATGAAACAATGTGAAAAACGGATATGCGAAGAAGAAACGAGAAGATAATAGATTAGGCCAGTTAGTCCTATTACCAAGCACTGAAATGATTGTTGAGAATCTTGATAAATTGAATGTTCCATGCAGACAAACATACTAGCATTAATTTATACAATTTACCCTCTTTTTTTTGTTTGGCTCAACAAGTAACGATGAAGAGGTTATAAATCACTTCAAATTAATACTATTTTTTGTATGAGAAAGTACAGAACGTGTTAAGCATGTTTGGATACAAAAACATCTAAGCCTTGACTGTTTGTATGGTAGTTAGCTTTGTTAAGTACTAAGGGAGGGGCTACTCGGTGATCACTCTCAATATAAAAATTGCAATAGGTGCAGCACAAATGGCTATGCAGCAGCCGACAAGTATACCTGCTGCTCCCTATTTCCATGACCTCTTGACATCACGTTCAGTATCCACTTCCATATCCATAATCTTAATCGAATATGTATACAAATTCTTGGCAGCAAGAAAACGTACAGATCTGACAGAAAGAAAACGTACAGCAGAGCCCCCTCCATTATTTTTTTACTAGCACTCTGCACTTCATTACTTGAACTAATGATGGCAATGGCAGCCACGCCCACAACCCTGCTCCGATGACTTGGGTTCAGCTCCTTCGAAAGAAACCGAAACAGGCACATCCTTGATGTACAGCGAGACCGACAAGGTGACGGCGGCCGCCAGAGAGATGGCCCCGGACCCGTGGACCCCCCGACAGAACTCGCCGGCCGTCTTGCAGACACCCCTGATCCTCCGGCCGCACGAGCCGAAGTCGTCCACCGCGAACGACAGCGCCGACGACGAGTACAGCAGCACCTGAGCTGCCGTGTCGATGAGCTCGGCCAGCGACTTGGCCGCGCTCGCCTCCTCCTTCCTGCCGCGCACCGTCAGGTACGCCGCCGCCGCCTGCAGAACTGCCGATATCACGTTGGCGGCCAAGGAATACCTCAAGGAGTTGTAGTCGCTGTAGGAGACGTTGCTCGCAGGAGCGCTGCTCCCGGAGGCGGTGGGCTGGGTGGCCGAGGCCATCATGACCGCCGACGCCACCGACAGCGCCATGGTCGCGATGCGGAGCGCGAGGCTGGCCGCGTCCGACCCGCCGGCTGACTTGGAACCAGCCATGGGACAAGCTCAGTTCCAACCGGGCTATAGCTCATCGCAAGTAGCTAGCTAGATAAATCAGCTTCTAATCAACAAGTTTTTTTTTCGAGAACATTATTAACAAGTGTTTTATTTTTAATCTTTTTGCCAATGATATATGTGGGTAGTTAGATGATAATTAGACTAGTTGAAATCTGTGAACGAATGAGGTTAAGGCCACATGGTAATCACTAATCAATAGTGCGATCGATCGCCCTCACGAGCAATGATAGGAGTGAGTTAAGATTATATATAGTTGATGTCGGTGGTGTTCTATTCCCGTAAGTACAACCCCTAGGTTTGGGCTGATAGATTAACCATCCTCAACGAAGAAAAAAAATCCTTTTTTTTTGCGAACAACGAAGATAAAGTCTCACTTCTTATCTCATCGATCGTTTTGTATACTACGGCTACTTGCACCATCAATTTGTCTATTTTAAATTTCATATGAATGATTAGTACGCGTTCTTATCCATAGTTAGGGAATTTGTGTTCGATGCACCACGAAAAAAAACTTATTTTTTAAGTTTAAACCCTTCCTATTTGCTGGATATAAGCTCAAATAATTACTTTGGTCCTAATTACTTTGGTGCTGTGCATTCGGTTTTTTCGGTTTGTACGGTTCGGTTTATACGGTATATACGGTAAATACGGTGTTAGTAATTCGGTTATATACGGTATTTTTAGAAATACGGTTCGGTTTTGGTAAATCCCAATTTATTTCGGTGTGGTATCGGTAAATACCGTATTTACCAAAGTTAACGCGAATTGATAACGATATAGCGACTAGCGAAATGAGTAGACGATAATACATATACTACTAGCCGGCAAAAACCGATGGGAGTAACATATAATACATATACTACTAACATATACTACATATACCGAAGTATAATACATATTTACCAAAGTATATTACATATACTACTAATATATACTACTACATATACTACTAACATACACTCAATTTGTACTAGTTCGGTTTTTTCGGTTTGTTCGGTTTTTAGCCGGTTTTTCCCGAAAAAACCGAACTCAAAAAAACTATAAAATCTGATAACCGAACCGAATACCGAAAACTGGTCAAACCGAGTTGACCGGTTCGGTTCGGTTTTTTTGGTCCGGTTTTTTCGGTTCGGTTATAAAATGCACAGCCCTAGGCCCGCCAAGTCCCTTCTTTAGGCTCTTTTTGACTGCGGCTTATAGTTTTCGGCTGAAATTTTTAAATTTTAGCTGTTTGTGATAGAGATTACGAAGAGATATACTCGCTTGCGATTTTGGATGGTACAGATATTGGGCTTTTAATGTGTACTATAATTAACTTGTAGATCTCATCTTAAAAAATACTCCGTTTGAAAGTTAGGTACTGTAGCAGAAGCCAAAAGCCAAAAGCTGAAAAGAACATGACCATAGTAAAAGCCAAAAGCCGTTTTGAGAAGCTGAAAAGAACATGCCTTTTATTAAAACAAAATCCAGTTCAAGCTTAATTCCAAATAGCAATGTCTTCTAGCTTCTAGAAGCCAAAAATCGTTTGAAACACAATAGCTTCTTAACACGATTTTTTTTCTTTCCATTATCCGTAGAGATATAATATTGTTCTTCTTTTTCTCTTCTATTTTTTCTTCATTTTCCTTTAATTGTATAACTAAAAAAAGAAGTGTGTAGTACTGGTATGACAACAGAGAGGAGTGAATGGTGCCGTCCAAAATTTTTCTCAAGTATTCTAGATTCTCTTCTCAAATAACTACAAAGTTACTGAGAATTAAATCCACAGTCAAAATCCCAAATCAAATTGACCAAGCAATCAAACTCTGAGAAAATTCAAATCCTAGAGGTCTAACCTCCACACATGGCAATGGCCTAACCTCTCTCCTATCAGTCTGACCACTATGAACAGTGATTTTAGGTAAAGCTACAGTAAAAAAACAGCACTATTGCGAATCCAAAATTTTATATAACTTTTGACCCGACGATCCAAAAGTCATGAGACTTTGGCACACCTTACTTAAAGTCTCAGGAATCTATTCCATCCTTGGATCACAAAAATTCATATCGAAGTTCAGACCTTTCTCAATTTGAAGCAATATTGTCTCAAAAATGGGCAAAATATGAAAACGGTGAATATAGCTTGTTCGTGGGCAAAGAAAGATCAAGATGACTCTAGATATATTTTCATATATTACAACAAGTTAGAACACCGAAGCAATCAAGCCAAAAAGCCTTGGATCACGAAATCACTCGATGAGACCAAAATTTGCAAGAATCGAGAAACTTTGTGAACTTGTTATCAAAGTAATTAGATGGGTAGATATTGATTTTCAGATACTATCTTCATCTCTTACATGTCTTTGACATGATATGATCAAGAAGAGAGAAGAGAAGAAGAAAAACCAATCAAAACAAGTGCAAATCAATCGACACATTTATTGAGATAAATAAAGATAGATGTATTGCAACTTGAGAAGAAAAATTTTATAACCACTCTACCTTAGAGAATATAGAGTACACCACATTATTCTTCTCTCAAACCCTAATCCTAAAACATGAATACTTGATCTCAAGAGAGAAAGGTTGGATGCTTAACAACAAATCTCCATCCCAACCCTTTATATAAATAGACTAGTTAACTACATTTAACAGTAGAAACTATTCACTTAGTACAATGAAGAAAACTCAATAATATCATACACACGGGTTTTAATTCACACAAATCACTTCTGTACGCTTTTCAAAATGCATAAATTTGAATCCGCTAAGTCATAAGCTTTCAACCAACTTGATTACACTAGCTTTTCCATGACCTAAACCATCTTCCCAAGTGCCGCTCGCGTTCCGCGGTTTTCTTCCGAAGCCGTTTCTGATATTTTGGTCAAACTATCAAAATACCCTTCCATTGACCCAATCTTCTCCATCTATTGTAAGCAATCGACATGTTTACCATGTGTAGGTGCACAACTGATTGGCTATACAACAGTAAGTCTCTCTTGTTCAGATTCCACCAGACTACCCCTCACTTGAACTAACCATGCCACATAGTGCAACCACCTCAGGATTCTGAATTTCAACATCTCTAAACAAAAAATCATTTCTAGTTAGCCATAAGGTCCATCAAACAGCCCAAAAAATAATAACAAGGAAGCGAGTGGATTTGTATCCTGCAGGTTTTTAAAATCTCTCACAAAAATGTCCAACCCCTAGAGGTAACTCATCCCAATTCAGCACAACTCTGATTAACACACCAAGTGAAACGAGCGATGCTGCAATTGAACATAATATGGTCAGCTGTTTCAAATCCCCCTGCCATTTTCTTTTAACCAATTGCTCCGCAGAAGGGATTCTGTTATGCATGAGCATCCAAAGAAAATTCTTAATCTTTAAAGTAGGTTTGGCATCCCAAATCTCTTTCAATCTATTAATTGAGCCCAACAAATGGTATACATACGAATTTGTACTAGGATTGAATCCACGATAGTGCCGACTCTCCAAATTGCAGTTTGCAGGAAGGGGCCTTCTTATCCTACTGGACTACTTGCAGTTTGCAAATTGATCAGCTGAAATTGTTTTTCGAATTCAATTTGTCGCAACAAATAAATTACGTACGTCGTCTCTCCCTCCCCAAATTGCTTGTGTTGACGATTTCATCTGGTTCCACTTGCCGAGATGAAGATGATGAGAGTCACTAACGAAGAAAGGAAGATATCCTAATCATAACCTTCAACCAATTTGTATTATTGAGCGAAGTTTGATCGAACTCTTCAAGCGGTTGAAAAGACAAGCAGTGGTTAGACTCAGCTAGATTCAAATCACAAAATACAACACTGGTCATCGGTGACTCACTGAGGTAAGGTAAGGTAGGTATTGAGATAAGATTGCTGTTAGGTGTTGCTCGAATTTAGTAGTCCACGCCCCGGATTCCATAATCTTCAGATCTTCAGTTACAGCCGCGTTTTCGGCCTAGTGTTTTTTTACATATGATTCAGTAAAGAAATTTCTTTCTCTGCCTATTATACTGAAAGTAAATCATCACTGAAAAGAAAAGTATTGTAGTTCTGACGGTCTGAATGATTGCACTTAGAGAATGGTTCAAACTACATGTTCCCTGTTATCCCCTCACGCAGTGGCAATTATCGCATTGTTAGACTTGTAACAGAAGTTTGTTGGGAGGTCTTCGACCAGAGCATTATACAAACCTGTATTGTTTAGTATTATTAGAGTACAATTATAGTATGTACATTAACTGGCAGTACACCGCTTATATATTCCCGGACACTTGCATTCTTTCACAAACTCCTTCCTCTATGAAACAAACAACATTGAACTGCAAAGGTCTAGCGATAACAAACTTGTCAAGTAAATACAACTGCAACAAACAAACAGCACAATACAATTTTCCAACAAGTTTTCGATTATAATGTAGATACAGCAAATTGGCCACCATCTGATTATTGAGAAATGCGGTAGATTATTCAAAGCACTCAACCAAATGTTCGTAAGTTCTAAAAAAAAAACTAATTAATGCTTGTGGTGGCACCCATGCCCGCATTCGGACTCCGAGCCCGAGTCCGAGTCCGACCCGTCCCCGAAAGACAGCCGCGCGTTCTTCGCCACCTCGGCGGCCGTCACGGTGACGGCGGCGGCGTCTTCATTCCAAATAACGATGTCTTCTAGCTTCTAGAAGCCAAAAATCGTTTAAAACACAATAGCTTCTTAACACGATTTTTTTTCTTTCCATTATCCGTAGAGATATAATATTGTTCTTCGTTTTCTCTTCTATTTTTTCTTCATTTTCCTTTAATTGTATAACTCAAAAAAGAAGTGTGTAGTACTGGTATGACAACAGAGAGGAGTGAATGGTGCCGTCCAAAATTTTTCTCAAGTATTCTAGATTCTCTTCTCAAATAACTACAAAGTTACTGAGAATTAAATCCACAGTCAAAATCCCAAATCAAATTGACCAAGCATCAAAATCCCAAATCAAATTGACCAAGCAATCAAACTCTGAGAAAATTCAAATCCTAGAGGTCTAACCTCCACACATGGCAATGGCCTGACTTCTCTCCTATCAGTCTGACCACTATGAACAGTGATTTTAGGCAATGCTACAGTAAAAACAGCACTATTGCGAATCCAAAAATTTACATAACTTTTGACCCGACGATCCAAAAGTCATGAGACTTTGGCACACCTTACTTAAAGTCTCAGGGACCTATTCCATCCTTAGATCACAAAAATTCATATCGAAGTTAGACCTTTTTCAATTTGAAGCAAGATTGTTTCAAAAATGGGCAAAATATGAAAACGGTGAATATAGCTTATTCGTGGGCAAAGAAAGATCAAGATGACTCTAAATATATTTTCATATATTACAACAAGTTAGAACACCAAAGCAATCAAGCCAAAAAGCCTTGGATCACGAAATCACTCGATGAGACCAAAATTTGCAAGAATTGAGAAACTTTGTGAACTTGTTATCAAAGTAATTAGATGGGTAGATATTGATTTTCAGATACTATCTTTATCTCTTACATGTCTTTGACATGATATGATCAAGAAAAGAGAAGAGAAGAAGAAAAACCAATCAAAACAAGTGCAAATCAATCAACACAAAAAATATTTATGGAGATAAATAAAGATCGATGTATTGCAACTTGAGAAGAAAAATTTTATAACCACTCTACCTTAGAGAACATAGAGTACACCACATTACTCTTCTCTCAAACTCTAATCCTAAAACATGAATACTTGGTCTCAAGAGAGAAAGGTTGGATGCTTAACAACAAATCTCCATCCAAACCCCTTACATAGATGAACTAGTTAGCCACATTTAACTCTTAGTAGAAACTATCCATTTAGTACAATGGAGAAAACTCGATAATATCATACACACGAGTTTAAACTCACACAATTCATTTATGTATGCTTTTCAAAATGTATAAACTTGAATTCGCTAAGTCATAAGCTTTTGAACCAACTTGATTATACTAACTTCTCTATGACCTAAACCATCTTCCCAAGCGTCGCTCGCGTGCCGCAGTTTTCTTCTCAAGCCGTTTCCGGTATTTTGATCAAACTACCAAAATACCCTTCTATTGATCCGATCTTCTCTTTCTATTATAAACAATCGTCATGTTTGTCCCGTGTAGGTGCACCACTAATTGGCTATACATTAGTAAATCTCTCCCGTTCTGATTCCACTAGACTACTTCTCATTTGGACCAACTATGCCACATAGTGCAACCATCTCAGGATTCTAAATTTCAACATCTCTAAACAAAAAATCATTTCTAGTTAGCCATAAGGTCCATCAAACAGCCCCAAAAAGAATAACAAGGAAGCGAGCGGATTTGTATCCTGCAGGTTTTTAAAATCTCTCACAAAAATGTCCAACCCCTAGAGGTAACTCATCCCAATTCAGCATTACTCTGATAACACACCAAGTGAAACGAGCGATGCTGCAATTGAACATAATATGGTCAGCTGTTTCAATCTCTCCACAAAGCTTACACTAGCTACCCCCTGCCATTTTCTTTTAACCAATTGCTCCGCAGAAGGGATTCTGTTACGCATGAGCATCCAAAGAAAATTCTTAATCTTTAAAGGAGGTTTGGCATCCCAAATCTCTTTTAATCTAATAATTGAGCCCAACAAATGGTGTATACATACGAATTTGTACAAGGATTGAATCCACGATGGTGCCGACTCCTGCAGGAAGGGACCTTCTTATCCTACTGCACTAGTTGCAGTTTGCAAGTTGATCAGCTGAAATTGTTTTTTGAATTCGATTTGTCGCATCAAATAAATTACGTACGTCATCTCTCCCTCTCCAAATTGCTTGTGTTGACGATTTCAACTGGTTCCACTTGCCGAGATGAAGATGATGAGAGTCACTAACGAAGAAAGGAAGATATCCTAATCATAACCTTCAACCTGTTTGTATTATTGAGCTAAATTTAATTGAACTCTTCAAGTGGTTAAAAAGATCAGCAGTGGTCAGACCCAACCAGCTTCAAATCACAAAATACATCACTGGCCATCGGTGACTCACTGAGGTAAGGTAAGGTAGGTATTGAGATAAGATTGCTGTTAGGTGTTGCTCGAATTTAGTAGTCCACGCCCCGGATTCCATAATCTTCAGATCTTCAGTTACAGCCTCGTTTTCGTTCTTGTTTTTTTTTTTTACATATGATTCAGTAAAGAAATTTCTTTCTCTGCCTATTATACTGAAAGTGCATCATCACCGAAAAGAAAAGTATTGTAATTCTGACGGTCTGGATGATTGCACTTAGAGAACGGTTCAAACTACATGTTCCCAGTTATCCACTTACGCAGTGGCAATTATCGCATTGTTAGACTTGTAACAGAAGTTTGTTGGGAGGTCTTCGACCAAAACATTATACAAACCTGTATTGTTTAGTATTATTAGAGTACTATTATAGTATGTACATTAACTGGCAATACACAGCTTATATATTCCCGGACACTTACATTCTTTCACAAGCTCCTTCCTCTATGAAAGAAACAACATTGAACTGCAAAGGTCTAGCGATAACAAACTTGTCAAGTAAATACAACTGCAACAAACAAACAGCACAATACAATTTTCCAGCAAGTTTTCGATTATAACGTAGTTACAGCAAATTGGCCACCATCTGATTATTGAGAAATGCGGTAGATTATTCAAAGCACTCAACCAAATGTTCGTAATTTCTCCAAAAAAAAAACTAATTAATGCTTGTGGTGGCACCCATGCCCGCATTCGGACTCCGAGTCCGAGCCCGAGTCCGACCCGTCCCCGAAAGACAGCCGCGCGTTCTTCGCCACCTCGGCGGCCGTCACGGTGACGGCGGCGGCGAGCGAGATGTAGATGGCCACGTGCACCTGGCTGCAGAAGTTGCTGGTGTCGCCGGCGCAAACACTGACGCGGCGGCCGTAGGCCGAGCAGTAGGTCATGTCCCCTGCAGCGAAGGCGGCGCCGGTGGACGAGTAGAGCAACGCCGGCACGACGGCGTCGAGCAGCGACAGGAGCACCTTGGAGCAGTCGTCGGCGCCCTTCTTCCAGATGCTGAGGAAGATGGCGATCGCCTCCAGAAACGCCGCGATGAAGTTGGCCACCACCAGGTACCTGCATGCACGCACGCAAAACCCAAGCTCAGATACGTTACAAGTATAAATACGTGTGTGCATGTACATGAGAAGAAGCGTAGGTATGTATATACGTACATGAAGGGGCCGAAGTCTCTGTAGGTGACGGTGTGCGTTGGGGCGCCGTACTGGTAGATGGTGCACTGGCTCGCCGTGGCCATTAGAGCCGCCGCCGCCAGCGCCAGCGCCATGGCGGCGATGCGGCCGGCGACGTTGACCGCGTTCGGGCCCTTCGACTTGGACTTCTCCTCGTCTGACATGATCGATCGATCGAGGAGGCAGTGATCGAGAGAGATGAGCTAGCTAGGAGGAGGAAGAAGGTATATATATATAAGAAGAGGAGAGGCTAGGCGAAGAAGGATCAGAGGAAGAAACGGAAGTTTAATTTGGAAACTGGACGAGCTGGCTCGATTTGTTGATTTGGGAGTCGAGACTTGAGAGTCAAACGTGCGTGCGATTGGAGGATGGATCAACTAACGTTAACTTGGTCGCATGGCTCACCTTATTTCCTTTTCTTTTCTCTTATTGAATTGTTACAGGCCTTGATTGCCGATAGTTTTCTCACCAGCCTATTGTTTTTTGCGTTAATTGAGCGTATGATCAATGATTAGAGGTCGTGGTTTGCAGCTAGCTGTGTTCGGGCTTATGTGCCAGATCACGCATGCATAATTCCCGTATGAGACGACGACGGCTGCTAGGGGAGCTCGTCGGTGCTGCAGTAGGATGGGGGTGGGCAGCGCCGGCAGCAGAGGAGGAGGTGGGGAGTGCTGGAGTGGGTAGGGGAGTGGTCTACACGTGTCGCCGGCGCTCCTTGCCATGTTCGGGGAGGGAGCGAGACAAGGGAGAGAAAAGAGAGACGGGAGAGGAAAGGGGAAGATACGTCACTACTGGCACGATAAAGCCTGGATCAGTACAACACGCCCTATGATCTCATTGGGCCTGTCTGGATCTGAGGTGAAGCCCATATGCTAGTACGGTACGGCCTTTTTAGTTAACCAGGCCACTGAACATGTGCCTGCATAGCTTGTTCTGGACAATCTATTTGGTCAGATCTGGCTTGGAGGGAAGGTGAAGAGCAGATGCTGTGAGGAGGAAGAAGAGGGAGAGGCAAAAAGGTCAGCCATGCCTAAAAGTGGTAAATCCTAGAAAAATATACAGATTCTGAGGCAAATAATCAATTACGGTTGGAGTAGTGGTAAATCCAAGATGTCAATCTAAGCAACGGCGTGTGATCAAATTTTCCGCCCAGTCAACAGTAACTAGATTATGCGAACCGTGACAGACAGAAACACGGCAAATTTGATTAAAAGAAGTCAAAACAACGTGGTCTCGGAAGCCCGAACTCACATACTTGAAAACAAATAGCTGGGGCCAGGCAACAGCCCACCTGACTCCGAGCCGAGGTCGTGAATAACGTGGGCCGGCCCAGGAGAAAACGGGAGCAGACCGAGAGAGGCGCGGAGCTGGTCGCTCAAGGCCTCCTGGGTGTTTGGTGCATGCGGCCCGGCCTGCAGGGCACGCCGACACTGTTGGATCCCAGCAATTAGTCGTCAGTCCCTCTCTCGTCTTATGGGGGTATCCTTGCCGGCTGTGGGTGGGTGAGGGGCCATTAACTTCTATAATCAATTTTAGATATTTTTGTATTTTTTAGACCAAGTTGTTTTACATTTTATTTTTTCGCTAAATTTATTATAGGATTTTCTTTACCCATAATGAAAATTAATAGACTGACTCAGATGGACGATCATAGCGATATCTACACCGGAGACAGATAACGGGCTGAGTTGGGTATAAATAGATCTCATTTCTTTTTTCTTTCAATGAACAATAACATTGTCGACACGTAGGTCGTATACATCCTTAGATATCCTTGACAATCTAATTTCTGTTGCCGTGATCGTCGGTAACATGTTGTTTAGCTATAGTTTTCAATGTAAAACTTGATACTTATATACTTTGATCTTGTGTTATAATATAAGCCAGGGGATCTTTCTCAAGACGAAGTAGCATTTAGAGCTTGAACGTGGGAATGAATTTGAACTCAAAATTTTTATACATAGGTACAATAATTTCAGGTACATCTATAAATTTAGAATTACTTTCAAAAAATTTAATATTAATTCAATGTCCAAACCAAAATGTTTGCATTTGTGCACCATATTATGCTTTTGCACTAGATACCTTTCCTAGACATTATTACTAGTTGAAGAAAGCAGATCAAATATGCAGCTTGTACGCACGAGGCCCTCCGGTATTTCTTGCTTCTCCTTTCCTTTCCTTTTCTTTTGTTATCTAGTTACCTTGCCGGCAAGCGGATCCTCTACATTGGAGTTCTAAATGCAGATGAGAACATCTCTTAGCATCTAAAGTTGCCGATTATAAGGATGTACATCTCTTAGCATCTAAAGTTGGTGCTAAAGTAGATACATCATCTCTCTCTCTACAATACTATTGTTAGCTATTTTTATTCCAACCCTTAGCACCACCTATAAATGCTAAAGGTTTAACTTTTTTTTTGCATAGCATCAACTGCCAAGTTTTTCTTGGTGCCATACAATCCAATCTTAGCACCCTCTCCTCTCCCTTAGCATGGGTGCTAAAAAAATTCTCTCTTATAATATTGCCTTAGCACCTAGAGATGCATATGCTCCAAGAAGCTTTCCTCCTGCTTTCTTTCAAATAGAAAACATTACTCTTTTCTTTTTTAAAAAAAAGTGGCGGATCTTCCCCTTCTCTTTCTTTTCCTTTTTGTTTAAAAAATAAAGATACGTGGCAAGTAAAGCACATTACTAGAAAACATATCATCCCTCACGGTTCAAAACCGTGAGGAAAATACAAAAAACCGTCAGGTTATAATTCCCTGACGGGTTCCGTCGAGCAAATCCTCGTGGCGGGCCGGTCGTGGAAATTCAATTTGGCTGACGGTTACCCGTCAGGGATATTTAACCTGACGGTCTTACCCGTCAGGGAAATTTAACCTGACGGTCGGTTAACGACCGTGAGGAAAATTGATTTAACCTGACGGGTACTAACCGACCGTGAGGAAAATTGATTTAACCTGACGGTACTAACCGTGAGGAAAATTGGCACAAACTAACAAAAAAATTATAACAGATTTGTTCATATCAACATTGCACATTGATAATGACACACTAGCTCATATAATTACAGCAAATTTTCTTACTTCTACAACACAAATGGTCACAAAAATAGCTCATTAGTATCACCAATTTTCAAGCATATGATAGATTGGAACATGTTAGATACAACACCTTGTTATTCATTAATCATTAGGTTCTAGAAGAGTCCTTTTTAAGGACATGTCTTGAAAATGAAAACAACTTACCTTCGTATACATCGATTTGGACCATAAAATGGTCTCCTTGCTTCTGGATCATCTGCAGGTACCTCAACTCCAATGTAATACCCTTCCTTATAGTCACCTGAAAACAGATTATAAGTTGGAATTGTAAGAATGCAACAAACCAGGAACTGAAAATTCACAAGATATAAACCAAGTAAATCCGAATGAAATGAGATACATGCCCATGCGAACTCTTGCTACCAATCTTAATAACCCGTTGAAATTACTCTTGCTACCAACCTTAATAACTCGTTGAATTCTCATCCAAGAGGGTGATGAGAAAAAGCAGAGCCCCTAAACACTTGCATGGCAGCTACTTGGTATCATGTTGATGAGTAAAAAAAGAGAGCAAATTCAGGTCTAGCAACAAATGTTGGAGTCAAATAGATTACCATTCATTGTTGGTAATTGCACACAAAATTAGAGAAGTGAATAGACTATGAATACATGCCTGGAATTGCAGGATTGTGTGCCTGTGGCTGCAAGGCAGGAGCATGGCAAATAAAAGACTTTGGAACAGATCAAAGAAAAGAAAACGGAAAAGGTACACCTTGATCTTGTGGCAACACTCTGATTAGAAGAGATCATTCTGGAATAGATACACTATAGAAATCTATCATCTAACCCATTGGTTGCAATTGACACCAACAATCACAATATACTAAGTAGTAGTCTAGTAGGCAGCATCAATAAGTATCTCATATAGTCATACTAACCACCATGCAGCATAAATAAAGACATTAAATAAATATTATTAGCCAAAATCTTACGCATAAATTTAACGAGTCTTTTTACTGCATACTCACTAGTGCAAAGATAATGACCATCAAGAATTGCAAAACGCCCATCTCTATACAATATTTGGCAGTCAGAATGATCCAAACTAAAACTTGATTCATTCACTATCAAGGCCGATCATGATAGCTCCTGCAGTGCTTCATTATGTGTTTAAAGTTCGCAATGAAACACAAAGTTAAGTTCAATTAGATGTGTTGTGAAACAAAGATCAAGCAATCCTCGCATGACAACATGTGCCATCGCCATGTTATAGCCAATGCATCACCATAAAACAAATTAAAAGATATGCGTACATTGTCATTGAGCCCAAAAATTCAGGAGAATTGATAATTGCAAGCGCAGGGCAATAGGTGAAGTAACAATAGGTGACAAACTTCATCACCAAAGTTGAAATTAGAAATATACAAGAACCTGCAGATCTTCATTGTTGGTGACAAACTGTACCACTCGATACCATATATCATCACTTACAAAATCTCCGCTTTGTCAATTAATCAAGAATTACATCAACATACCTACAGAAACGGAAAAGTTAGATCCACCAACACTTCAAGGACACGGGTTACGAAATAAACCTACACCAACCTTTGACAAAGTGCTAGAGGAGGCGGCGGCCCCGGGAGGCGTGGATGCGTGGAGCCTTCACCGTGGAGGCGTGGAGGCGGTGGCGGTGGGGCCGAGGGGAAGAGGAGAGCGACGGGGCGGCGGGGAGGGGAGGAGGGGGCGGATCTGCGGGCGGGGAGGAGGGGGCGGATGCGGAGGCGGGAGGGGGCGCGGGGAGGCCGGGATGGAGAGGAGGCGGCGGGAGGAGAGGGAGGGGTGAGGGGCGGCGGAGGCGGATCTGCGGAGGTGGGGAGGCGGCGACGGGAGGCCGGGAGGGAGAGAAGGGGGCGGGGGAGAGGGACGAGGCGGGGCGGATCTGCGGAGGGCTGCCGGGCGCGGCGGGGGGAGAGGAGGAGGCGGGGGGTGGGCGGGGGGCGGATCTGCGAGGGCGGGTGGGGGCGCGGGGGGAGGAGAGGAGGAGGCGGTGGGGCGACAGGCGGGGAGGATCTGCGGAGGCGGCCGGGGCGCGGGGAGGGAGAGGGAGGAGGGCGGCGGGGGGAGAGCGAGGCTACGGCCTGCGAGGGGGAGGAGGGCGGCGGAGGAGCCGGGCAAGGGGATGGGGAGGAGCCGGGCGAGGGGATGGGGATCGAGGAGCAGGCGGGCGAGGGCATAGGGGCGCGGCGGGTTAGGGTTTTCTGGCGTGTTGCACGAAATTAGTCATAAACCTCACGGGCATGGATCGTGAGGAAAATTGATTTTTGTGACGGTGATACGTGGGCCCGTCACAAAAATTGATATCCCTCACGGTCTATGCGGGCCCGTCAGGAAAAATGTATTTTTGCGACGGTGATGCGTAGGCCCGTCACAAAAATTGATATCCCTCACGGTCTATGCGGGCCTGTCAAGAAAATTAAAGCCCGTGAGGGATGATCCGTTTTCTAGTAGTGGCAAAACATAAAAGTAACACTACAATAATCATGCTCCGTGTACATGGGACATCGTCGATCCATACCTGATTTGATCTCTAGCACAAACCAAGCACACATATTTATTTCCTAATTCATTGTGTCAGTTAGCTTGTATATTCGTCGGACCGGATCGAGATGCATCAGGTAAAAACTTGTTTGTACACAGCACAATTGTTCTTAATGCTTTGCAACTGCAGGAATGAACATGCAGTTCAAATGTTCAATGCTCTCTCGAATTTATATCCCCCATGCAAAGCAGGGTTCATCATCTGGGAACACTAACAGGAAGCCAAGCCGCCGAAAATCCCCGTGTGGGAACAAGGTGAAAGAGAAAGTGCCAATGCTGCTCCCTGAACAATATACTCATGCCACGCTTTCATCAAAGAAACAGAGTGAAGCCACTCGATGGATCAGCTCACCGGAAGATCTTCGCTATCATATAGTAGCAAACAACGCTAGCTCCAATCCTCAGCATAAAACATCGTATATCTATTAATTGTTCATTATCACATATAACCTTTCATAACTTATACGTCAAATGTAGCTAGACATTAACACGTGCCAATAATAAATAGACACCTTCTAGCTTGGTACTAATTCATATTTTTGCAGTAAAGTATCAAGATTACTATAGAAACTATAGATTACTAACGGAAAACTGCCGAGTATACGTACATACGTACGTACGTGGTCTCACGGCATATCTCACGCTGCCGGTTTTGGCCAGACGGAGAACGGCAGCGGCACGTCCTTGACGACCGCGGCGAGGCCGACGGAGAAGCTCGCGGCCAGCGAGAGGAGCTTGGACCGCTGGACCTGCTCGCAGAAGCGCCCTGTGCCACCGGCGCAGGTGCTGATCTGCCCGCCGTAGGCGTACACCGCCGCGAACGTCGCGCCCGTCGACGAGTAGAGCAGCGCCTGCACCAATACGTCGATGACCACCAGGAGGATCCCGGGGAGCTTGCCTCCCCACTCCTCGTCGTCGCCGCCCTTGCTGAGCTGCAGGTAGATCGCCGCCGCCTCCAGGATCACCGCGGCGATGTTGAATCCTACCGAGTACCTGCATGCATGCACACGTACATACATCTACTTCGATCAGTAGTGCTCATGCACCATTAGTACGTAGGAGATCATGTGATCTACCGATCTTACGTACACGAAGGGGGGGTAGTGTTTGTAGGTGACGGTGAGCGTGGCGCCGTTGAGCTCGACGACGGTGCGCTCGCTCGCCGTTCCCATCATGAGCGCCGACGTCAGCGCCAGCGCCAGCGTGGATAGGCGGAGCAGGAGGCTGACCGCCTTCGATCCGTTTGGCTCCTCGGTCTGGCAACTGGGTGCGCAACTGGGTGCATACATGACGACGATCTACACACGCTACGAGAGAGACAGATGAGAGCACCTTCGTGCAAACAAAAATATTTATATAGAGCACAAGGTAAGCAGTCGTATCAGGCGCGTGGCGATGAAGTTGGTAGTTTACAATGATATATACATGGTAATGTATAATGGGGTTCTACTAAAGATGGCAACGGGTAGATACTCGCCGGGTATAATCAACCCATACCCGTACCTGACAGACAATACCCGTATCCGCTACAATACCCGTACCCGCACACGGGTATAGAAACTTACCCATACCCGCACCCGCGCGGGTATTTGTACCCGACGGGTAACCCATACCCGATACCAGAGGAGGAGGCGAGGCCGCGAGGAGGTGGAGCCGGACCGGAGGGCGCGGAGGACTGGCCGGCGGAGGCGAGGGCGGCAACAGCCAAGCCGAGCGGTGGAGCTGGCGACGCGGAGGAGGCCGGCGGTGCGGCACCGGGGAGAGGCCATCGAGGCCGAGCCGGGTCTGAAGGCGGAGGCGCCGGCGGCGGTGGTGCAGCTGCTCAAGGGGCGGAGCAGTGGAGGCGCGGCGCCAAGGGAGGAGAGGCGAGCGGCAGCGGCGCCAAGGGAGGAGCGGCGGCGGCGGAGAGGTGAGGAGGAGCAGCGGCGATGCAAGAGAGGAGGGAAGGAGTGGCGGCGCTGAGGGGGCCGGCGGCGCAGGGAGTAGGCGCAGGGGTGTGCGGTGGCGCCACGCCGGCTAGCAGGGGGAGGGCCAGCGGGGGATTGGGGGAGGCAGGAGGGGGAGGGCCGGCGGCGGCGGGGGATTGGGGAGGCAGGATCGGGGGAGGTGGCTGGACCGCTGGAGATCGAGACTGGAATGGGGATTGGGCTAGGGTTTCAATTGAATATATATAGACGGGCTATGGGCCATGGGCCATGAGTATATGGGCCGTCGGTATATGGCCTCCAGGTATTTTTACCCGCGGGTATGTGGGTACGGGTAGTATACACCCGTACCCGTACCCGTATACCCAATGAGTAGAGTTTTTTGCCTATTATCATACCCGCGGGTAAAGGTATCGTTCCATACCCGCCTTCTTATCAGATAAAACCCATCCGGTACTCGGGTTTCGGATACCCGTTACCATCTTTAGGTCCTACACAATCATACAATATATAAAGAAACCCCTAAAACATATAGAAAGGTCTAAGTAAAGTTTCCATATGCATTCATGCTGGCCGTACGGAGTATGATTGTTTTAGGGATGCAATGCATACATACGGAAAGCTGAGCCGAACGGATCGAAGGCGGTCACAAAGCTTACACTGGCTACCCCCTGCCATTTCCTTTTAACCAATTGCTCCGCAGAAAGGATTCTGTTACGTACGCATGAGCATCCAAAGAAAATTCTTAAATCTTTAAAGGAGGTTTGGCATCCCAAATCTCTTTCAATCTAATTGTCGAGCCCAACAAATGGTATACATACGAATTTGTACTAGGATTGAATCCACGATGGTGCCGACTCCTGTGAAGTTTTCCATATGCATGCATGCCGGCCGTAACTCCGAGCGGTCGTGCTATAGATCGGTAGCTTGGCTGGCAAGGCAATTTATGCTATCATTAGATTTGCATGGAGATTGGTGTGCTACCTATCATCGGATTTGATGTTGGAGATAATGAGAGATCATGTGGAGGTAACTTCGGTTGTGTGATGAGTAATTGACACGTGTCCTAAAAAGTTTGAGTTTGTTCCGGGCATTTTTGTGCTAATTATCGATGCAAATATTTGATTATATCATTTTGTGCGGTGCTATGTAATGTGTTTTCTTGTCGGTGATGACTGTAGGACTTTGAGACGGAGTCGTGGCGAGACACGGGTGACCGGACTAGGCACAGGCGGTGCTGAGGTCAGAGCGGTCGGGATGTGTCGAAGACGGCGAGGACTCGAAGTGACTGCGAGGCGTGCACGGCAAGAAACGAGGAAGCTTCTAGGAAGGTGCAGGAGGGACATTTTGGTAAATACGCAGAGCTGCACAAAAGGAAGCAGATTTGGATAAGGAATGATCCATTAGTGGAGAGATATTGTAACCTAATGGGTAAAATGGTGTGTAAACCTATTAGTGGAGAGTTGGTGTGACCTAATAGGTAAAGTAGGCTAGTAAACCCATTAGTGGAGAGTTGGTATGACCTAATGGGTAAAGTAGGCTTCTAAACCCATTAGTGGAGGCTATAAATAGAGGTGCTCTCTAGGTGGAGAAGTGCACTTGAGAGAGAGAGAGAAATGGGTATGAGTATTAGGGTTTCCTAATGCTTGTGCTCTTGAGAGAGAAATTTTGTATGCAATATTTAGGGTTTTATTCTCTCCTTGTGTGTTCTTGGATGAGACATGGAAGAGTAGATGTAAACATTTATTGTTTATAATAGTTCATCTCTCTTCGTCTCAATATTAGAATTCCTTGTTTTATATCTTGTGCAATTTACTTGCTTTCTTTTTAAGATAATGTTCTTGCTCTAGTTGCTATTATTTATATTTGCTTAGAACGGGGATTCATCTCAAAGCGCTTTAGCTAGTTCATCTCGAAAGCAAAGTCTCTAGCTTCGTCTTATTAATTTTATTTGCTCTATGATGGGAGATTATCTCAAAGTATGATGACTGGTTTATTCCCAAGAGCAACATGTTAAATCTATATGCTGCATCTCTTTTTTTTTAGTCTGGAGTATTGACTAGTAGTTCTTGCGGTTCAGGTTTTTACTTAAAGTGCGTGTGTGTCTTTTCAAGTGTTTGAGAAAGAACTGCTGTTTATTGCCAACTGACCGAAAGGAGGAGCAACAAATCATTTCATATCAGCAGGTACTAGTGCATATTTTTCTTGTTTCGGCTGCCTCTGTGCTCTCTCTTCTGTGTTTGGCCAGCAGGCTGGTTTGGCTTTTTGTTCTCACGGTTGGTGAAGGTTCTGCATTTTTTTTGTTCAGGCTGCTGTAGTTGCTGTGCCCCTCTATGCTGTTCGGCTGCTATAGGTGCAGTCTGCCACCTGCTGTTCTAGCTAGTCCTTTTCGGTTTGCTGCAGACTGTGCATGTGCTGTTTATTTGTGCAGATTTTCTGGTTGGACAGTTGTTCTTTGCGTTGCTTTGTGATATGCACTTTGAATAGCATCAGACTACAAGAAGCAAACTTTAGTGCATTCCTTTTGTTTTTCTTTTACTGATTTTCAAGCATTTTGCATGCAGCTCAAACAGCATTATTTTCAGTTGAATTTTTTGCTGGTTGATCCCTGATTTATGCTGAATTTTTTAGTGTCGCATGTGTTCCAATCTTTTATTCTTTTGCATGCAGTCCAAAATTAATTTTCTGGGAGTTGTTTTATTCTGCATCTTTTTGAAAAATTAAGTGTACGAATTTTTAGGGGCGTTTTTAAAACGACATTCACCTCTTCTCTGTCGCCAATTCGGTCCTACAGATAATTAGCAGAAATAGAGCGGCTAGATATTGTATTTGTATCATAGCTCTATTACCATTAGAAAATATAGCTATAGTCACATAAATGTAATAATGTAATATTTACCTGATTAATCATACTGTTATAATCGGGTCCTACTAAAATAAGTGATATGGATCTTCTTTTTTCTCTTTATTAATGGGAGAATTTTTGGGATTTTTTTTCTAATTTAAGGATTATTGTGGAATTTTTTAAACCTCTAAAGTGAAGGAAGTACCTTAAATATCACTAGTTACATTGTTTGTACATACGTAGATAGATTGGTTAGTGCAGTCATCTTAAAACTCATAACCCACAAGTGGAGGATCGATCCTAGAAAATCATATTTGGAAATCAACAAAAATCCACTCATTCCATGGTTGGTTAGAATCGAACTCTGGTCATTAGACATAGACAAAGTATCACACCACTAGAAGATGCTATGGACCTCCAGTTCTCCATTTGATTAGACATAGATAGAGAAACAAAGTACCACACCACAAAAAAATTAACTTAAATTTTAATAAAATACCAGGCAACTCAAAAAATACCAAAAACATCCGGAAACAAATTTAAATACATATACTCCGTTGAGACACTGGAATTGAAGTAAAGGTTCATACATGCAGGAAAGAGAAGAAAACACAAGCACATATGCTGCATAGTTGATTAAAACTATATATCTTCGGATCTGAAGTATGTTTGTACGTATGTATATATACACACACATACACATATATACATATATATATATATATATATATATATATATATATATATATACACACACACATGTACATATATACATATACATACATATGTATGTATAGAACAGATGGCAATGAAAAATTGTACCTTGTTGGTTGATTTGGTGATACACTACGTACGTACTGCGCAGGTTAATTCATTCTTGTCGAGTGGGATATATAGAAGATTGCCGGACTTGCTGCACCTATTTATACATATCCTCACAATGACACACTTGTTGACCTGTCCATGTCGGTAATGACCTAGGTAATGAAATTTCCGCCTGATTTTTCTTAACCCTCTCTACCAGTCAAGTATTTTTGTACCTGTTTTTGCCTAATCCTCCTGTCTCGATACAATATCTCGTACGAATGAACGCGCGTGCACCCAGGATTACATACCTACTACGATCAGTCAGCTGCGACGAAGAACAGATCAAAGAGAATAACGAATAACCAACGGCGCTCTGATCCAACAGTTGGAAAAGTAGATGAAGAATTACATATCAATGTTTTTGGGTGCATGCAGTGATACAGTGCTCTCACGACACACCTCCACAGAGATCTAGCTATTGCTCAATTTAGTTTCTGGCTTCTGCTTTTTTCACTATTTATTAATTTTGTCTTTTTTTAATTTTTGATTTTTTAGGTTTTTTATCTTTTCTTTTTTTCGTATTCCTTTGCATTGTCTGTAATGGGCTAACATATTTTTTCTATTTTAAATTATTTTAAATTTAGTTATATTAAATAAGTCAACTTAGTTACAGTAAAAAATAAGCTAACTATAAAAATAATCATAAGCAAACGTCATTCTGAATATCCCCGACTTTCCAATCCATGTATCCACGCTTTCCTCAAAGAAACAGAGTGAAGCCACTAGATGGATCAACTCACCCGATCGAAGATTTTCGCTATCATAGCAAACAACGCTAGCTATGATCCTCAGCATAAAACGTCATATATCTATTAAGAGCAATGCTTTCATGCTTTCCTCTCTAACAAGAGTAGCACTAATCTTAAAGCAAATGAAGAGGTAAGTAATATATATCTATCATTCGTTATGCTTTAAAAATTGTACAAATCACTGTCGAAGAAAGCATTGAAGCACCTCCTATCTATTAATTGTTCATTATTACATATATTAACCTTTCATAACTTATACGTCAAATGTAGCTAGACATGAACACGTGCCGCACCTGCTAGCAAGCTTGGTACTAATTCATATTTTTGCAGTAAATTTTCAAGATTACTATAGAAACTATAGATTACTAACGGCAAACCGCCGAGTATACGTACGTACGTACGTGGTCTCACAGCATATCTCACACATCCGAGTTTGGCCAGACGTTGAACTGCAGCTGCACGTCCTTGACGACCGCGGCGAGGCCGACGGAGAAGCTCGCGGCCAGAGAGAGGAGCTTGGACAGTTGGACCTGCTTGCAGAAGCGCCCGGGGCAGGCGCTGATCTGCTTGCCGTAGGCGTACACCGCCGCGAACGTCGCGCCCGTCGACGAGTAGAGCAGCGCCTGCGCCAATACGTCGATGACCACCAGGAGGATCCTGGGGAGCTTGCCTGCCCGCTCCTCCTCGTCGTCGTCGTCGCCCTTGCTGAGCTGCAGGTAGATCGCCGCCGCCTTCAGGATCGCCGCGGCGATGTTGAATCTTACCAAGTACCTGCATGCATGCACACGCACATACACATACTTCGATCAGTAGTGCTCATGCACCATATTAATATGTAGGAGATCATGTGATCTACTGATCTTACGTACACGAAGGGGGTGTAGTGTTTGTAGTTGACGGTGAGCGTGACGCCGTTGAGCTCGATGATGGTGCACTCGCTCGCCGTGGCCATCGTGACCGACGACGTCAGCGCCAGCGCCAGAGTGGATAGGCGGAGCAGGAGGCTGATCGCCTTCGATCCGTTTTTCTCCTCTTTCCGGCACCAGGATCCAGACATGACGACGATCTACGCGCGCGTGAGAGAGAGAGAGAGAGAGGAGTTGAACGAATGGTGTTAATCCATACGTAGATACAAATTCAGGTTGCATTGCCGATATTATTGAGAGCATCTTCGTGCAAACAAAAAAATTATCGAGAGCAGAAGGAAAGCAATCATACCAGGCGCAAACCGCACACCTCACATATATATACTGGAATTGAAGTAAAGGTTCATACATGTAGGAAAGAGAGTAAACTAAGGTTCATACAACAGCCAATATAATCCAACGCACACCGCATGCACCTCACTAGTTTTGTACTAGTGAGGTTTAAACGTGATTAATATTCAAAAGAGAATTACCAGATATGTAAATGTTATATATGTCAGTCTGTCTCTGAAATATTAACATAGCACACTTGAAACCGCTATAGTGCATCAGCATCATGTACAAACGTCAGACTGTATGCAGCAAAACTTAGAATTTGTGGTGTGAGTTGGATAGAAAAGAAAAAAAAAGAGAGAAGAAAACACAAGCACATATGATATATAGTTGATTAAAACTGTATATCTTCGGATATGAAGAAGTACATATATATGTATGTGTGTGCAGAACACATGGCATGGAAAAATTGTACCTTGTTGGTTGAGCAGGCGATAACTACTTACGTACTGCGCAGGTTAATTCATTCTGGTCCTGTTGGGATTTATATATCCTCGCGACCACACACTTGTTGGCAAAAGAGGCGGACCCACCGGGGACAGGTGGGGCCGGTGATTTCACAGTGTCTGGTTCACGGCGTTGCCGTGGGATGGGAGATGTTGGCGAAATTGATGGGAGACTTGGGTCAAGACAATACCACTGTAGACGTCCCTTCCTAGCTAATGGTACTACTTAGATCCTGATCGTTTCGATTTTTTTCGGTTTCAGTTTCTAATTTCAGTTTTTTTTTCACTATTCACTACACTATCCACTAACTCAGCTACAGTGTTTTTTCAGCCAGCTACAGTGTTTTTTCAACCAAAAGCCAAAAGCCATTGCTATTCCGATCACCCTCTTAGATATCATGTATCTCCTATGCTACAAAAACTCAAACATATCATGTTTTGCTGGAACGATAAGTTTTGTGGCGGGCTTAGATTATGTTATGTTAGCCCTTTTTTTTATATCAGGATATGTAAGTAGAAATGCTGAGCTTTCGTTTTCTTTTATTCTTTAACAATGTGTGATAGTTCTATTGTTTATGGTTGTTGATGAGTGATGACAGGTGCTGTAGTATTTAAAGTTGATGATCTTAAAAGGCGTTCATTATTGATAGAAGGTGATGATAAAATTATAGGTAATTTTGCTCTGTGATACGGTTTGTTTAGGATCTATGAATTGCATGAGAGTTCTAAGATAGCCCGCTATAACCGTAAATCTCATTAACCCTCCCCGTCCTCTAAAATTTTGATCTAGATTCGCCATTAATTGACATATCCATGTCAATAATGTCAAGGGTAATGAAATTTCCGTCAGATTTTTCTTTTTTATATATAAAATTAGTACATAAATATATCCAAGATGATAAGGCAGTATTTTAAATTTATTTAGATGATATATTAGAGGTGAGTGTAACTATACCTAAGTGTAAAAAATATTTTTCTTATATATATATATATATATATATATATATATATATATATATATATATATATATATATATATATATATGAAAAATACTTTCTACACACGGGTGTAATTACACCCACCTCTAATATACCACCTAAACGAATTTGAAATACTTCTTTATCACTTTAGATAAACTCGTATACTAATTATAAGATACTTCAATGTGAATCACATGAAAAAATTACAAAAGAGTCCATAGTTTTTAGCGTATTTTGTAAATACCTTTATATACGCACATAAAAAGGAGTATGTCCAAAAAAAATGTACATACTACTTCTGAAAAATTGTTCATACCACCTAGATGATCTTAAATACTCGTATACTACACGTACATACTCTCCGTTACACGAGATATTCTCTACATTGTGAGATACGGTATAAGGTGTAATTACACCTAGGTGTAGAAAAGAGGCTTCCTATATATATATATATATATATATATATATATATATATATATATATATATATATATATATATATATATATATATATATATATCCTCATAATGACATACTTGTTGACCTGTCCATGTCGGTAATGACCTGGTAATGAAATTTCCATGATTTTTCTTAACTCTATACTGTCAAGTATATATTTTGTTCTGTTTTGGGGTGATCGGAATAGCGATGGTTTTGGTTTTGCTGAAAAACATCAGAATGAGTTAGTTTATTGAGTATAATTAAATATAGAAAAATGTAAAACCAAAAACAAAAATGAAAAAAAGTATAAGTAATTTTTCAAAAAAACGAAAAAACAAAAAAATAAAATTTATCAGTGCAGAATCGTAGCTACTGATCATCTATATGATGAAAAAACGCTACCGCTAGCGATCAAAAAGCCAAACTGATCGTCCCCTTTGTCTATTCCTCTTGTCTCGATACAATATCTCGTACGAATGAACGCGCGTGCCCCCAGGATTCCATACTAACTCCGACCAGTCAGCTTCAACGAAGAACAGACCAAAGAGAATACCGTATAACCAACGGCGCTCCGATCCAACGGTTGGAAAAGTAGATGAAGAATTACACATCAATGTTTTTGGGTGCACGCAGTGACCCAGTGCTCTGACGACACACGTCCACAGGGAAGAGAGAGACTCGAGTTCTGCATTAGCCAGAGAAAAATAAGCACGACCTGGCCGCTCAACGGTGCGAGTTGGTCGTCCTTGTAGTGTCCAATGTCGGCCTGTCGCCGTTAGCTCCAAAAGAAAATGTGAGATGTGGCTAGGTCTTAGAAAAAGGTACAAAATGTGAGGCCAACCGGCTAGTCAATGTCCACTCGTTAAAAGATATATATACGTCGCATCCGACCACCGTAGAGTCCTCGTTCAAAAGACCCGACTAGTATACTATTCTAAACTGATTGGAGTTATGGACTGATTGAAGTTATAATTAAGATCATGTTTATATCTAGAGCTCTGTATCAATTTGCATCAAATATGATGTCCAGATGTGCTTGTGCGACTACAGTCAGACATGACTACTTAAGACTCTTCCAATCACAACTTTTCACCATCATCTACCGAGACTTTGCTCCGCCTTCAAGTGAAGCGTTGTTTTCGTCTCTAAATAGTTAATGTTTTTGTTTCCCAGTAGGTGTCTATTTTCGTTACCAACTAGAATTCTATTCCTTAAATACTTTTAGGACTTTTATTCCCAAAACTATTTATACTCTTGTAAACCTCATGGTAAAAAAACACATATATCACAATTCATATACACATGTAATATGCTACAAGCATTCTATAACTTGTCCATACAGTGATTGTGTCGATTTTGCGTTTGTGATTTTTCTCGTAAAGATTTTTTATATTAAATCTTTGTGTTATGCTTCTAATTATTATTTATTGTTTTCTTATCTCGTCTAGTGGTTTGCCTAATTAACAATCTTGCCGAGTCGTTTACCTAACAATATATATGCCTGTTATTTTCAGAAGTTCCATTTTCCGTTTTCCCGGATAGCATATGTACATTCTTTCTCCTTTTTTTCTTCCCTTTTTCAGTGGAAGGTGATCTAATTAAGACTTGGGCCTGGTAATGGGTTAATTAATCCAGCGGTCCACTAGACTTCAAGTCAAAGGGCCTGTGCGAGGAAGGCAAGATCGAGCTTCCAGCGTGGAGCAAGTTCTTTCCCGCTCAAATTAAGCGAGAGCATTTGGTGACGTCATTGGTTGTGCCCCATTCGGAACCCCGAATTTTTTTGAATTTTGAAGAAAAGAATACGTCAGACCATGTAGGATATGGGGTTTAGGTTTTTCAGACCGTTGCCGATTTGGTAGCGGCGGCGCCACCCGCCCACGCGCCCCTTCGATGACGTCCTCTGAGTCCTTTCTGCTGCGCCCTTCGACGGCGACCTCTATGTGGCCCTCTCCAAATCCTTAACCCTAGAAGCCGACAGTGTCTCCGATGGCGCCGGGGAGGAGCGCCCGCCGACGATCCTCTCACCTGAGGCCCTTTGACCATAGCGCCTTGACTCGATGCTTTGACCACAGAGCCACGACCACGGCGCCACAACCCCTACGGTATGACCACGGAGCTACCACCACGGCGCCACGACCACTACGCTATGACCATGATGTGGGAGGGGGGACAGGCTGATTTTGGAGTCTTTGGACACGCACGAGGGGTAATACGGAAAAGGTCCTGGGGTGCACGCCCGCCTCCATCCGGGCCACTACTTCCCTCGCAGACGCACCAGATCGCTTTGAGTGCATAAGTGCATGGGAGAGGTGAGTGCACAATATATGTTCCGATATATATTTATACACACACATATACATAGACATACATTCTGTATCACTTCAGCTTAACAAAATCCAAAATATTACCTACAACCACTATCGCTATCAAATCTGTACTAATATAACATGGGAGTCTGTCTGTTGTCCTCCCCTTCCCTACTCCTGTACACGTGCGCAACGAGCCTGCCCTCCACGTCCACGTCCCTTCTTACGCTCGCGCGCACCACCTAGATGTTGAGAATCAATATGAACGCGATGAACAGCAATACAATATCCAATGTAATCAAGAGATAAATTCAAGCCAATAGCACATATAAGACATAGGGACAGGGAATAGAGAACCAGAGTGTAGTCTTTATTAATCATCGATTGTCATCTCTTACATGGCTCAAAGCCTCCCTTTATATACAAGAGTAGAAGCAGGGGTAATTTGGGTATTTGCCCATAATTGAAACCCTAGGTTTCGTAACACTCCCCCTTAGGCGAATACCTCGGTATGCATATGTCTCATCAAAAACTCTTCCCAAAAACCCAGTGGGAAAAAAAGGGATAGAGAAAAGAGTACATTGCATCCGTTTACTTGTTGTCACTTGTTGCCTCATTTAAGAACCTTGCATGAGAAAACTTCAGGAAAAACTCACAAAGGGAAAAGAGTGCAACATTTAGATCTTCAGGATCATGAAAGTCTTCTGGCTTTACATATAGGCTATGGTTCAGAGATTCACTCCCCCTAAACCTTGTAATTCTCTAAGTCGTCTCATACCAATGCCTCGAACACACTTCGGAAAACTGAAAACTGTAAGAGATTTTATGAATAAATATGTCGAATTATCACAAGACTTACCTTCAGTATCTTCCCTCTTCGTTCCTTTGGAGCTCATGAGAATAAAAGAATTTAGAAGTAATATACTTCGTGATATTACTCTTAACATAGCAGATTTGCATTTATGTGACACAAGCGGCATTATCTTCGTAGATAATAGTGGGGTCTGTAATGGTGCTCACGCCACATGACTTCTGGATGTGGCTAACCATTCGTCTAAGCAAAATACATTATCGTGAGGTCCTCATACCACAATATGCATATGCCTCATTAAAAACTCCTTCCAAAAAACCAGTGGGAAAAAAGGAATGGAGAAAAGAGTACATAGCACACGTTAAAATTGTGTTACAGTTGTTGCCTCATTAAAAACCCTTTAAGCAAGAAAACCCAAAGGGAAAAACTTACTAAGGGAAAAGAGTACAACGCTTATCTTCAGGATTTACAATACTTATCTTCAGGATTTATAAACTATCTTCACGATGTATTATGATCTTCAAGACATTTATCATGTCCATCGATTGGACTTATATCGATAGGTGATAAAACCTTCAAGGTTGTAATCATCAAGTCAATACCTTATGGGTTTGACTAAAGTCAAGATTTTCTAAATCTCATGCATAACTATAAAGTTTAGCATATGCTCCCCCTAAAGACCACTTCCGGTGAAGTCTTATTGTTCCACTGCCTTTAATACATTTTAAGAAATGAATATAGGCTAATATATTTATCCTAATCAGGATATGGGGATTAATTAATTACAATACCACATTTCTTCAGGATATGACTTATTGAAACCTTTCAGGTTCTTTAACATTTAGCAACCATCTCTGAGTAGTACCATATGACCAAACGTCTATTCTATGGAGCTCATAGCATGGTCATACTACCACAGAGTCAATGTAACCAGTCTTAATCTTTGGCACTCAGGGGATAAATAAATGTGCCATTAACACCAATATATGGTACCTTCATGGTAATAAAGGATATTGTCACTCCATCAGCTTCTGGTAAGAGATACACTTCATATGTGCTTATTTGGCGAACTTCTGGTTCTCAGCATTCTCATTCCATTTCTTCAGGTCTTGGATGGGTCCTTATCCACTTCTAGGGATTGTGTAATCGCTGGTGTATTTTCAATCAACTGATGATTTATTTTCTCTTCAGGAAAAAACTTTCTCTCCTAGGAGATACTCTTTCTTTATGTAAGAGTTTATCAGGTATGAGTTTTGTATACATATGTATACATGTTACAATTTACTTTATTATTAAAATACCAAGTCCTTCAGGGATCGAGTTTTGGGTTCCTTCAGGGATCCCATCAAGGATCGTTAGAATCCGATAACTGCATATCTCATTCATGTCATCTGCCAGAGTTATTATATAACGGAACATTATTTCATTTATACAGGAGAAATAGATCTCTACAGGGATCTTGGAACCATCGCTTTCACCACCTCATTATTTTATAATGACTCATCAAGTCTGGACGAACTGGTTCCAAGACTTTTATCTGCGATTATGGTTCAGCCTCAATTGCTTTCTATCATTTCGACCCGATATGAACACTTTAGATGTTCGGCCATGGACTTTGGTTCCGGATTGTTCTCATGTGAGAAACTTTTAGCAATTTCAGAGGCAAACTAGTTGTCGACAACTTTTCTCTGAATATCCTCATAATTGAGTGTATTTCAATATTAACCAAAACTTCGTCATTTCCCAAAATGAAAATCTTTTGGTAGTTCCGTGTTCCCCAGTAGTATAATATGTGCGCGCTTTATTACTGGGGTTTTCATCTTCGGGATGAGCCTCTTCAGGAAGTATTCCACCTTCATGGTGAATTTTCTTCTGGAGTATTCAAGGAGTATTAACAATTATGTTGACTAGTTTCATCAGACCTTAGATCCACAGGCGTCCCCGTAGAATTTAGGTTACTGACCATTGAGTCAATTTCGCAAAGATGGAAATACTATTCAACCCGGGGTATTCCAAACTTAGCGACATATTTACTTTAGGTAAATACTATATAACTCCTTCATGCAATGAGCAAGGAAATCTGGCGATCTCTCGCTTCAGCGTGCACAGAGTATCAGCTAAACTTATATTTAGCTTAATTAGTGCGTGAACCATGTAGTAAAGATCTTTCTTCAGGAAAATATCTCGGCATTCAAATATTTTGGGCATTACTCTCCCCCTAATACCGAGATGTGATATTGCTTAATAGCATACTTTAAAATCCCCTCAGTATGCTGCAGTGGTGTTGTCACATGGGAAATGATTGGTCTCATAATACGCACTAATCCTTGATTTGGGGTTTCTTTTCTTAATGCAGTGAGCTAGATATTTATTAATGCAGTGGCATGGATAACTGCGCATCTCTACTTCCAATAGATTATCCTAAATATATGTTGGGTAATTGATCTGCGATAACAGAAATATTCTAGCTTCTTATATTGCCCAATATTATGATCTAATTTCTCATACTTCTGACTTTAAATTTAGATCACACAAAACTTCAGGTTTTATGTTAGTGTAACATGCATTATGCTTTGACAGCATAAAGTACATCTTCAGGATGTTGGCAAAAGTATGAATATAACACTATCATATAAAACACGCCTGATGATTAATCTACATGGAATATATTTATATATATTCTGCTGGAATATACATCTAGTTTGACCTCCCAGATAGAATAACTATTCTTCAGGAATATATGTGATTAATTCGGGAGGTAATTTATATGCCTATTACAATTTATAATGTCAACTGAATATGACATATTTAGATCATTCGGGATCATCAATATCCAATAGGTCGTCTAGTATTTAGAGAGTTATATTTGCTTCAGGCAAATGGTTATAGCTTCCAGTGGTATATGTGCGGTAGCTTCATGCTGCCGTGTAATACCCATGTATGTGGTCGCATGCTGGCGACTAGTATATTACTAAAGACAAATCAACTACCCTTCGGGGGTTACAATGATTGCCAACAGTAGATAGAAGATTCAATTATCTCTCAAAATTATAGCTTCAAGCTTATTTACTTCTGTAGTTGACCTAGGATATGCCACAATGCTTGTCTGTACTCTCCTCGAAGGTTCCAATATTCCATATATACCCCAAGTTCCTCCCCCTTTTCACGCCAACCATAAAATTTCAAATGAGAACGCATGTTTCGAGCATTTGCTTTGAATTAACTTAGGGCTTTAGCAATAAGTTATTATTATGCTACTTCAAGTGTATAAGTTTATTGGCGTGAAAACAATGCACACTTGGTAATATGGAAGATAGAGTTATATATAGACTTAAAGTCTTTGGGGTTTATAGCATTTTTCTAGTCGAGGTGATCCTTCTAGGATCTAATCATTTGACTAGATTTCTTGTATCTTCAAGGACACTTTTCCTATTGCCATCTGGGCAATAATGAACTGAGGCATATCGTTCCGTTCAAAAATCAGGCATAATATTTACAAATGGTATTCCATGCATGATTAATTAATCTTACTTCAGGTAAGATACGCTACGAGCAATGTGTTCTATTGAGCAATTATTCTGAAGAGATAAGATTTAACAGAACAATTTAGACCAAGTTTTTATGGAATCCGGGAAAGGATTATTTAATGCATAATGTCAGCAAAAGATAAGAGGTGCACTTCATGAGCAAGATCAAGCTCGACAGAAGTTGTATCTATACAATTGATGCTACTCATGTAGGAAAAACGACATGCAAATAAAGCTAAGGGATAACTAGGAGAATGCTGCTGGTCTCCATATTGTTCACCATAGGCATAATCTTGTATATGAATGCACCTGTTTATGGTAACATAAGGGTTATCTAAACTTTGTCCAGACACAATGCGGTGCAATGCGGAGTAATACTCGCATGCGGACTTCTGGTCCTAGAAAGAGCAATAGATCCAGGCAAAGTGCCTTCAGGGCTATCAGCAATATTCCAGGGTAGAGTAGAGGCGATACCTCACCAACTACAAAGTTTTTACCTTTCAGTGGTAAAAGGGTATAACTCTGTCAGCTTCAAGCTTAACAGTGGTATAACTATATGCTGATTAAATAAACCTAGGTGATACAATTTTCAGCCATTCGGGGCGTGCAAATATCTACTTAGTGATGTCCAATGTCGTACAATATTCATGCAGTTTTATACATACTTACTTCCGGTAGGTAATCTGAAGTGCATGAAAAGAGTGCAAAAGAGTAACAATTTACTTTTATCTATTCAGTAGATAAAGTATCATTTCCCAGATTTTCCTAACAATCCTTTGGGATTATCTGATAATTATTAGGGTATTAAGCAATTTTCAGAATTACCAACCCATTAAATAAATCCCTAAAACACACATTGCTAGGAAATAAACCATAAAGAAATATGATGTTTTCAAAGTGTACTAAGTCTAAGGTCTCTGAATTTTACGGAAGCTCATATACCTGAAACCATGTTTCTAGGATTTTCTAGAATACTCTGAAATTTTCTAGCAATTTTAATAAATTTCTGCTAATTAATAAGCAATTTTCAGAATTACTAAATAAGCAAAGAGAATATGCTGAAGGTAATAAATCCAGAAAATATACAATTATAATACCACTAGCTAATTACATTATTCCAGAAAATAGAACAATAATGCCACATGTTTTCTAGATCATAATGAGTTTAAAATAATCTAGAGAATAAACATGTGAAACAAAAAGTAGTTTTCTGGACTAAATTGCAATTACAATAAACTGTAGGGTCACATTTTTATAAAATATATCTTCAGTTTTATTTTATTAACTTAATTTAGCTGAAAGTAGGGTGCCTAAATGCAAACAATCATCGCAAACTTGTAATAGCAAGAAGCGTCGAGGGCTTTTATGCAAATTGTACCACATACCGACGCATTCCTTGATTTGCTGAGATTTTGGGGGTCTTGACGCAAAATAGCCGGCCCCTTGTCTCTTCCACCGAAAAGTAGTGGCCAGGAGCCTCTTTGCCTTATCTATTCCTCCCCTGGTTTCTCGGCAAGGAGGCCGCTCCTCCTCCCGTGCGCAACGGCCGATCCACCTTTCTCGGGCGCCGCTCCGTCTCCCTCGGCCGCGAGCTCCGCTCCGCCGCTAGGCTCCCTCGGCCGCGACTGCTGGCGCTGCCGCGCCTCCCCGGTCTACTGCGCCGCCGCGCCTCCCGGTCTGCTGCGCCACCGGCTGCGCCGCGCCTCCTGGCCGCAGCGACGTCGGGCCTCGTTCAGCTGCTGCGCCGTCGGCCGCGCCGCGCCTCCTGGTCTGCTGCGTCGCCTCGGGCCGTGGGTGCCGTCCGTCTATCCGGTCGCCTCCTTGGGGCCACAGGCGTAACTCCGGCGTCGCTCCTCCTCTCGGCCCGCAGGCGCAGCTCCGGCGCTGTTGCTAGGCGTGTGAGGACCGGTCTAGGCGCGGGGCCTGTAGATTTCGGCGCACCGAGGCGGCGGCGCGTCGGGTCGGCGAGGCCCTGTGTGGTGGCGGCCGTGCGGCCCTGCGGCTGGCGGATGCCGGGAGAGGGCCCGGCGTAGCGGTGGCCAAATGTGCGATCTGGCAAGCGGCAGCCATATGTGCTATCCAGTTCAGAGGTGGTGGCCCGGTGCTGCTGTGCTTCGGGCACCATGGGTGGCGAGGCTCCTGATGGGATCAGTGGAGGCGCTTCGGGCGCACTGCCGTTGACATGTATGGATGCAATGATTGTGTAGTTTGCATGATCAAAACAGGTTGGTTTTCCCAATTGTTCTAGTATGTGAGATCTTACATTTGCATGAATAATATATCATTCAAGGTTTTATGCGCAGCAAATACCAGATCGTACACCGTTGTAGAGACTCGTGCTGATAACGTGTTAAGAATCAATATGAACGTGATGAACAGTAATACAATATCCAATGTAATCAAGAGATAAATTCAAGCCAATAGCACATATAAGACACAGGGAATAGAGAATCAGAGTATAGTCTTTATTAATCATTGATTGTCATCTCTTACATGACTCAAAGCCTCCCTTTATATACAAGAGTAGAAGCAGAAGTAATTTGAGTATTTACCTATAACTGAAACCCTAAGTTTCGTAACACTAGAAAACGGATGTCCCGCTCTCGCCCACGTCCGTGAACCACCTTGCCACCTCCTTTTGGCAGTTTGTCATTTCCCTCTCCTTCCTCCGCAACGCTGCCGTCTTCTCTGCCCCTGCGCAGCTCCTCCACCTAAGCAGACTAAAACATTAACCTAAGCCGGCCGTTGATTTGGAAATTCAATGGTGCTAATGATTATTTGATTATATTGCAGAGGCTTAGCTAAGCAAGAAATATGAAAAGCATGTCGGCAAGATGAAAATTAAACTATGTATGTATAAACAAGGAACTAGGAACATGGCAGGGAGATTTGCTAGGCCCTCCTTTATCTTTAGGTGTATTGTTCGTCCCTGTAGTTTGCAGTTTTGTACGTGCGGATTAACGTTGGTCAAATTTGGACGAATTTGTGCCGGAAAAAATATTCTTTGGTCTTTGCATGTGCAGGTTGAAGCATAGAGGCGATCGTGGTCGATGACGAGGAGGACCGGGATTAGGATGGAGAGATCCGAGGTTAGATGGTCGAGAGAGTCACGAGATGGTCGAGCTCATGCTTAGGCACGTGAAGATCAAAGGTGGATGATGCGTGGAGAAGATACAGAAGGTGCGGCTCTGGAGGTTTCGACACGTGGAAGGCTGAAAAAATAGGAAGCCTACAATTCATTATTGATAGGAGGTGATGATAAAATTATGGGTAATTTTGCTCTATGATATTGTTTGTTTAGGTTCTATAAATTGTATGGAAGTTCTAAGATAGTCTGCTATAGCCGTAAATCTCACATACCACCTTAGGCTGAAAAATGTACATCAATCTATATGGAATTTTACTTTCCTTTATATATGCACATAAAAAAGAGTATATCGAAAAAAATATACATACCACATAGATGGTCTTCAATACTCGTATACTTCACGTACATACTCTCCATTACATTAGATACTTCCTACATTATGAGATACACCATAGAGTATAATTACATCTGGGTGTAGAAAAGATGCTATATATATATATATATATATATATATATCCTCGCAATGACACACTTGTTGACCTGTCCATGTCGGTAATAACCTGGGTAATGAAATTTCCGCCAGATTTTTCTTAACTCTATAACTGTCAAGTATATATTTTGTTCCTGTTTTTGTCTATTCCTCTTGTCTCGATACAATATCTCGTACGAATGAACGCGTGTGCCCCCAAGATTCCATACCAAGGGGGTGATCGGTTTGGCTTTTTTTCGGCTTCAGCTTCTAACTTCAGCTTTTTTTTCACTATTCACTACACTATTCACCAACTCAGCTACAGTATTTTTTCAGCCAATTACAGTGTTTTTTCAACCAAAAGCCAAAAGTCATCGCTATTCTGATCACCCCTAACTCCGACCAGTCAGCTTCAACGAACAACAGACCAAAGAGAATACCGTATAACCAACGGCGCTCTGATCCAACGGTTGGAAAAGTAGATGAAGAATTACACATCAATGTTTTTGGATAAGCACGAGTTGCGACTCGAGTTCTGCGTTAGCCGGAGAAAAATAAGCACGACCTGGCCACTCAACGGTGCAAGTTGGTCGTCCTTGTAGCGTCCAACGTCGGCCTGTCGCCGTTAGCTCCAAAGCAAAATGTGAGATGTAGCTAGGTCTTAGAAAAAGGTACACAATGTGAGGCCAACCGGCTAGTCAATGTCCACTCGTTACAAGATATATATATATACGTCGCATCCGACCACCGTAGAGTTCTCGTTCAAAAGACGGGCTTAGTATATATATACATAGACGTCGCATCCGACCACTTATTTTCAGAAGTTCCATTTTCCGTTTTCCCGGATAGCATATATATATTCTTTCTCTTTTTTTTCTCCCTTTTTTCAGAGGAAGGTGACCTAGTTAAGACTTGGGCCAGGTAATGGGTTAATTAATCCAGCAGGCAGCGGTCCACTAGACTTCAAGTCAAAGGGCCTGTGCCAGGAAGGCAAGATCGAGCTTCCAGCGTGGCGCAAATTCTTTCCCGCTCAAATTAAGGCACCATTTAATTTAGCTTCTAACTTTTATTTTTTTTACTATTCATTAATTTCATCTTTCTAATTTTTTGAAGGCTTTTTTGCCTTTTCTTTTTTTCCTATACTCCTTTATATTATCTGTGATGGGCTAATATATTTTTTCTATTTTTATTTTTTAATTAAATTATGCTAAATAAACCAACTCAGCTACAGTAAAAAAAATCATAAATCAATACCATTCTGAACACCTCCTAAGTGAGAGCATTTGGTGACATCATTGGTTGTGCCCCATTCGGAACCCCGAATTTTATATGAATTTTTTTCTCGAACACGTAGGAGAACTGCACATCATTATATTAAGAAGAAGGAGTATAGAAGACTCGAACAACCCCTAGAGGGGAATAACAAAACAAAAAAACAAAAACACAAAAGGAATCAATGACAAATTCTACAGAGCCCTTTGGCTCCCGCCATACACCACAACCTAGCCTCATCTCTAATGTCTCGCATTATAGCATTATGGTTAGAAGAAATTCCCTCAAAAATACAACCATTTCTATGCTTCCAAATTCACCATGCCACCAACACGACCAAGGAGTTGAAACCCTTACGAATAATCTTGGGAACCCACTGTAAAGCTTACCGCCACTATTCTGTAAAAATACAGTCATCTAAACCCTATATGAATTTTGAAGAAAAAGAAAACGTCAGACCATGTAGGATGTGGCCATGTGGGGTTTAGGTTTTTCAGACAGTTGAATCCTATGTTCCAAACAGGCATTGGGTTTTCCAGACATACACCATTAATCAGTTAGTTTTTCCTTTTGAGAACGGAATCATTAGTTAGTTGGCAAAGTGGATTAGAGATGTTGCCTGTGTAACATATTTTCCGTACATTGTTAATTCTATCATTCTGTTGGGACCAAATTACTAACCCATTGAGATTCGGTGTTCCTTTCATTTCCTTTTCTTTTCTTAATTAAGCATATCTAGTAGCACTTGAATTTGGGCTTTGTTCTTTGCTTACCTCATTACTCATATGCTAACCAATCACGTGGAACTAACTAATGATCCCCATTGAGAATGTGCTTGGCGTGCGTTATATATATATATATATATATATATATATCCATGGAATCGTGCGCCGTGTGAAACGTAGATCATCGCCGTTCTTAACCGAGACTCAGGTTAAGCTCCGTCTCGGAACCGTCGTGGGGTTAGGAGTAAGGGAGCATTCGGAATAGCGATGGCTTTTGGTTTTTGCTGAAATTTTACTGTAATTGGCTGATTTTTTTACTGTAGTTGAGTTGATTTTTTTGGGCATAATTAAATTTTAAAAAATATAAAAATAAAAGCAGCATGTTAATCGTGAGCGGACGATGCAAAGGAATACAAAAAAAAAATAAAATACAAAAATACGATAAAAGAAAAAAAAAGAAAAACACCAAAAGTGCTACAGTGGAACCATGCTAGCTACAGGGGAACATGTCCAAAGTGGCTTCTCGTCGCTAGCTACAGTGGCGCATCTCGTTGGGCGTGGAGAAGCATTGGGAACCCCAATATCTTTCTTCGGAGCAGTTTATTTTCCCGTCCCCTCGCCCCGGCATAGCGCTTCGCTTCCGGTTCTTTGGAAGAATCAACTGACTTTTCGCAGTTTTGATAGGATTTGGATTTCTCATGGGTTACCGAGATCGCTTCCTGGATGCAAGTCGGGAATGAATCGGAGAGATATGCAAATCAATGAATGGTGAAAGAGGTAGCTAGAAAAGCTAGCACAAGTAGCCGATGTTCGTTTCTTGCTAACGAACGGAAACCAAACTGAACAGTGAAAGATCTTGGGGGTTTAGCCAGCGGGCGAATGGAAGAAAAATAGACACACGGAGCGATCTCCTCCACACGTCATCTGAGGGCGTTTGACTCTCTTCCCAATAGTAGACTATTCAAACCTCAGAGTCTTCGGATGCACGTGCTTTGTGAACATTCCATCTCCTGCATAAGACAAACTCAGCTGCGGCCTTGAATGAATGGGAATGGGCTTGTCGGTGTGTGTGTGTATATATAGGAAGTCTCTTTTCTACATCCGAGTGTAATTATATATATGAAAAATATCTTCTACACACCCAGGTGTAATTACACCCAACTCTAATATACTATCAAAACAAATTTAAAATACCCCTTTATCATCTTATATATACTCGTGTACTAATTATAAGATACTTCACCACATGAAAAAATTGTAAGGAAGTCCATAGTTTTTAGCGTATTTTATAAATACATTTATATATGCACATAAAATGGAGTATGTCAAAAAAATATACATACTACTTTTGAAAAATTATTTATACCACCTAGATGACCTTAAATACTCGTATACTATACGAGTTGGTGAAAATAATTTGACTTGGGAGGATGGTAAAATTTGGGTTAGTGCGGATTTAGCATGAGAACTTGTATTATGAATGCATCACCCTAGTTAATTAAAGAATGACGCTTGTGATTATCCAAACTGAGTATTATCGTACTACCAGAAGTCTAAATGGGTACGACCTAGCTAATTAACTCGCAAAGATTTAGTTTAGATACCACCAGTGATAAGTAGGTACCAGAGTTGCTAGAGTTACTCACAGTGAGACACAGAGATTTACTGTACTCATATGACGCACGAGAGGGCTTCTAACTATGGTAGATTTAACCCTTCAGCGGTGAAACCATAGCGGATGGTGTCTAGTTAGATCGGAGTGAGGTAAATTCTTTGTGATAAATTATCTGGGTCTCATGTCAAAACAAGCATGTTGGCTATTAAGATGACTTCTCTCTTATGAGTAAAGTTGTACAATCTCTGCAGAGTATACAACTATTCGAATAGCTATGTCCGCGGTCAAGGGAGAGCAATGTACGCTTTCACATGATAGATCTTTGGTTTTGATTTCAAAATAAAAGTTTTGGGAACTCAGGAGTGGTTGGAACTCTCGAGAGTGTGTCTGCGGATAAAACCGGTCAGGGTGGTTGGAACCCGTAGTCTTAATCCTTGGCGGATAGAGCCTATATCTAGTGTAGGTGATTGGAACCTTCACTATCAAATTTAATCTTGTTTCAAATATTACAATTACTTTGTTAAAATGATGCTTTCAAAAATATATAATGGTAATTAAAATAAAATACTGCTTTGTGTAAAAAATCATATTATTCTTCATTTGTAAGCCTTGCATATAAATGTTTTTTTTCCAAACTTGTGGAGTACTTATGTACTCACATGCTACACTTAAATAAATCTCAGAAGAATATGAAAATGTGGAAGGAGGAGTCTACGACTACTATGCGTGTGGATTCGACGAAGGATTCCTGGAGTTTTAGGTCATGTCAATTGCCTGTGGCGTATTGATGGGACATTATCGGAGTTTATTTCCTTTTTCTTTTGCTATGTTTTGTAAGATTGAGAGGTCTTGTAATCTCAGTTATAATAAGTGGCTATAAGGCCAGTATTCTTGATTATTGTAATAAAACGTTGTTGGTTATGTAATCATCACGGTTTGACTATGTGCACTAGCTTTGATCTGGGATTAGTATGGTAATTTATAGAAGGTTTGGATTAAAAAATCCGGTCCTGACAATTTTCCCATTAGACCTTCTTTATGTGTTTTTCTGTGCAATTTTTCATACCATGAAAGTTGGTTTGATTTCACTAGCGTTTTATTTCTATAATATTGGCCTTCGTAGCTGAATTTTTAAATGTGAATGGATAGATTGGCTGATTTTGGAGTAAACTGTTCGATGTGTGTGTGTTCAAGGTGGTGCCTTGTACTGTAGAGAAGCTTGATGACTCGACATCTTCAGGATTTTAGGTGTGTTCCCTCTTTATTGAATGATGCTGAAATTCATATGCCAAAAGAGTTTATGCTAATGCTATTGCCATGTAGAAATATATAATCATTGTATTATTAGTTTTGTCTATTTTCAGCCTATTTTTTTATTTTCTCTAATTCAGTTTGCTTCGTATAGGTTAATCTGAAATGTTTATTTAGCTTTTTTTTTGTCAAGCTATATGCTAATACCTCGGTTGTATTCTAGTGAAGTTATAAATTTGCCTTTAGGGTCTAGTTCATTTTTTCTAGAGGTATCCACGTCATTTACTCCACGTGGGTCCTGCTACGTTTGGGACCCCAGGCTGTTTCAGGGTCGTTCTCGGACCCCACCTGAGGTCGGTCTTGTGTATCTCGTCCGAGATTGGCCTTAGACCCCTCCGAGGCTGAGCCTCGCGTACCTTGTCCGAGATTGGCTTAGGGCCCCTCTAGGGTTGGTCTTGTGTGACTTGTCTAGGGTTGGTTTGGAAACTTAGTTTAGGGTAGACCCTACAGCGGATGCCATTGCTTCGAGGTGGTCATAGATCTAAGGTGACGTGAGGACCCGCTTCAAACACAACTTTTGTCAAATCTTGGTTTATGGATGCACCAAGAGGAACAACCCTGAGTCGGCACCAATCAAGCCAACGGCGGTGCCGGCACACCGACGTCAGAGGAGCGGCGCCGAGAGCAGGACCGCAGCGTGAAAGAGGAGGAAGCACCACGGGACCGAGGACGGCCAACCGCAGCAGGGAAGGAAGTAGGTTGCAGAGCGAAAGGCCGGGGGTCTGCACTGAGCTCGCACAGCACGCAGGCAACACGGCGACCTGAATAGAGCTGGGCGGAAGAGGGCAGCTGGGTGGACCAACGACGTGGGTAGGGACACGGCAGGTGGAGACTCCCGCGCGCGGCCGCAGTCTGACAGGCGCGGGGCGGACGAAGTACGGATTGAACGAGAGCGTCGGAATTCTTCGACGAGTAATAGAGTTATGATTCTAATTCTATTCTATTTGACAAAAGCAAAGGTATCGTCTGCTCGTTCACCACCGTGGAGTCTCTTTCGGGCATCGACAACCTCCCAAATTCGAAGGCGCTCAAGCTCAATGGCGGCTGCAATCCATACCGGCTGAAACGAGACACAATCAAGCATCCGGTTTTCACGCACAATCCACACAACCAATGCCATGAAAGTGAAAGTGCAAATGCTGCTCCCTGAACGCTTGCGACATGTTTGGGCCGTGCTCGATCGGGCCAGTACAAGAGTTTGCCACTGCAAGTGAGATAGGCTTGCTGTGTCTCACTACAAGGGTTTGCGACATGTTTGGGCCGTGCTCGATCGGCCACTTTTATATATGGACCCGAAAAATATGTCAAATACAGTACGGCCCAAACAACACTTTTTAGTATTGATTTTAGTTAAAGAAATGTATAGATTTTCTCTTTTTTCTCTCGATAAATGAGAGAATCTCTATGATTTTTCCTTTTTAGTATTATTGTGGATTTTCTTGATATATTTTTATTTATTATGACACTCCTAATATTCCATTTAACTTGTTACTAAGTCTATGCCACATCACTTTTTTGTGAGGTGGTTGATAGAGGGAGAGAGAAGAGAGATAAATTTTTGCATGAGTAACTTTTTGCATGAGTAACGAGCTTGTCACTCAGACCAAGAAGACACAAGGTCAATTAAAAACATATCGGAGGGGAGCTTGTTACGCAAAAAATGTGTTTTGTGGGCCCATCTCTTGGAGATTCATGCAATAATCTTGGAGATTCATGCAATAATCAATTCATTATGGTGTATCTTTAATACATTGAATCAAGATAGGTTCAAAACTATGTTACGTAATTATTCTAGGAACTAAGCTTGTTTTTTCTCTAATGTATTAAACCGATTTCTACTGATAACTAGGATCCACTTTACATTAAAAAATCATAAAATAATAATATCCTATCTCAACTGCATTATCTCCTATATAGTTATTTAATATTCATATAAATTGTTTAATATTTTGAATTGACTCCTAAGTAGAGTCCGGTTCTATACATTTTTTTTGTTGGAATGGATCTCTCCAATATATTGAATCGATTTAATGCCTTCTCTCTCCTCACTTAAACCGGTTAAAACATAACATTGGATATGGTCTTAGATACAAGCTTTAACAAGATATTGGATTTGTTGTATCTAAAATTCTATTTAGCCATTCTCTCTTCTCCGGTAACAAGCTACTCTGATATAACTCTAATCCTTATGTATCATCGGAACACCTTAATTTCAAAAACGCGCACACACAAGATCTTTATAGACTCTTAACTAACTTATGATGACCAGCTCCCTGGATTATTTGGTTGGATCCTCCGGTTGCAGCTGATGCCGTTGTTGTGGCTGTAATTGCATCATCGTCGCGGTTCACCCCGGCCGGCCGGCCGGCCACCTGATACTACATTTCGGGGCCCGCCAAACAGCTTGCCGATCATAGCTTTCACGTCCCCAGGCGTCAGCCCCTCCGCAGCGCCGTGCCGTCGATAGAACACCCTGTACACCGGTACCACCGCCGCTGCCGCTGCCACTCTCACCGCCTCGCCATCTCGTCGTCTGCTGCCACACACCTGCCCAGCATCGCCACAACCTCCATCACCGCCGCCTCCACGCCCTCGGCCCCACCCACCACCACGTTGCCCCACGCCGCATGCACAAACGCGTCCACGTGCCGCCGCGCCTTTGCCCTGTGCGCCTCCGTCCAACCCTCCCCGAGGATCCCCTCCGACTTGCTGCTGCCGCGGACTTTCTTGACGACGTAATGCGTGTTGTTCGCCAAGAACGAGGAGCTCGGGGCCTCTTCTCGGTAGCTCCGGCCTTGGCGTCCGGCTTGAGCGGCGGGGCGAACACCGGCCAAGCAATCGGATTCGACGACAAGCTCAACGAGGACGGCGGCGAATCCGACGAGCACCGCCGGTGCTGGTTTCGGTGTCCACCGATCGCACATACACGCCTTGGCCTTGCCGGTATATGCAAGCAAGGCGTCCTCGTAGTCGGCGAGGGCGACAAGGTAGTTCATCACGTAGCGGTGAGAGGGTGCAGCGCGCCGCGGCACGGTCGCCTTGGACTTATCCTTTTGGATGGGCGCCTCGAAGGTGGCGGTGCGCCGCGCCCGCCAACTTTGCCAAGAGCTGCGGCGGTGCGGGTCGCGATCTCGACTGTTCGAAGATGGAGACGATCGCCGCATATCTCGGTGATAGTGCCGTGGACGTCAAGCACGCGGAATAGCCGCTCGGGCGCTGCGCGCTCGTGCCTGGCGGCCTCAAAACGCGGCGATAAGGTCCGCGGCTTTGATCGGCGGCGATGCTCGCGAAGACGCGTCGTCGGCAGCGCGTGGCGGCGAAGACACGCACGCAGCTCTCTCCACGGGAAGACGGACTTGAACGCGAATCTTGCGGCGGCGAACCGAGATTTCACCTTGCTGTCCACTTGGCCCCGGGTAAGCTTCGGAAGAGGCGTCTGGGAAGGTGAGAAACCGAGGCGGCGCTGCACGCGCGACCACCACGCCGCCACGGCGTTTTGACTTGAAGGTGGAAACGCATTCCTTGCCGTGGCCGCGGCCATCATGGCCTCAGCGACCGCGCGGATATGGCTAGTAGTGCCAACAACGCTAGTGCCTTGGGCGTCGTGATCGGTGAAGCCGCGGTGGCGTTGGCATCAAGGGATGACAGAGGAGCTGGAGCTCGGTGAAGCCTCCGCATGGCGGTGCGGAGAAGCTCCTGCGCTGGGCGATGCCGTCGTCTTGTCGGCGAGGCGGTGGCGTCCGTCGAGGAGGAGCATGGAGCGGTGGAGGTCAGCGGCGGCGCTCATGAACTCGGTGGCCTCCTCCGCGGGGCCGTTCGGGCGGTCGAGGAAGAGGGAGGACGGGGAGGCGTCGGGGTGCCACTTGTCGATCAGGGCGGTGGCCGCGGCAACGCTCTCCTCGAGGACGGCGGCGGAGAGCGTGCGCCGGTTGCTTAGCGAGGGCTGAGGCCTTCGCGCCATCGGTCGAGCTTGCTTTGCTTCCGACGAAGGCAACCATCCACATGAATATATACGATTCCACACGCGTGTTTTTTCGTGTTTCGCACACCAAGTAAAACGCAGTGATGGCATGTTATCTGGTAAGTCGTTAGTCGTTTTGGACCTTTGTGAGTCGTTAGTCGTTTTGGACCTTTGTGAGTCGTTAGTCGTTTTGGACCTTTGTGAGTCGTTAGTCGTTTTGGACCTTTGCGAGTGTCAGTTAGTGCCCAGCCTCTTCTCTGCTGGGGAGGTTTTACCTGGATCATTCCTATGTGGAAGCTACTGCTGCAGTTCACATGAAGATCGGAGCTACCTGCCTTTGCTCTTACGTTTTCCAATGTTAATTACTGACCTTTGCGAGTGTTAATTACTGACCTTTGCGAGTGTTAATTGCTGACCAGCCTCTTCTCTGCTGCCGCTCACATGAACTGAAGATCGGAGCTACTGCTGCCTTTGCTCTTACGTTTTCCAATGAACACTCAACTGAAGATGGGCGACGAGGTCCAAGCTCTTACGTTGGAAGTGACCCATCGTATTTGACAGTCGACGCATCAATCTTTCACTTTCCTAATTAGCACCTGTGTTTCTTTTACTTAGTAGGAGGTAGGTGCGTTCACTATTATTATGTGCCTTGGTCCAAGCATTCATGCAAATAATTACTGATTAAATATCGAGCTATTACTAGTTGCCTTGACCCGCCAGTTTACGAATGGGTGTGCATAGTCTTTACCCGTATGTTTTCTTCCAACTACCACTTATTCAATTACAATTGTCACCACAGTGTATGTCTTGGCTCCGCCATAGGCTTGGGCCGTTGCACCAACTACCACTTCGTCGTATGTGTGTACTTTATCGGGGAGGGCTGCCGCATTACCTCAGGTCAATAACCATCTCAGAGCGGCGCCGCTTGTTAGAAAATCTATTCCAAGCTAGGTTCCTAAATTAATACTGAACGAGGTATGTAAGACCAATTCTAAAAGAATCCGAAGCTAACCCTGAACCACGCACGTTAGTCCGACCCGGAAGGTCCGGGCCAAACCCTGAAAACTCCATGCTCCAATTGTGCTTGTGCGACAACTGGGGGCGCAGTGCTATGCAGAGCAGTCCTGGCTGTCATCCCGCGCGTGTCCAGCACCGAAATGAAACCCGACGGCGCCAACCTCTCCCTCGCGCCCACCGCGCCGCCGGCCGTCCCCGTCCTGGCCGTGCCCCCATGCGAGTGCCCCGTAGCTTCCGCTCCTCTGGACTTCTTCTCCATTCCGGACGCTGCCGCTTCGCGCGGCTGTGCTCCGCCGGCCTTCTCCGTTCCGGAGTCCGGACCACATCCGGGGGGCTTCCGGACCGCATCCGGGCGCTCAGGGCGTGCCGCTCCCGGACCGTCCCGGGTTTGCTTCAGCCTGCCATTCGGACTGCCCCGGGAGCCGCTGTGACATCCGGACCCCCTCCGGGGGCTCCGCTCGGCTTCGCCCAGGACACTCCGGGGGGTTCTCTTCGCTCATGGCCGAACTCCCGCGCGGCTATGCACAGAAATGTCGGACACCGACGGCCCAAGGCCCAACTATTTTAAACATGTCTGTCTATTTGATCTCGTTAAAGAAAAGGATTGCGTATCTGCAGTTCTGCACCATGTAAAGAAACACGGAACGAATGGAATGGCCGAACTGCCGATCCATAGATCGTTCTTGTGTATTTATGTTCAGAGGTTACATATGATCCGGTTTACCCGGTCTCGGCCTACAAGCGAGGAGAGGTGGTAACCACGCACGGCTCCACAGTCCCGTTCAATATCTATCCCGAGTATTCAGCGAGAATACAGGAGAACAGTTCAAGCACATTTTAACAGTCCCCCTCAATCACAACTCCGTTTTACAAGGTTGAGATTGCAACAATGATGGTGAAACAAGTTCCTGGGAAGCGCCTTAGTGAAAATGTCGGCGAGCTGATCTTTGGAGGAGATGAACCTTACCTCGAGTGCCTTGCGTGCCACTTGCTCTCTCACAAAATGGAAATCTACCTCGATGTGTTTAGTTCGTGCATGGAACATTGGATTCGAAGTCAAGTACATTGCCCCAAGGTTATCACACCACAGAATGGGTGCATCTCTCTGACAGATACCGAGTTCCTTTAGTAAGGACTAGATCCAGATGAGTTCAGCAGCTACATTTGCAATGGCTTTGTACTCGGCCTCAGTGCTGGACCGGGATACGGTTGCTTGTTTGCGAGAGCTCCATGACACTAAATTTGATCCCATCAGCACTGCAAACCCGCTGGTGGACCGTCGATCATCAGGGCATCCCGGTCGGCATCGTAAAAACGAGATGAGTACTAGTATTGGACTTCTGAAACTTCAGTCCCTGATCTATTGTTCCTTGCACAAAACGCAGTATCCTTTTGACCGCTTCCCAATGCTTGTCTGTGGGTGTTTGAATGAACTGACAGACTCGATTAACAGCAAAGGATAAATCCGGTCTTGTGATGGTTAAGTACTGTAGTCCACCAACAATGCTTCGGTATAGAAACTGATCTTCACCGGAAAGTGCAGTACCTTGTTCCTTGGTCAACTTCTCAGTGGACACCATAGGAGTAGAGACAGACTTACAGCTATCCATCTTAGCCCTTTGGAGAAGATCCTGTGCATATCTCTTTTGACTTAGTGTCACTCCTTGATTCTCATGTAGCACTTCAATGCCCAAGAAGTACTGAAGAGTACCAAGATCCTTGACGGCAAAATCTTCAGTTAGCTCCTGGATAAGCTTGCCAGATGCATTTGGTCTTGAGCTTACAATGATAATGTCGTCAACATATATCAGCATGTACATTGTAAGATCCTGTTGTTTGAGAATGAGCAGCGTCGGCTTGAGAGGGCTTGAAACCAAGGTCACGAAGTTTGTCGTCGACCTTGAATGCCAAGCACGTGGAGCTTGTTTCAAGCCGTATAGTGCTTTGTTCGGTTTTTGGATGTAGTTTGGTGGAGCCACGAACTTGTATAGCCGGAGGTTGCTTCATGTAAACTTTTTCTTGTAATAATCCATGGAGAAAGGCATTTTGGATGTCAATTTGTCTCATTGACCATCCTCTAGAGACAGCTAGTGTGATTATAATTCTGATTGTTGAGGGCTTGACTACTGGACTATATGTGTCTAGGTAATCAATCCCAAAACGTTGCTTGAATCCCTTCACCACCAGCCTGGCTTTGTAGCGATCAATTGAGCCATCTGATTTCTTCTTCACCTTAAAAACCCATTTACTGTCAATGAGATTGATTCCTTTTTCAGGTGGTACAAGTGTCCAAGTTTGGTTCCGTAGTAATGCTGAATATTCTGCATCCATGGCTTCTTTCCATTCACTGAATTTTGCTGCTTCAATGTGAGAGTGAGGTTCCATTGGTACAATTCTCTTTTCTGTGACAATAGCACCTGCAGCATATCGTATGGTCCCATCCCTGAATTCTTTAGGCTTGGTGATATTGCTTTTTGACCTGGTCTGCATTGAGTGTCCTGCCTCTTGCCTAGTGCCCAGCTGATCATGAGCTTGTGCAGTTTCCTGAACTTGGTGCAGGCGTGCGTTGTGTCTGGGTGAAGGTATTCGGTGTCCGAGTTTGAGTTGCCTCGAGCTGGTTACCTGCAAAATCAGGGTCACCTCCAACTGGATGATCAGCATTAGAGTCAGATTGCCAACGACCAGTAGGTGATCTATCTAAAACTGGACTGCTCAAAGTATCACTGGAAGGAGTGTTCGATGAAGTTTCTATTGTCGGATTTTGTTGATCGGGTAATTTTCGAGTAATGTCTGACGGAGGGTTACCTGGTAGGGCGGTTGGTTGATTGGCTGTATGTGGAGCGGAGTTAGACTGTACAGATGCAGTTTTGAAGGGAAAAACATCTTCATCGAAGACGACATCTCGAGAAATGTAGATCCTGCCACTGTGACGATCTAGACATTTATATCCTTTGTGATTAGTTGAGTAGCCAACAAAAACACATTGTCTTGACCTGAAGTCTAGTTTCCTAGTGTTGTAAGGCCGGAGGTTTGGCCAGCAGGCACAGACAAAGACTTTCAAGGTTTTGTACTCGGGTTTGGTGCCAAGAAGTCTGAAGATGGGTGTTTGGTTCTGGATGACTTTGCTGGGCATTCTGTTGATTAGATAGCAGGCTGAGTGGAAAGATTCATCCCAGAACCTGAGAGGTAGAGAAGATTGAGCTAAAAGAGCTATTCCTGTTTCTACAATGTGCCTGTGTTTTCGTTCAATCAAACCATTTTGTTGATGTGTGTGTGGGCACGAAATGTGATGAGTGATGCCGACATGATTAAAGAGACGATGCAGTTTGTGAAATTCTCCACCCCAATCAGATTGGACAGTTACAATTTTCGTGCCTAAGAGCCTTTCAACACGTGACTTGAGCGAAGGAAAATGGATTCAACATCGACTTATGCTTAAGGAAATAAATCCATACAAATCGGCTAAAGTCATCAACAAAGCGATGTAGTATTTGAACCCATTCTGAGAATGCAGGCGGGACCCCAAGCGTCCATGTGAATAAGTTCGAGAGGATTAGTAGAAACATGTGTAGATGAACCGAAAGGTAATTGATGAGCCTTTGCTTGTTGACATGCATCACAAACGGAGAGTTCTTTATTTGTGGCTACACCTAAACCATTGGATGAAGAATCGATGAACAATCAAAGAACTGGGATGTCCAAGCCGACGATGCCATAACTCCACGAGGTCTTGGCGAGAGAGGAGGGCTCGGTTGGAGCTTTTATTTGGAAAGGCGTAAAGACCATCTTCACAAGTTCCTCTAAGCGAAATTGTCTTCGTGGCTCGATCCTTAACAAGAAAATAATTAGGGTGAAACTCAAGAAAGCATCATTATCGAGGCTAACTTATGAACTGAAAGAAGATGTCGATTGATTCTAGGTACATGCGAATATCAGTTAGATTCAGATTGCGATGGCGCGAGTAATAGATGATGATCCTATGTGATCAATTGACAAACTGCACCATTGGCGACTTGAACTCGATCGATCCGATGTAGCGTTCTCGGTCGTCGATCGTTCGGATCGTTAGTGATGTGGTCCGTTGCTCCGATTAATGCGCATACCGTTGGAGTCGGCGGCATAGCTATTGGTGATCGAAAGCTGCGGCGCGCGTGGTGTCATTGGGCTAATAGTTGCGATCGAAGCGGTAGTAGCGAGCGGATGCATCATGGTTGTCACGATTGCGATCCGGCAAGGAAATTTTGCTATACGTGTTTCTTCCAACGGTGCGACTACCGTTGCGCGACCGCCAATGGGTGTCCCTCCATTGCCACGGCTGCGACCTCGGCCTCGTCGCCATAGTTCCGCGCCACGTCCTCGGCTCTGTTGGCACGATAGGCTTGTATGTTGGAGTCGTCTTTGTTCGATCGTTGTTCAAAACTCGGCATGTGAGCATGAGCATCAGCGAGGTTATGGACTCGATGCAGCGTAGTCGGTGGTGACGATGGATCATATTCGACCCGACCAGCGCGGCATATAGGCGATGAGCTCATCATCTTGAGCTTCTTGCCGATGATGGCGATGTGTCGGCGAGGCTCTTGACCTTGCGGAAGTAGGTGTTGATGGACATATCCTTCTTACGGATTGTGGCGAGCTGCATGCGAATTTGCATGACTGCGCTCTTGGCGAGGCGAAGGTTCTCTCTATGGCGCACGGACTTCACGAGCCGTGGTGCAGCCAACGACTGCGCGAGTACTTCCTCGAAAGAGATGAGAGAATGGCGCTCATTACCACTTGATCTTGTTGAACCGGAGGGTGTGTTGGGGTTGGCGACAATGCGAGGAGTGCCATGCATTGGCCTCGGTGGCGGTGGCTTTGGGGCACGTGTTGGTCCGTCGATGAACCCGAAGCCTTTGACTCGGAGGTAGGGAAGAGCGCGTGTCGTCCACAGCGAGATAGTTATCGCCGCTAAGCTTCACGGTGATCATGTGGTTGAAGCTAGGTGCCGACAGAACACCGACTGCCTGAGAGTTCGGCTGATTGTAGGTGCCAGTGACTATGGCGCCGTCGGAGGTGGAGCTTGAGTCGTTGGTGGTGGTGTTGGTCATGATTGGAGATTGCGGAAGCTGGGTTATGGATTGGATCTGCGCTCGATACCATGTAAAGAAACACGGAGCGAATGGAATGGCGAGCGCCGATCCGTAGATCGTTCTTGTGTATTTATGTTCAGAGGTTACATATGATCCGGTTTACCCGGTCTCGGCCTACAAGCGAGGAGAGGTGGTAACCACGCACGGCTCCACAGTCCCGTTCAATATCTATCCCGAGTATTCAGCGAGAATACAGGAGAACAGTTCAAGCACATTTTAACACACCACTCATATATATCAGGTTTGTAGATCGATCTCTCAGCTCTTTCTCGCATATTCTTTGTACCGTACAAAACTGCAAACTACAGAGACGAATGATGCACCTAAAGATAAGGATGGCCTAGCAAATCTCCCTGCCATGGTCCTAGTTCCTTGTTTATACATACATAGTTTAATTTTCATCTTGCCGACATGCTTTCGTATTTCTCGCTTAGCTAAGCCTCTGCAATATAATCAAATAATCAGTAGCACCCTTGACTTTCCAAATCAATGGCCGGCTTAGGTTAATGTTTTAGTATGCTTCTTAATTTATGTTGGTTTCCTCCCCCACCTCTCTCTCTCTCTTTCTCATCTCTTTGGTCAGATGCAATATATCAGTACCTGAAACTGAAAAGGATCTGGCCGGCTTGCATGCACTCAGATTAATTTTTTTCTTTTTCTTGTCTTATTTTTGTATGCAAGATAGTTGCCTAGCTAGTTGGTGATGCAGAGACAACAACACATTTGAGTT